>BLKR01001151.1:0-331196 GCA_011170035.1 Teleogryllus occipitalis | reverse complement strand
CCGCCCCCCTGCCATCTCCCGCGCCCATGCCTTCTCTCTAGCCGCCCCCTCGCCCTCGTCCTTGTCCTCGCCCTCGCGCTCGCCCTCGCCCCATTCCGCCCCACCCTGCCTCGCCCCGTCACGCCCCCTGTCGTTCTCTCTTGCCCTCGCCCTCCCTCTAGCCCTCACACTCGCCGTCGCATTGTCCTCGCTCTCTTGCCCTCCCCGCCCCCCTGCCATCTCCCGCGCCCATGCCTTCTCTCTAGCCGCCCCCTCGCCCTCGTCCTTGTCCTCGCTCTCGCGCTCGCCCTCGCCCCACTCCGCCCCACCCTGCCCCGCCCCGTCACGCCCCCTGTCGTTCTCTCTTGCCCTCGCCCTCCTTCTAACCCTCACACTCGCCGTCGCATTGTCCTCACTCTCTTGCCCTCGCCGCGCCCCCTGTCCTTCTCCCTTGCCCTCGCCCTCCCTCTAGCCCTTGCCTTGTCCTCGCTCTTGCCCTATCCTTGTCCTCGCCTTCGCTCTCGTCCTCAGCCCGCCCCTCTCCACCCGCCCTCCTCTCCCCCTTGCTCTCCTAGCCTCGTCCTCGTCTCTGCCCTTGCCCTTTTCCTCGCCCTCGCCTGTGGGGAGTATGAGGCTCGGTGCTGGGTGGGGACCAAGTGGTGTTGATTTAATATTAGACAGGCATCTAACAAGCAACAGAAATGTATGCTTTTTTTACTTTCTCGACGTACTAGGTACGTAGTAAAGAGGAAGTATTGTAATCGTGCTGCAGGAATCAGTGATTTTTCGACAGAAAAAATTTTATTGTAACGAGACACTGGATAAATCTTCTTCCTGTATGAGTCAACTGACTCATATAGTTTTAAAACTTTAGTTAGTAACTTTTTTGATATTTTTTGTGAAAAAAACACAGTTGCATGATAGATAATGTGCATGAAAAACCATTGTGCATGGAAACTTCGTAATTCTTATGTACACAGGTGTCCCTCCAACTCTGGACCACGCCCATACCTTCTGAATGGTTCCGGATATCGAAATGCGGTGTTTGATTAACAATGTAGAATCATGGGCCAAGTAATATGCTAATGAAATTGTCTATAATATTTTTAGTTTTCGAGAAATTTAATTATATTTGGTTTTTTAAATGGAACTGCATATTGTTCTCACCAGCAATGGATAGATCATGAAAATAGGAATAAAATGATGTATGATATGTTAGTATTCTGATAGTAATTTGTGTATAAAATTAGATTTGCTGGCATGTGATTGTCAAGTTTTTTTATTATTTTTATTTTTACATTGTTTGACATTACATTGTTCAGTTTACATATTAACTGTGCAAATGTTTGATGGACTTAATCTATCTTATCCTAACTTAAACTAACTTAAAATTATACACATTACAATTACTTTAAAAAATATATAGCGGGAGAGGAAGCAGGAAGCACCTCAGATTAGTATTATTCGAGGTTTGCGAACATTTTGTAGAATGAGTGAAGTGGATATCTGTTTTTAATTCTTGTTGGATAATTGGGGTTTTTGCCCAGTTTATAGAAGGATGATGCTTGTATTTGGAGAAAGTTTGTGTAGAAGTTGTGTGCAAGATAGGCTATTTGATTTTTTATTGTGTATTTATTCAAATCATTATGTAGTTGGTTGTTACTGATGAACCAAGGTGCTTTTGTGATTAATCTTAATATTTTGTTTTGGATCACTTGCAGTTTGTTTAGGTTTGTATTGGCAGCGTTGGTCCAGATGGGGCAAGCATAAAGTAGAGTCGGTCGGATTATTGATTTGTAGAGTAATAGTGCATTAGATGTGGAGAGGTGGCTGTGTTGATTCAGTAAGGGTCGTAGTTGAATTAGTTTAGTTTTGGCCTGCTGAGTTTTTGCCTCAATATGTTGCTTCCAGTTGAGTCGAGTATCGAAGTTTAAACCCAAATATTTTATTGTTTTATTTGTTGGTGTCCAATTAATGGTGTCGTTATTTATGGAAAAAGTGGAAGAGGGTGTGTGAATGGTTTTATGTGAATATTTTTGATACAAATTTTGTTGGGTTCAACTTTATTTTCCAGATATTAGCCCAATTTGTAAGTAAATTTAAATGATTTTGAAGCTGTGATTGAAGAGTTGTTAAAGAGTTCCCTAAGATGTACAGTGCAGTGTCATCGGCAAATTGAGCAGTGTTTATTTGTGTTGAAATGGGAATATCTGCGGTGTATGTATTAAACAACAATGGGGAGAGTGGTGAACCTTGGGGAACTCCAGCAGCAATTTTCCTTGGATTAGAGCAGTGGCCTTCGACTGACACTGAAAAAGTTCTGTTTGTGATATAGCTAAGGATAACAAATAATAGATATTTGGATGTACCTATTAAATAGAAATTAATTTAAAATAGAGAGCTGGATGCCATATTCTGTCAAATGCTTTCGAGATATCTACAAAAGCAGCTATGGTATGTCGTCCCTTTTGGAATGTAGTGTGAATGTGTTCCGTAAGCCTTAGTAGTTGGTGGGTGATTGTCAAGTAAACGGGCATTTCCATTAGTAGGCTTTGCAAAAGTCGCCGTTGAGGGGAGGTTGGCCTTAGCGGCGTCGAGACTGTATCGTGGAGAGAGGAGTGTAAGACGGGTTGCCGTGAAGGATGAAGGCGTAACTCTAGCAATTCGTGGTCTTGACACGAAGAACATACGAACAAACATCACTATAAACGATCAGAATGAGAGATTTTTTCCCATTTGTTCATCTGAAATAAACTTTTCTTCTGAAATTCCGAGTAATGATAACCGAAAAGAACGAAATAAAATATTGTAGCGAAAACAATATTAATAAAGGTAATTTTCAAGCTTACAAGAATCGAGCTCAGTGCAAGCCATCATTTTAAAACATGGCAAGCGAATGAATGCTTAAAGATTGTCATTGTAATACCTCGATTAATTCATTAATAATAGATAGGTATAAATTTTCTCTTATTATTTACTGTTAATAAACTTCATATCAAACCAAGACACGGAACCACGTTAACTAAGACTCTCCCACCAGCGGGGCACCGTCCCAGCCGGGACAAGCACTATGGTCCCGATCGGTCTCCCGGAATGTGGTTGTGTAGTGCAAGTTAGTGTAAATGTATGTGTGTAAGGGGAGAAGATAGGACAAGGAAGAGGAAGGAAGAGGCTGCCAGTATTTCTTTTAATTTTGTTAATAGCTTCGTTTTTTCTGACTATTACTTTGTAGTAACTACAGGTTGAGTTTCTTACATCAGCCTTGTGGCTGCCGAGACAGTTCGCACCACCAAAATTTAAATCTTTACATCGCACAGAATAGTGTTTCTCAGCACAAAAGCACACTTTGTTGGATACTTACAATTAGTTTTTGTATGTCCGTAGTCGAAACACCGTTGACATTGAATGGGACCGTTGTGTTTTTTCGTCTTTTCGGTAATCACTTGATGGTTGCATATTTGATTTATTTGTAGTATAGTTTCGGGTGTTTCTGCACCGTTGAATACGGCTGCGATCACTGGTATTGGATTACCTTCTTTTTGTAGCCTGGTGATACTTAACACTGAAGCGTGGTACCGGGAGCGGTAGGTCAGTGCATCAACTGATGTCACTGCAGCGCCTCTGACCGGGAGGTCCTAGGTTCGAGAGCTGACGGCGGCAGGAATTTAGACACTAGCTTTCCAGCTAGGTCGAATTCAGTCGCTGTCTGGAGGAGAATTCTAGCGGCCGGCTGCACTGATCGGTAGTTTTCCGTGGTTTCTCCGATCAACACCAGGCGAATGCCGGAGCAGTACCCTCCCAAACGGGCCACGGACCGCGCGCGATCTGTCCTTCCTCTTCCTTGTCCTGTCCTCTCCCCTTTCACACTCACTTACACTAACATGCACTACACTACCACATATTCCGGGAGACCGGTCGGGAGTCTAGAGCTTGTCCCGGCTGGGGCGGTGCCCCGCTGGTGGGAGAATCCTGGTTAGGGGGAAATCCTGCTAGCCAACGGTGGGTCGGCGCCGGATCTCGCCATCCAGCGGGGGAAGATCACCACCATCTCCCGAGAAAAACATGCACTACACTAACGGGACTAATGACCAAAGCAGTTGACGCGCCCGGAAACACGAAAAATCAATCAATCAATCTGAAGGGTGGTAATGTTTAGGGTCTGCCAAAATGTCCTGTTCAGATATAGATTGATGAAGGTTTTTCAACACAACGGAGAATTGGTTGTTAGGCGTGTTCTTGTATGAGTGGACTTTCGGTTGTGTGTATATGAGGTACTTTATTATTTTCTGGAAGTCTGTAAAGGGTTTTTGCACTGATCTTAATCTTATTGTATTTTACAACGCAATTATTCATAACATTGGTTCTGAGTTTTATTATAAATTGATTGAGGTTAGTTATATCTGCTATATAGATAGGATGATTTTTTGTTAGAGTTTGCTGATCACCCGAGGTAATTTTTGGATATTCAAAACGTTTCTCCTCAAGATGTTGGCCCAATCTTTTAAGTTCAGTAAATCTCTTTCTTATTTTAACTCCGTAACTGTATTCTTAACTAGATAGATTTACACTGTCTGCACTGGGATCGAAATTGAATCTTTTGGGATCTTAAGAGTTTACATTGTCAGTGACTGACCTCTTTTTGTTGCTCCCTGCGTTGCTGCGCGCTGAGCCGTTGTAGAGCTGGGTCGTTGGCCGCCGCGCTGTACTCGTTCCGGTGCTTGTTCGAGGCTGGGTTGACGGTTTGGGTCATTTTTCTTCCTTCTTCTGATGAGGTGTTTTGATCCACAGAATTCATTTCACTTTCGAAATTATCGGTGTAATTGAATTGAATAAGCCTTATTTTACGTGGCGAGACTCAGGCCATGAGGCCTGCTCTTCTGTCCGACCACGCAAATTTCGCTACGCTCCTTTCATCAACCATGGGAGAAAAAAAATATTACTTGGGCGACGAAACAGGCCATTTGAAGTTAGCTCAGAGACATCATTTAGGCTTGAGGATCTTTTGCATGCAGTAAATCTACTAACATGGGACAGCCAGCTTTACTTCTCCTCCGAAAAAAAGGCGTACGAAGGATTTTTTCGCCCTTAAAAATCCATGGCTTCGATTGGGTTCGAACCGGCAAACTTGGGTATAACAGTCCGATACGTTAACAGATACACCATCGCCGCCGGAATCAGAACCGCCGAGTGATCAGAATTGCTGATGGTTTGTAAGGCCTGGTTTATTGCCCGGTCGACATCGTACGCCATTCACTACCACTACTCGCACTCAACCGACTACTCTGGTCGCACTGGACGGACACGTCTGTTCACGACCCTGATGAGCGAGAACTGGGGAGCCGCGTCGGTCCTCCCAGGGTATGATGCCATCCTCGTCACAGTACTTTCACTGCCGGTGTAGTTTTGCCATGAGACTAATTTCCAATAAGGGTTCCAATATTTAATTTGTTGCAATTTACACGAGAATATTTTATTTGTTCTTGAAGAGTGTTCATGCTACATTTTGGAAAGCCATTCCGCTGTTTGGCTCAGCAGCGTTTTTATTCTACTTCGGATCACTAGTTGTGTAATGTTTTGAAACCCTGTGGAGCCTTTTATTATTTTTCTTTAGAACATAATTTTCTCCAAGAAAATATCTCCATTTTGAAAACAGTATTTTAAATAATAAATACTTTTGACGTGTATTTTGTACTATGATTGTCAGTAAATTGATATGTAATGTAATTTCAGTGATACGTAAATCTATTGCATTTTTCAAAGGATTCTAAATGTATGTTTTTAAAAACGCATTAAGATAGTGTTTTGTTGTTGAATTCTATTTTATAGTAAAATACCGTTAATGGTAGTTTTACGGTGGTTGTAAGAACTTGAAATAGGGAATACTTTGAAATACGATACTGAACATTGATTTTTTCCACTTGTAAACACTGTGTATACCATTTGACATCATATTCATATTTGATATTGTTGAATAGAAATTCAATCAATTTAATTCAGTTTACTAATATTTTGTGTTATACAGAACAGTATTGTGTAATAGTACCTGCCCTTCCTCGCAGAACAACTTAGGACTTTGTATGCAAAATTATTTGAATATGATAGATTTACGAGCTTTATTGCATGTCTCGTGAATTGTAGGAAATGAACGCAATAAAAATGTCAGTCTGCACTCTTTATGGTACGCGGCAATTCAATCAAAGTTAATTGCATTTTTGCGAATCATTCTATAACACGCACCGCCCAGTAATGACAGCCAGTATTGAGTCTTGCCGAATTATTTTCCGACGATTCCAGTAGGGAAAGTTCAACCCCTGGCGCATGCAATGTCGCTCTGCGAAAGGTAACTTCTGAAACTTTACTGGTCGGTTCCTCGTGTGGGGGGGAGTAGATAGTCCAAATCGCCACCGCCCCGCTTCCTCCCCGCCTCCGCCCCGCCTAAGTCCCGCCTCCGCCCCACCTCCGCCCCGCCTCCCCCCCGTCTCCGTCCCACCTCTGCCCCGTCTCCGCTCCGCCTATGCCCCGCTTCCGAACCGCCTCCTCCCCGCCTCCGCCCCGCCTCGGCCCCGCCTCCACCCCGCCTCCGCCTCGCCTTCGCCACGCCTCTGCCCGCCTCCGCCCCGCCTTCGCCCCGCCTCCGCCCCACCCCTGTCGCCACTTCCAATTTTCCTCACCCTCCTCCTCTTCTCAACACCCTCACCTCTTCCTTCTCCCCCTCTACTCCACATCCGGCTCCGTCCCTGACCCCACTCCCACCCCCGCGCTCTTTGCTCACACCTCCCTCGCCTTTACGGCGTGGAGATATAGATCGGGCTCTTAACGGAGGTGTTACTTCGCTCAGCCACTTTCTTAAAATTCCGCTTCTCGACGCGGGCGGCGAACCCTAAGCGGTGCGGGGCGAGACGGGGGCCGGGGCGAGGGGCAGAACGGGCGGGGAGGAAGGAGAGGCGGGGCGGGGAGAAGGCGTAGCAGTGGCGGCGCGCTGGGGGCGTCTCAAGCGGAGGCGGCAGAGGCACGACGGCTTGATCTCAGCGGGGGAAGGGGAAGGGGCGGGGGCGGAGGGCGGAGGGCGGGGCCGACGCAACCTCTGTTCGCGACGGAGAAGTCCTCCTGGGCCGGGTCGGAGCTCTCGAGGTCGACACTCGACGTTCTCGCCCGCCCTAAACTTGGCGCGTTTCTTTCGAGCCCGAGACCCGAGACCCCGCTCCCTGCGCTCACCACCCAACGCATCACTCGCGCGCCACGCCCCCTGCGGCGCTCGCGGCCCTTGGCGGGCCCCGCCCCCTCCATCGCCTTCCCTTCTCTCTTCCGACGCGCGCGGCTTCGCGCACTGGCTACGTGCATGGTCAACCCGCGCAGGATGCTGTGCTCTACAATTGATATCCGAAAGGAAGAAATAAATTGTCGCTTCCAATTTATTTTGCGTACGTAGTAAAGAGAATGTATTCTAATATCGCGGCAGAAAAACGCGATTTTTTTCACAAAAAAAGCGTATTGTGGGTCCCTGGTATCGACAAAGTGGATAAATCTTGTTATTGAATGTGGTAAATTACTTCCTCTAACATGTTCTGTAGTCAAAATTACGCTTTGTTCTTGATAATCCATTACTGACAAAATTACTCGTATCATGAAATAGTATTTTTGAAATTTATGTGGTTATTGTTAAAGAAAGTGGTCTTAGAAATTTCTGGCGCTGGGCTCAAACTGGGTTTTTGAAAAATCAAGAATGCGTCCTTTCGATGATAAAACGTGCTCTTGATAGAAAATGTCACTAGCAGTCTTGCGCTGCGTAATATTGTTTCCACGTAATATATTTTGGAGAAGAATATTTTTATAAGCAATTTCCTAGCCGATAAACATGCCGATATACAGTGCATGACTACATAGAAAATATAAAAAATATGCAATAAATTCGAGTATTTTGTTCGTATTCGCCAGGCAACACGGCGTTAAATTTGCGAAATACTTTTTTAAAAGCGAACAATTCATAAATGAACTCAAATCTATAAATAGGAGTTTCACTGCTGTATGTAGAATAAAATGGAAAATTCGAAAGCTGAAAAAACGCAATATCTATCCAGCAACAATTTCAATCGCAATAAATGCTAACGTTGGGGACGCATGTTAACTCCACACACATTACCAATTTAAGCGTATCTAGCGACCAAACTAAGGGAGACATTGGAAAACGGCTTGATGAGTAGACTTGTGTAGGATCTGCGAAAGACTGGAATAAAATGAGTTTTGTTATGAGATGCTACGAGTGTTGTGTATAAACAATTACATATCTCAAAAATGAGGAGGCGAAAGCACCGATCGGATATACGAAATTTCGCATCACGTTTGAAGGTAATTTAGATGGGAGATTAAAAGTAGCAAAATTTGCGAATATGTAAACGAACAAACGGCGATCTATTTTCGATTTGAGAATTGTATTATATTATATAACCGTACAATTTCACACCAGGAATCAATAACGGTGTTTCCGAGCTGGTAGGACGTGATCCAGTTTGGAATTTTATTCCAAACCAATTGGACCGATTTCACCAACTGGACCATGGCCTACCTGCCCGGGAACTCTTTTAGGACAGAGATTCCAGAGCTCCAGAAATCTTGCACAGATTTCACCATTCCCCATACAACTTTACACAGATTTTAACTTTTTCTAAACTTTCAATTAATGAAATAAATACTGAAGTTATTATCCAAAATGTTCTGCTGCCGTTCATGAAGAATACGAATGTTGTTTCTGAAACCATAAGAAGGTGATTTTCACGTAGCAGACAATCAATTCTTTCATAAACGCATCACTCACCATTGCAGAAATGTGGCCAAGCTTTTGAAAAACTCCACACTTTTTGTGGAATTCCCAATTCCTGCGTCACCTTTTCTCAATTAGATAATACAAGCGATTGTGTTGTAGTTCTTTGCATACCATCATATCAGGCCAACCATTCGGTAATATCTGGTGAAGTATTGTAAATTAATATTAGCATTAATTGTTTGCATTGTAACGCTACCGCCCGAGTCAGGTGATTCCGATGTCCGTTGATCAGTTTGCCCGGTTACCCCGCGGTTTGGTGGCAGCACCAAAGAAATATAGCTATCACTTGCCTGGTTTGACCCTAATCTTAAACCTACGGAGTTGTCTGGGAATGAAGAAGAACGTGGGGGTTACATTGAGTTATAATGAGAGGAAGAATGTAATATAAAAAGGAATTTAATGTTCATAATGAAGAAGCAGAAATTAGATACGATTTTCTGAATTTGGAAAAATCAAAAACTGGAAAGAAAGAAAAATAAAGAGATTACACTCTGTTACATTGTTGGCACACATCTCCGCTCTCAGTTCGTTTTACAGTAAAGTTTCAACTTCTCGGTTGCATCCGGAAAGCATCCAGGTGAACGGCCTCCGAAGTTGCAGGTTGCTGAAAGCTTGGTGCAGGGATCCTGGCGGCAGCTGGAGGCAGTAGAATTTCCGCTCTCAGGCCATGAGTCCTGCAGGTTCGGCGCTCGGCGGAGGACGGAGGACAGAGGACAGAGGACGGAGGACGGAGGACGGAGGGCGGAGGGCGGAGGGCGGAGGGCGGAGGGCGGAGGGCGGAGGGCGGAGGGCGGAGGGCGGAGGGCGGAGGGCGGAGGGCGGAGGGCGGAGGGCGGATGGCGGAGGGCGGAGGGCGGAGGGCGGAGGGCGGAGGGCGGAGGGCGGAGGGCGGAGGGCGGAGGGCGGAGGGCGGAGGGCGGAGGGCGGAGGGCGGACGGCGGAGGGCGGAGGGCGGAGGGCGGAGGGCGGAGGGCGGAGGGCGGAGGGCGGAGGGCGGAGGGCGGAGGGCGGAGGGCGGAGGGCGGAGGGCGGAGGGCGTTCCTTTTAATCGCACCTTTCGCCCACGCAGCCTCGATTGCTCCTACTCCGCTGGAGTTCGCTCAAGGCGCGCCCGGAAATGCGTTCGTCGGCGAACGAAATGAAGATTCCGTTTAGTGTTCTTTTTCTTATTCACTTGTTTCATGTTTATTTTTAAAATCCTGTTAAATCTCTATTTAATATATTGAATCTAAAAATCAGTGTGTAAACTTACTGTAAATAATTTTTTGTAGTATCAATGATTCTTCTCCAACCCATTATTTTAGAGGAAGGTTTAAATGTTAAAGATCGGTGCAAGATGAAGGGGTAATAATGTGGTCTTTTTTATCATAGCCTATTGAAAATGAACCCCCATTACTGTTTGAATATCTGTAACCAATACTAAGGCACGTGCATTGTCAAATAATTGGTTTGAAAGTGCCCTCTGGCTTAACGCGTAAGTATTGTAGATACGAAAATACCATTTTTTGTCAGACGCAGGCAGAATGCAACTGACAAAATCATGCTCCCTGGAAATAGGGCCATATAACCCGATTTTTTGAAACTGTAGTATCTTGAACACGATAAATTTAACAAAATCCTCTATCGACATCCGCCAACCATCACGGAGATGACGGCTGTTATCACAACAATGAATCAGAAGACAAAAGATGTGGGGGCATGAAAAGGTAGGGAGTAGCAGAACCGCTGAGGCGCGATAGGCGTGGCTTGAGGGGCGTGGCGAGGAGGGAAGTTGGGAGGCGCAACGTGCGGTAAAGGCTGCGCGGGCGGGTGGGAGTGGGGGAGAGCCCCACACCAGACATCTCAGCGGCGCGTCCATCTTGCCGCCCCCCTTCCGCCGGCGGCCCCGCCTCCCTCGCCGCGCATCACCCCACCCCACCCCCGCGGGCGCTGCCCGACCGCAACGAGTTTATTCGTTGTTGGGGATGCGCCCTTTCACACGTTCGCATCGCTCGCTTCCCGATGCTCCGCAGGCCCCACGGCGGAATCGCCAGCGCCGCCCCCGTCGTTTGCCTCGCTGCCCAGGCCTCCCCCTCCCGCGCGCCGCCGCAAGCCGCGCTCGCTTAGACACGCGACCCTTGGCCTCGTAGAACGGCTGCGCATAATTGCTGAATACGATCGTTCTCGTGTTGTCTTACATGATTATCAATTTACAACAGTTTCTAATTTGTGATGGCCAGCGTATTTCATAATGATTCTCTTTATACCTAACTGAGGTTACTGAAGCGCCTCTGACCGGGAGGTCCTGGGTTCGAGTCCTCACGGCGGCAGGATTTTCGACACTAGCTTTTCAGGCAGGTCGAATTCAGTCGCTGTCTAGAGGAGAATTCTAGCGGCCGGCTGCGCTGATCGGTAGTTTTCCGTGGTTTCTCCGATCAACATCAGGCGAATGCAGGAGTAGTACCATAACAAACGGGCCACGGACCGTGCGCGCGCGCGCGCGCGCGCGCGCGCGTGATCTGTCCTTCCTCTGCCTTGTCCTATCCTCTCGCCTTACACACACACACTTACACTAACATACACTACATTACCACATACTCCGGGAGACCGGTCGGGAGCTTAGAGCTTGTCCCGGCTGGGGCGGTGCCACAACTGGTGGGAGAGTCATGGTTAGGGGAAAACCTCACTAGCCGACGGTAGGTCGGTGCCGGATCTCTCCATCTGGCGGGGGAAGATTACCGCCATCTCCCGAGAAAAAAACATGCACTACACTGACGGGACTAATAATCCAAGCAGTTGACGCGCCCGGAAACACGAAAAAATCAAACAATCAATCTTTATACCTAGAATTATTTAACAATTTCTTTTGTTTATCTCATTGGCAAAATAGGCATCTCATGAACGATTAAATAAATCTATGGAAGTGATGGTTTTTCTTACTGCAGAGAATTTGTTTTTATAACGCTTACGGATGAAGTCGGACCTGGACGTTTTCATATACGGTGGAGTATTGAAATATGTTGTAAGGATCCGCGTGTCCCGGGTCAAAATGTTTCAGTTGAAAGAGCTCCCGCTCGCCCCAGGTTGCAACACACGCAGGCGGTGAGTGGCTCTTCAGTCCCGACCACTGCACAGTTGTCACTGGCGTCGACGTCGGCCTCCCGATACAATAGAATTAATGAGTTTTATAGCAATTGTTTTGAAAGGATTGTCAGTACTAAATTATATAATAAATAAATAAAAATAAATTTATGAATAAAATAAATACAAATCAATAAAAATATTTTTCCTAGGATTAAGGACATGCAAACTTCGTATGTGAAAGTTGTTTATTCCATTAATACAATTTAAAAATACAAGTAAATGTTTCAAAAGATGTACTACAATATTGGAGATAGATATTATCTTTTAACGAAGTTTGTTCTTTAAAATAAGATCTTTAAATACCGTCATATAATTGTTTTGGAAAGTGTGAGTAGTTTTCATGTTATTTTGAGTCACTGTTTCAAACTATGTCAGAAAGGGTGTGCTGTAGAACCACAACTAGTTTTATATTTCATTATTTTAAACACCTTTTATCTTTCCTCAAAATGTTCTCTGCATTTCTATTAGCAACCTAAAATCTTAAGTGAGAGATTACAGACCCTCTGACATTTTTTTATAGTTGGATAGTGAGGTGAGACTCAAGGTTCGGAAAGGTTATAGATACTGAAGCATCGGCATGAAAGATGGCTGTAGAAACGAAGTTTCTCAAATAGGTTTAAAGAACTAGATGATGAACATAATGAATATAACAAAGGTAAATCTAACACCGCTAGTATCGAAGTTGCAAATAAACAAGAAGTGTGTGAATATTAAGATAACTTGAATTGTACAAAGACATAGTGAAAGTGATCTTAATTGTGTCGAAATTAAATATAAGAATCTAAGCACAACGCAAACATTAAAACAAGGTTATGCACCACGTCTCTTGCAAAATCTTGAAAAATTAACATTAAACACAAAATTAACACCTGTGACCTGACCATGTGAACATGGGAAACTTACATTACGAAAAGAAATTTACTATATCTCCAATATATGAAACCCGAGACGATTGGACAAACGAGACGCGTTCTCTCCGATTGATATTTGACGAGAGATTTCTGCAGCTGAAGGCTCAAGCTAACCTTCGCCCCTGCAAACGCCACCTCCAAACAAACCGTCGTTGAAAAAGAACAGATACCATAAACATGAGTGTATTTTGCAGACACATGGATCCTCAGAAACTTTAGGGAAAATAGGTTTTATAATTTCACAATAAAATCTGAACAACCTATTTGATTATGAGAGTTCAAATTCGTTTCTCAATGTAACCTAAATCTTTAAAATGCATGCAATTAGATTAACCCATTAATTGTCATGACCCCAATTGGGGATATCAGAACTTTTTCATTGTTGCTTAAAATTGTTTAATATAATTTGTGAATTTTATTTCTTCAACAGATGTAAACATCCTAAACGAAACATATAAGCATAGTCTTTCATTCCTGAATGCCAAGTGTCGATGTGCTGAATGCCAGATCGTTAAGGCATTGTATACTCCGTTCATATGACATGGGTCCGTTTGAATCCTCATCAAAACTGCTTAGCTGCTATACGTCGTTGTTAAGTCGGAAGGAGAAGCCACTGTAAATCAAACAGTGGTTGGTCCGCACCGAAGTTAATGGGGCTTATGCAGCTAAGGCCTAACAGTTTCGCGTTTTCTTAAAGAAAAAAATGCTCATAATAGCACTGTTTGGCGCATTGGAGCGCTCTAGTATTACAATTTAGCTATGTAACAGTGGACTAGCACTAAAAGCCGCAACAATGAGTGAGCGCTATGCGCACAGAATTAATTTGGTAATTAATGAAATAATCAGATGCAATAAAGGGATCTTGCTTGAGAGGAGAGCGGTACAAACTAGGAATGCGATATGGTAACTGTTAACTCATTACCGCCTCTTCACGCCATTCTAGTTTTTAGTAAATAAAAGAAGGTGAGAACGAAAATCGAAATCGACAATAAACGATCCGCGCACGAAAAGAAACGTCTTTTCCAAAGCTCCACTGGGATCTGTAGCTCAGTGCATCAACTGATGTCACTGCAGCGCCTCTGACCGGGAGGTCTTAGATTGGAGTCTTGGTGGCGGCAGGACCTTCGACACTAGCTTTTCAGATAGGCTGAATTCAGTCGCTGTCTGGAGGAGAATTCCAGCGGCCGGCTTCTCTGATCGGTATTTTTCCGTGGTTTCTCCGATCAACACCAGGCGAATGCCGGAGTAGTACCCTAAAAAACGGACCGCGCGCAATATTTCCTTCCTCTTCCTTGTCCTATCATCTCCCCTTACACACACACACACACACACACACTAACATGCACTACACTACCACACTTGCTGGGAGACCGTTCGGGAGCTTTGAGCTTGTTCTGCCTGGGGCGGTGTCCCGCTGGTGGGAGAGTCCTGGTTAGGAGGAAACCCCGCTAGCCGACGGTAGGTCGGCGCCGGATCTCGCCACCCGACGGGGGATGACCATCACCACCATCTCCTGAGGAAAACCCATGCACTACACTTGCAGGACTAATGACTTAAGCTGTTGACGCGCCCGGAATCACTAACCAACCAACCAACAAAATCCCAATCGCACCTCGAATAGCGTATGTACTACTCTACAGTGCCTTTAAAGGCTTAATTTACAACGGCGGATGGCAGTCCACGACCGAATAATTGGGGTACCTTGCTCTTACGAAGGCAAAGTCGTTGTGCTGCAAGGTCAAACAGCGACTGATTTTTGTTTATGTTTATTTCCGCCGGCGGGGGGTGATTTGTCCCTTACCGCTGTCACCATCCTTGTATCCTCCCATAAAGCGCACCCCGTATCTCGTTTAGGCCGGAGCCCTGGGCCGTCGCCCCGCGCCCCCGCCAGATGCGCCGAGTGCGTCCGGCGCGGGCGGCGCCTTTGGGCCAAATCGATGCGCTCCTGGCGGTGCTGCCCCTCCCCCGCCCCACTCCGCCCCGCTCGGCCGCCCCGCTCGGCTGGCCCGGCCACCCGCTGCATCCGCCGCCACCCGGAAAAGCCATTTCCGGCCGCGCGCTTTCACGGGCCCCGCCCCCGCCCTCGAACCCGCCCACCCCCCGCGCGCTCCCGCTGACCAGGCCGCGTTGTCCCAAGCCGTCCGCTGGGCCGCCTCCGATCTGCGTCCCGCGCCGCGTGGCAACGTTCCGCCCGCTGCCGCCGCCGCCATCCTCCCCGCTCCTCCGCCCTCCTTTGCCCCTGCCCCTTCCCGCTCCTCCGCCCTTCCTCTCCCCTGCCCCTCCCCGCTCCTCCGCCCTCCCTTGCCCCCGCCCCTTCCCGCTCCACCGCCCTCCCTTGCACCTGCCCCTCCCCGCTCCTCCGCCCGCCCTTGCATCTGCCCCTCCCCGCTCCTCCGCCCTCCCTTGCCCCTCCCCGCCCTGCCCCGCCCCTGTTCGCGCTCGGGGGCGGGAACACTGACAGCGGAAAAGAATAGGCGGCGAAGCGCAGAAGACGGGCCGGCGAGGTTGGGGCGGAGGCAGCCTCCCCCTTCCGCTGGCCGCTTCCGGTGCAGTGGTCGCTGGCGAGAGCGCCCAGATATTCATTGACTTGTTGGGTCGTACGACGCGCGCGGCATCTGCGTGGGGTCGACGCTTTAATGCATTTACAAGTGCAGTTAGAACAGCCGCTTCGGGGGCCCTTCCATAGGCCGCAGAAATGCAATCCGCGAGGACGCCACGCTCTCCGGTCAAAGGAGTGGCCGTTCCCTTTATCATCTGAAAGACAGGCGTCGTTTCAATCTTGCCTGAAGGGCCGGGAAGAATGTCCGTTGGCGCTCTTACCGTGGACATCCGATTACGCTACTTAACTGGAACAATCTAACATCACAAAACAGTTTTTCCATATAATATAGTAACTCGGTATTATTAAAAGCTGGAACCCTCAACAATACTTATCCTGCAAAAGATATGCCCTGTAGAAAGAAAAATGTATGCAAGCGAATGTACGAGTTATCACCAAAGTACTCGTGTGTTGAATAGTACGACTTCACAACTTTATTTTTATGACGCGGTATGTCTCAATTCCATAGGGTCCTGCTGCAGCTGATAAGAAAGCTGGGAGAAATGCATACATGTCAGGTGAACAAACAACATAACCTGTTCACCGCATACCTCAAAACGTGGAGTCCCACGGCCACGGCGTAACGAACTCTGGGAATTGAGGAAAAATTACTGTTCTTGAAATTCTCCTGCATCTCTGGCATGTTATCAAGAAAATAATTAATTGTTTCGTATTTCTTGGCGTGTCTATCGCTATGGTGATGAGTCCTGTAAGTGTAGTGTATGTCTTTACCATGAAAGGTGGCAGTGTTCATCCCCAGCTGGAGGGCTGAGATCCGGCGTTGACTACACGTCGGCTAGTGGAGCTTTTCTCCAATCAGGTATCTCCCCCTCAGCCTTCCCCCACCCCATCCGGGACTAGCTCAAAGCTCCTGACTGGTCTCCCGATATGTGTGGTAAGGTAGTAGTATTTTTTGTGTCTATGTGTCTGTTACTTTATCATAAATACAAGTTCATTTTTGGCTCATGTATTTAGAACAGACCAATCTTTTTCTATAGTAGGTATTCTATTTTTTTAAATGAAATATCAACATACATGTTGATATTTCATTACTTATCATATTTCAATTGGCTTAATACTCTGATCTTACAACAGTTTTCAGGATATTTTTTATTATTTTAGCCTTATCGGGCTAAAAAGCAAGGTGTTACAAAGAAAATTAACAAAATATTTACATACATGTGAAGACAATTATATGTGAAAAATAAACATTAATTACACAAGAGCAATATAATTTTATGTTAACATTCTTTGTGACTTTAGCTTTTAGGCAGTAGGGAATAAAATTAAGGTGTCCTTTTATTTATATCGCGGAGAATGTGCTGACACATATTTTGTGGCTTTGATAAGTAATATTATTGCTGAAAGGATGAAAATTTGTCATTTATTCCAAAACATTGCCATAATTTTAGTAATCATGATTGACATGGATTTATTAGAAATTTAGAAGACGATAAATCTGATTTAAAGCTGATTCCTAATAATGAAGAGAAATGTTTATCCGTTAGCTAAATCGCGTTAATGATTTTCGTACATTAGAATTAAGTTAAAATTCATTTAGATTCCTATCACAAAGTTAAGATACACTGAGCATACATGAAATGTGTTAGAAAAAGACTAAATATTAAAATATATACTGATAAAAAATAGGCTTCAAAGGGCTATAAATAAGACAAATTTTAAGTCTAGAAAAAATTTCAGAGTATATTTGATTGTAAATATTATCTCTGGCCATCAATTTTTACAATTGAATAATATCCTGCACATGTTTTCATACATATGAATGGTTTTATTATAAAAACATTAGTGATGTCATTAACAATAACGACGTTTAGGGATTGAATTGTATCCAATTGTCAGATTTCAATAATTTTTAAAATATAATTGTGAATATCAATGTAAATTTTCATAAAATAATAAAATATATGTGATTGCCATTCACTAATGTAGGTCACATGTAAAATTTGATAAACCTATTTTTATTTGTCAGGCAGCTCTTGATCTGTCAAAATATCATATGTATAACTTTCATTATAATGTATTAAAGAAGTAATGTGGGTCTTATATGAAATTATTGTACATAGATGCTGATAATTATATTTTGAAAATAAAAAATCGTGATTTTATCAGTTTATGAAGGGTAGATGCCATTTATTGCATAGATCTAATTATCCTTAAGAGCATTATCTTGATGGTGAAATTAATAAACGTGTTGTAGGTAAATTAAAGGGCGAGTTAGCTGCATTATAGTGTTTGGAGATTGTGGGCATTTGATCTAAAGTATGTGCCTTTAAAATTGAGAAGGAAGAGAAGAAACAATTAAATGATATAAAAAACTGTTCTTATCCATAATATTTTATTTGAGGACTATAAAAAATATTTGTTTAAAAAAATCTATTCGATCATGTTCAATACTTTAAGGGATAGTGGTCATCGAATGTTTACAGAAAAAATGACAAAAGGGCTCTGTGTTGCAAGAATGATAATCGATACCTCATACCTCTTCCACAGACACATTGGCATGGATTTCGAGATAGGAGACGATAATTTAGATTAGCAGGGTTAAATTTGTAAAGGTGGTTCTAATTTGTATTAAAATTTTATGGGTATTTACAAATGTTCCCACTTATGGATGAATGTGATTTTATAATTTTAGTGATACCGCTTATAGATGAAAATATATTTCCCATGCTCATTGAATTGCTGCTAGTGTTGTTCATCAAAAATGTAATATAGCTTAATTTTTTGAAATTTTATAGACATTTAAAAATGATCTCTCTTGTCAATGTTTGTTACGAGCAAATTAAAGTTAACTATTGGTATCGAATATATAGAGATTTGAAATTGATTATTGATACAAATGCAGGTTACTTCAATGCTATGAAGATTGTTTCTATGTTAGATCTTATAGATAATTAGTTATTTATATACGTACACCTTATCAGACAGACGCAATATAAAAATCTGTCTGCCGCATATTAGACATTTAGATATATTAGACTATATTAAATACATACAGCTAAACAGACGTAATATAAAATCCAGTCTGTCGCCGATCCGCGGCCCGTTTGCTAGGATACTTCTCCGACATTTCCCTGGTATTGATCGAAAAAAAAACACGGAAAACTACCGACCAGAGCAGCTAGCCGCTAGAATTTTCATCCAGACAATGGCTGAATTTGATTTAGTGCCGACAATCTTGCCATTGTTGAGACTCGAACCCTAGAACGTCCCGGTCAGTGGCACTGCCGTGGCATCAGTTGATGCTCTGAGCTAACTCAGCCGATTTGAATTTCTGAGTACCTCGTTTTATTTTCTTACTCTTTTTTAGCGGTTAGGTGGAGAAATTTATTCTGCTCAAAGAAGAATAAGTGAAAGAAAAGGAACGTTGCAATGCGTAAAGGGCAACAGGTTTCAGAAACTGTAGCACTTATATTAATAGGTGGGTCGGGAGTGCCTCTATGTGAGCGAGGATTAGTGATGGAGTGAAAATGAAATGTGTGAGAGATGAGTTCCAATCGCCTTTGCGCATAATGAAGGAGATGGAAATGCACATAGTGGCAACATCGCACAATGAGCTCCGAAAGGCACCGGATTTGAATTGCAAAGATCAATGCATGTTGTGAATAGGCAGTTAGCGGTGTCTGGCCAGGACCCATTGAGATTCATTATCGGCAAACGTGACTGCTAACAGTAATAACTCATTAGTCAGATGAAGATACAGACTGTCTCAAAAATTGTCGCATGCAACTTCTGCAGACAGTTTAGTAATACACATAACGAAATCAGTTAACTTTCAATTTTACATTGTTATTTCACAGCATTAAATGATTATCCCCAATGGTGTGCGAGTTGCGTACTGTCTTTCTAAACCTAAGTTAATATGTTCAAAGCCAGCTGGGGGTGGTTGATTTTTGAAAACCAGAAAGTCATGTCACTCTTTCGGCAAAGAACCCCGAATATACGCATTAAGTCCTCCGAAAATGTTTGCTCTAATCACGTTCCATTTTCGGTCGTTCAGAGAATGGCACGTGTACCCGTCCACTCATCGTCCACCCATCGACCACTGTCACTTTTCGCTTCGTTTGCTCCTGCATGGTGAACCTCCGCCCACCTTCGACACATGAAGAACAGGTCTCTCCATGGAACACGTTCTCCTACACCGTGGAAAGCTTGTTGGCAGTCTACGTAGAATCTCTGGTAAGCTCTCTACAAAAGGTGCTTGGGAATGCTCCAACATCGTTTTTCATTATGTGGGAAAGTGGACTTTATTATCTGATTTGAGAGAAAGGACAACATGATGTATGTTACATGCAGCTTTTCAAGTCTTACATTAATTAATACTTTTATGATTATTGCACTTTTTGTTTAATATCTTATGCAACCTTTAGGTCGTTATTTTAAATTATATATTGAAACGTTTCACCGTTTTCTAATTTACCATTTATTATGACAAATTATGATGTAGTAGACATGAGCATCTCAGTATCGATAAGTATTTTAGTTTCTTCAGAGGCTTCGTTGTAGAAACTTCAAGACAAGAAAAAGTTCATTCTCTTACTCAGCTCTGTTTTGGCAAGTACAATGTATTCTGTTATTGAAAACAAACAAATTTTGTGATTTAATGAATTAAGTAATAAATAAGCAATTAATAAAATAAAATGTTAGTAACCGCGAGAAAAAAACTAATACTCACTATAACTAAAATCATTAATGGTAATAGAAATATAAACATAAAAACATATCTATACATTGATGACAGAAGTATGTGCCCTCCATGCATTTTTGGCAAAAATCAACAGCTATTTCTCATCTTCAATTAAATACATTGCACATCTCTGCATGTTTTATCAACATTTCAAAGTACTATATTTTATAGTTACCACTACTTTCTCCATACTTTACTCTCGCACTTCATTTAATAGTTTGAAATGGAAAGAAATTCAGTTTATAGACGCATATTATACAAATGTAAAACTGAAAAGTTTAACTATTAAAAGTAACCTAAATAGTCTCACATTGACATCATCTTCAGTACATATAACTTGCTGTTGAGGTTTCTTGGCAATGTTTGATGGATAATCCTTATCATCAGAATCATCTGAGTAGAAATAGTCCAATGTAATCCAACTCTTCCGGGGCCAGTCACGAACTCCACGGAATAGCATTGTCAGTGTCGGACCTCAATGCGTTGAAGGTCCGTCTGAAGATGATGGCAATGGCGTGGTTATGTTGAGGTAGCCTCCGTAACTAGTGTTTTGGCTCACACATCTCTTTTGGGGCATGTAAGTGCTTCGGGAAGATCTCTGGAGCACAGTCAACGTCCAGACAACTCGTCTCTCCCTTTACTGGCCACCTTTAAATAGCCTTATATATTTATTTATTTTTACGTCAAAAAAGTTAAAACTGTGTATGACGTGCTATGGGGAGAAGTGAATTCTGTGCACATTTTCAAAATTCTGTGATCCCTACACTAAGTCATATACTGCTTGAATTTGTAATGGAAAAAAACGCTCCCATGTAATGAAATCTATTTTCAAGGATAAATAAGCAATATATTTTGGGCTCTTATCCATAATGTCCTTTGCCAAGGAATAATACTGCCTGCCACGACAACATGGAAACGATAATTTGAATAACTATATTTCCCAATGAATTGTAGAAGACGTGCACAGATAATGAAGTTACATTTATGTCCAGAAGCAAAACAGGGGGCCATCTCTGCATTTGCTCAATGGATCAGGGAAACTGGACGAAAAACCTGATCGAGATAGGGGTCATTGACCCAGAATCTGCGATACAATACTTGTTACATATTGATTAGAATTATGCAGTCCAAATGGTAAATAATACATTACATATCAATCTTAAAATTAATGTTACTTTCCTTGTGATGCTCAGTATAGTCTCTAATTGTAAATAAAGTTATGCAGCAGAAAGGATGTCACTTTGGATTTAAACTTTTCTATCGAATTTAATCGTTTAATGTCATCTGGCAAAGTGTTGTAAAATAATGTACATGTATTCTATGTGAATGTGTTTGTAATGAGCTGTTTATAGTCACCTGATGAATATGATTTCTACGTCGTGTTAAAGTAATATGGCTTGGTAGCCTTTTTAGAGTGCCTTGGTAGCCTTCTGGAGTGTTATAGTAATATAGCTTGGTAGCCTTGGTAGCCTTGGTAGCCTTGGCTTACTAGCCTCTATTGCACAGCCGCTCACCAACAACTGCACCGCACGGCTTCATATACGCAACACTCACCGAGCTGGATACTCGGATTGACATGAAATTTTACTAGCTTGTTCAGTACCTTTCAAAACCTCTACAGTCAAATTTTGAAGTGTTATGAAGCATTGCAAGTAGTGTTTCTGCAACAATTAGTATTAACATGACTTCACAGCCTGTCGAAGCCCAGAACCCCCGCGCGCGTCCAGTCCTTCGGCCATTACTGGTGAGCCGCGGCGCTGCTATCAGCCTTTTTGTCGGCAGGGTGTCAACTGCTTTGAAGGGCATGTAGCACGCTCGAACACATACAAGAGTAATTATTGCAAAGATATGGGCCCCTCAAAATGTTACTTCGATATAAGATTAATTAATTAATTAACATATAAATAAATGCATTTCACTTTTCGGTCAGAAACAAAATTTCACAATAAATAAAATCTCATTAAAAATGTCAGAACATAGAGTGTAACTTAGAATGTCATCATGTATACTATATTTAAGTATTTTTTTCAGTTTCCTTAAAAATAGCTTTGATTTCAGGTATGCTTACAACTGACTTCGGGAGAAATATTAAGAACGCGAGTCGCTCTGCACTTCAAACTAAAAAGAGGCCTTTTCCATCAGTCGAGAAAGAACGAACGCGCTAAAAATCTGACACCGGTTGATAGATGTTGTAAAACGTTCCTGGCGCTGGCGATCCAACGGTGAGCCCTCTGCTGGAAGTGCGGAGGTCACGAAAAAGATTGATGCAAAACGCCTATGAAACACTATTTCTAATACTTCATAGCACTTCAAAATTTTGAACTATGAGTTGTGCACAATGTTCTACTAGCTGAGGAAATTTCAAGAGAATCCGAGTATCCAGCATGGTGCGTATTGGGTGTTAGCACCAATTGTTATTATTTCTTGCATCCCTCTCATACCCCTCCTTACCCCGTCCCAGGGTGGGGGTACCCCGCTTGGGAGTCACTGCTATGTAATGAGAGGTTGAAGGAGGCAATTGGGTCGATTTATGGAGCTCATAGTGGCCGCCATATGTGCTTTAATAAGCGTGATATGTGCATTTGCATCGGTATTTTAATAATATATTACGGTTTTAAATTATTTGACATGGGTGACAATGTCCATAGCTGTTGAACCACACTTTAAACGTCAATCAATCAATCAATAAATAAATCAATGATTCTGAGGGTGAATACGGGAGTCAAAATCAGATAGTAGCATTAGGCGACCATGAGGCGCCATAATGGATAACACCCAACTATTCTCTTCATATTGAAAGACTGAGATTTAGAAACAACAAATACAACAACAATAACAATACATCTACTACATAGAATCGGCCTCATCAGTGTTCCCCTTGCGGAGAAATGATGTAAGCAAATTGTGTGACACTCAGGTGCGCCGGGTTGCGTTCAGCGCCTTGTAGCTTATAGCTCTCGTTTTCTTTTTCTTTTTTTTCTTTTTTTCTTTTTTTTCTTTTTTTCTTTTTTTTTTCTTTTTTTTCCCTAGGGCTTTTATCCAGCCGACAGCCGGTTGCCCTTTACGTCCCGAAGGGACGCATATTCGACCATACACTAGACAAACACTTGCGGGCTCCTCTGATCTGGGGTCAGCAGAACGCGAGGCCCTCCGCGACAACACACACAAAGTCAAGGGACAAACAACCATGCCCAAGGCGGGACTCGAACCCGCGACCCTTCGGACCGAAGCGCTGAGTCGGTACTCGCTCTTAGCCACCTCGGCCATCCAGGTCGGCGCTCTCGTTCTACTTCGTAATTTAATTTTTTTAAGTTCGTTGTTTAGGCACTTGTATCATTAACATCCGAAGAGTCTTTGAAACGCGTATTTTGTGGACACTACATCAACGTTGTAATGTGGCAATAGAAGCAATCCTGTCCAGATACATCCCATGTTTCTTCCATGCCATGAAATTTGCATCTCTAATTATATAAGCTGGTCACTGACCTTCAAGGTATAAATACCTACGCAACAATGTATGGAGCTGTTTTAACTCTCAAATGATGACGTGGGGTCATTTTTGGAACCAATGAATCTATTCCCTTTAAAATAGAGTATAAAATGTTATCTGCAGAAATTGACAGCTTCTATACCTTCCCACCAGTTTCTAAGAGCCTCCTTGCCTCAGAAATCGTTTTGTAGTTCTGTATTAGTTATTAGATAAACTATTGTTTTACAGCATGGACCCCACGTCACCATTAATGTCTCAGGTATGTCAGGATCGCCCATTGTATTTTCAAAGTTTCCAATCAACATTTTGATCGTCCATGATTAATACATACATATGTAGGCATGATACTTATGTATGCACCTTAAAAAAAGAATAATAAAATCGAGTTTCACGCTAATAAGAGACGCCCAGTGGGTTCATCAGAATATGAATTTACAAAAGATACTGCTTTTCTCTGTCATGTCACAAAGAAAGTGAAGGCCGTCATTTTATTATCTACAATTACAACATCATTCAAAAGAACAGAATCAGGACAATGTAATAATATCTTTTACAATAATGTGAAAGGAGGAGTTGATTCCTTACACCAAAAATGTGTCACATTAGCACGGGTCGTCGCACAAATGTGGTCAATGTCTGTGTTCTATGCTATTATCAACATCACTGGGATCAATGCTCATGTTCTGTATATTTCTATGAAAAATAATACAGAAATATCACTTTTGGCTTCCTAAAACCTTTTGCTAGAGCACTTATTCTATATGAACGAAAGGCTTTTCAATGAACATTTACCGAGAGAGCTGCGGCTTCTGGTAGCAAAAATGATGAGGGAAAATTCCAGCCTCACAACATACTGGAAATACTTCAAATTTAAAAAGAAAGAGGCGAGATTTGTGTTCAAGGTCAAAAGAAAATAAATATCTTCAGTGTGTCATAACAGTAGATATCTTGTTTGCCAAAAATGCGTCGAAATTAATTTTTAGACATTGTCAAAATTGTGAAATAGTTATATAATTAAGTTTTGTTCATGTTAATTAATATTTATTAGCTTTCTGTTCAATTTCAAGTGTATCGTGTGATGATATTTGTATTTCTGATGACAGCAAAGAAATTCAAAATACAGCTTCCAAAAACACTACAATCATGAGTACTCAAAATAAACAAAATGACTTATCTCAAAAATATGTATCAATTAACAATGCATTTGCTTAGTAATGTGTGAGGAAAGTGTTATATAATTACTGTTCTAATACTTGTATTATTTGTTCATTATATAATTCACTTCATAATATAATATATTTCACACACAATAAAATGATATAATTCACATCACAATAGCATTTACATTATTTTACACTTTGTGAGATGACATTAAATGATTAAATTCAATAGAAACTTTTAAATCCCAAGTAAAATCGCTTCTGCTGCATAACTGTTTCTATACAATTAGGGACTATACTGAGCAATAAAAGAAAAATAACATTAAATTTAACAGTGATATTTCATGTACTATTTACCATTTGGCCTGTGTAATTCTGAACAACCTGTAACAAGTATTGTACGGCAGTTTCTGAGTCAACGACCCTCATCTCGGTCAGATTTTTCGTGCAGTTTCCTTAATCTTTTAAGCAAATGCTGAGATGGCCCCTTTTTTTGCTTCTGGACATATAAATGGAACTTTATTATCTGCGCACGCCTTGTAGAATTCAGTGGGAAATATAGTTATTCAAAATGTCTTCTCCATATTGTCGCGGCAGGAAGTATTATTCCTTCACGAAGGAGATGATGAGGGTTAAGACCCCAAATTATAGCTGATATACACTTGAAAATACATTTTATTACATCGGAGAGAATATTTTGTTCACAATCGTTGAAAAAACGCTCATTTCTTTCTGTATTCAAAATGCAAGTAGTATATGGTTTAGGGTAGGGATCAGAGAATTTTGAAAACGTCCACAGAGTTCAGTTGTTCCCGTAACACGTCACACAGAGTTTTAACTGTTTTTGACGAAAAATAAATAAATAAATTCATGAATTGATTATGTATCATGTATATCTAGTAAAGTTGTTAATAACCTAGTCGTTGAAGAGGCTATAAATAAAATGAAGTTAAAAAAGAAATGTTATTTACTTTCTTGATACACAACAAGGAGTTTTTATGGTTTCTTTACTTGAAGCCTCAATGGCATTTTCAACATTTTAACAAAATGACTCCTTTGTTTCTCTCACATACAGCAATTTTTGTTTCAGTTTCCCACGATTTTCAGCAATACTTTTCTTTAAACTTGTTCCTTCAGAAGGCAAAATCCGATATGGTCATTAAACGCTATGAACTTTCGAAAATTGCACATTCTTATCACCCACGCCTCTTTTTCTAAAGAGAATCCTTCACGAGATGCTGAGGAGCTGGTAGAATACAATCTAAAATATAATTTCCTGTGTCCCGGAGATAGTATCATAAAGTTGGAGGAAGTAAAGCAAGATAGAAACTTGAGTTGTTATTTGTTTCTTTTGTGGATAATATTTCATATGGTTAAAGCACATGCCGGAAAAAGAAGTTTTTTTCTGATATAACATTTCCATAGTCGATAAAAAATTCAACCGACTAGATAGCTTACAAATATGGTGCTATTGGGCCGACATCAGGTGGACCAACTTGATAGTTCTCGCGGTGCGCAATTCGATTTCGCGGTTTTATGTGAAGCATTAGGAGCAGCAATCACTCTTGCTGTCTGTGCAGAATTATGCAGATCGTCATCGGTGTGCGAATGCGTAGGCAATGGCTCATACCGGGAGCAGTAGTCAACTGATGTACCTGCAGCGCCTCTGACCGGGAGGTCCTAGGTTCGAGTCCTGACGGTGGCAGGATTTTCGAGACGAGGTAGTTTTCCGTGGTTTCTCCGATCAACACCAGGCGAATGCCAGAGCAGTACCCTAACAAACGGGCCACGGACCGCGTGCAATCTGTCCTTCCCCTTCCTTGTTCTCTCCCCTTACACACACTTACACTGACATGCATTACACTACCACATATTCCGGGAGATCGGTCGGAAGCTTAGAGCGTGTCCCGGCTGGGGCGGTGCCCCGCTGGTGGGAGAGTCCTAGTTAGGCGGAACCCCTACTAGCCGACGGTAGGTAGGCGCCGGATCTTACCATCCGGCGGGTGAAGATCACTGCAATCTAACGAAAAAACATGTACTACGTTTACGGCACTAATGACCAAAGCAGTTGACGCGCCCGGAAACACGAAAAAATCAATCAATCAAGGAAGCAATGGCTCATTGCAGAAGTCGATTTTATTCATGTTTTTTAGTTACGGGCGCATCAACTTTTAAATGACACTAGTTCCGTTAGTGCAGTGCATGTTTTTATCGCAGCAGGTGGCTATGATTTTCTCCCGCTAGCTGGAGAGATCTGGCGCGGATTTGCGTCGGCTTTTGGGGATTTTCCTCAGGTACCTTCCACGAGCGGGGCACAGACCCAGCCGGGACAAGCTCTAATCTTCCTACTACTCTCCCGACAATAAGCTAGTGTAGTGCACGCGTGTTTGTAAGTAAGAAAGTATGGGGTGAGGTTAATACAAGGAAAAGGAAGGATAGATGCGTTCCATGGCCTATTTTGTTAGGGTACTAGTCCGGCAATCGCTTGGTGTCGATCGGAGAAACCATGGAAAACGATCAGAGCAGCCGACCGCTGAAATTCTCCTCCTGACAGCGACTGAACGCTATTCCGTTTAGACCCAGAACACTCTCGGTATACAACAGTAGGTATATCGAAAATTACGCCCATCATGTTCCAGAAAAGCCCATGTCCCTGCGTGCATCCCACCCGCACAGGCATTTTTCATCCCTCTGCCATGGGAGCAGGCAGCTCCAACTGAACTGTTTAAGTTTGTCTTGTGTCGTTCGTAGTAATAATAGTAATAATAATAATAATAATAATAATAATAATAATAATAATAATAATAATAATAATAATAATAATAATGATAATAATGATAATAATGATAATAATAATAATAATAATAATAATAATAATAATAATAATAATAATAATAATAATAATAATAATAATAATAATAATAATAATAATGTACAATGATTTATTCTTGATAATAAATTTGGAATTTCGTTTGTTTTACCACTTGATAACGGATTTAGTTGAACCGGACAGCGTCTATAAATATCCGCCCCTATAGCTTGTCCATAACGAACGACATTGTATCAGTAATCCATAGTTCACATCGCGGGAAGGAATATTGAATTTCTTCCCCTCGTTCTGGAGTTCCGAAACCGGCAAAAGTAGCTCAGAGCATCAACTAATGTCACTGCAGTGCCTTTGACCGTTCTAGTGGTTTCAGTCCTGTAGGTGGCAGGATTCTGGAAACTAGCTAGACAAAAGAAACTAGCTAATGTTCTGGGTCTAAACGACTATTAAAGGAAAATATAAAAGTCGCTCAATTCAATTCTTTCATGCGGGGAGGCCACCAGTGGCAACAACAACAAATCTGTCGCCATCCTCCCTGGTAGCCATTTCTGGGCCTCCTTCAAATCACTTCCCGAGCGCCTCAAGGACCATGGGTTAAAAATCTATTACTGATAATAAAGGACATTTTGAAATGGAATAAATCGAACTTAGTATTAAACAAATTAAATTGTTTTCTAAACAAATATGCCTAGCAGCTTTGCTTAGGCCAAAGTTTGCTAAAAGTTATCAGCTAGACAATTCTGACAGTGGGTCTCCCGTATTTCTCTATGAGTTGATACTGACGCAGAAGACGTGTAGGGAAGAATAGTAAAGACGTGGAGGGAAGTAGAGTAAAGATGTGGAGGCAAGTAGAGTAAAGAAGTAGAAGAGAAGATCCGACCATAGAAGAAATGTACACGTTTTGGAAGATTCCTTATCTACATCAAGTTGCTATGGAATCATTAGTGTGGGAAAGCCAAAATGAAGTTATAAAGCAAGAATGCTGGTGCAAGGAAGAAATCCAAGATCTTAATGAAAAGAGGCTGATGCACGAGACATGGCTGCATTAGAACCCTTCAGACAGAAATATTTACTGAAACTGTTGTATAGTAAAAAAGTAAATTTCCCAAATTGAAAGATGGGGTTTGGCAAAAGAAATGTGGTGACAGATAATTTGATGGGAAGCTTAAAATTTAGGGCAGCACGAAAAGCGATTAACTTTCTTAAAAAAGAGTGCTGTATGTGAACTGACATACTGATATATACTGACCATATATTAAATTCTTCTTCTTCTTCTTCTTCTTCTTCTTCTTCTTCTTATTATTATTATTATTATTATTATTATTATTATTATTATTATTATTATTATTATTATTGTTGTTGTTGTTATTATTTTATTATGAGGGTTTAATTTCTCCGTCTTTTTGACAGGTTAACACTAATTGGTGATATATTAATTACGTATCCGTTACTATATGTATGAATCCGTTATAGATAATACGAAAAAGTGTATAGAAGATGTACATCTATCTGGCAATAGCATTTGTAATAATTCAACTTTTGCGTGAATCTATTGTCATACGTCAAGATATTTTCGGAGTTTCCAGTTTTTTTCAACATATGATAATTTAGATTAAATTATCATATATGACAGTTTTAGACATGTTTTTAGATTCACATGTACGGTAATCATACAAACTAGATTATCAAATACGATTACCCGTGATGACCAGCAGCGTTGCGGTTAGTGCTTCATATACAAGTACTTATACTTGTATAAGCACAAGGGATTCAATCCGGGACACCCCAAGTGAAATTTCTGGTAAGGAAAATGGGAATGGAGAAATGTTCCTTGGTGTTCAGCGTTTTCCCTCGCGCGTTCCACAATCTTTCCTATCTGCAGGGCTTATCACGCCTTTTATTATTATTATTATTATTATTATTATTATTATTATTATTATTATTATTATTATTATTATTATTATTATTATTATATCTCAACATCAACACATTACCGGACAGACCCACGTCGGCCCTCTTAACATTTTTGTCCATTGAGTAATTTTCCTAAATTTTTGCCATTGAAAAGAACAATTCATTCATGCTGGACAATATCATTAAGGAAATAAAAATATTGTTGTCATGAGCGATTTCAATACATTTCTCTTTAAAATGAAACTAGATTCGCAAACATGCTCCTACCTTACCGAGTTTCAATATCATTGTTTCTCTTAATTAATGTGATCCAAATCCTGAAACATATTTGTAATTTAATATAATCTGTGGATAAATAAACGATAAAAATAAATAAATGAGAGCGTGACGAGAGTTGGGGAGTGATGTTCGGGCAATACAGCGCGCCGAATAGGGGCGGGTTTGGAGGAAGGGGAGAGGAGAGGACGGAGGAAGGGGCGAGTGGTGAACAAGAAAGAGGCAGCAGGGCGAGTGAAGGAGCGAGAGACGCGGCAAGGATCCACGGGAGATACAGCCGGCTCTCGGCGATAGGATTGTGGACACGGACGCTTCCCGTCCGCCCCCTCCCTCCGCCCCCGCCACCGCCACCGCAGGCTGCGTGCTTTTTATCTTCGTTTGCGCTCTGTGGTATCCGATTTGTGGCTAAATAAAACACACCAGCGCGATGGGCGCGCTGACGTGGCCCCCGAAAAATCCTCCGCAGCTTCTGCAAAGCTCACGCGCGACCCCCAGCGCGTTTCGCCTCCCCCGCTCCGCCCACGCCCCACTCCGCCCTAGCCCCACTCCGCCTGCGCCCCACTCCGCCTGCGCCCCACTCTGCTCCGCCCCGCTCCGCCCCGCTCCGCCCCGCCTCGCCTCGCTCCGCCCCGCTCCGCCCCGCTCCGCCCCGCTCCGCCCCGCTCCGCCCCGCTCCGCCCCGCTCCGCCCCGCTCCGCCCCGCTCCGCCCCGCTCCGCGCACCTGCGTCGCTATAGCCTCTCAGTTATGCATTCGTACGCTTCGTCCGAGATAATATCTGTCCCTCCACCTACCCTTACTCTCTCCAATTGCATTCACACAGCTGCCCTCTGCTTCACACTCTTTGCGTGAAGGACTGTGTGCTCTTCATTGAGGATCGACCTGCAGTCTCATGTTTCTAAATTCTTGCCTTTTTTAGCAATTACTCTTGAAGATAAATCTTGTAGTACTGGCCTTGTAATGCAAAACATAGCTTTTTTTCTTAGAATCTGCCGATTATACAATTTGACGCGTTTCTTTCTTCAGCATGCCCTCTTCGTTTGCTTAGCAGCCTGTTATCCTTTGTTCCTTGCCCCTCCGCTCGCTACCTGACACACTCATCTTTAGCCCTCAGCCTCCAACCCACGCCCTTCGATCTCTAGCCTTCCCCGTCAAACATACACGCCCTACTCCACCCTGAAAATGCCATGCTCCACGTTTCGAACTTCACCTGCCTCCCCACCCTCCAAATCCTATCTTCCAAACGGCACCTTCTAAACTTCACCCACCAAAGTGCACTGCACCCTTCAAACTCTGGCCTCTAAACTCCACCCTCCGAACTCCACCCTCCGAACTCCACCCATCGAACTCCACCCTCCGAACTCCACCCTCCGAACTCCACCCTCCGAACTCCACCCTCCGAACTCCACCCTCCGAACTCCACCCTCCGAACTCCACCCTCCGAACTCCACCCTCCGAACTCCACCCTCCGAACTCCACCCTCCGAACTCCACCCTCCGAACTCCACCTCCGAACTCCACCCTCCGAACTCCACCTCCGAACTCCACCCTCCGAACTCCACCCTCCGAACTCCAACTTCCGAACTCCACCCTCCTGAACTTCCACCCTCCGAACTCACCTCCTTGAACTCCACCCTCCTGAACTCCTGCAACCTGACGCAACTCCTGAATCACCTCCGAACTCCACCCTCCGAACTCCACCCGAACTCCACCCTCCGAACTCCACCCTCCGAACTCCACCCTCCGAACTCCACCCATCGAACTCCACCCTCCGAACTCCACCCTCCGAACTCCACCCTCCGAACTCCACCCTCCGAACTCCACCCTCCGAACTCCACCCTCCGAACTCCACCCTCCGAACTCCACCCTGCGAACTCCACCCTCCGAACTCCACCCTCCGAACTCCACCCTCCGAACTCCACCCCCAAACTCCACCTTTCGAACTCTGAAATCTTTAAACTCCACCGTTCGAAATCCGCTCTCCTAAATCGCCTTCCACACTTCACCTCCCCGATTCCACTCTCCAAAGCTTTGCCCTGCACCTCTTGCACGTCTCACACCCTTCTGCACCTTATGCTCTGAGCGCGCCATCTTTATGCCTGTTTTCCAGACTCCACAGCACGCTTCTGCCCTCCGACCACCGCCCTCCGGTCTCCACCCTTCACCCTTCACCCTTCACTCTCCGCCCTCGCACCCCACGCTGTTACGCGCATGGGTCATCGCCCGCTCGCCCGTTCGCCCACTCTGTCCGGGCGGTCGGTCAGTGGCCAGCGTCGATGCTATCACCATCGCCCGGGCCTCCCAGCTCCAGCCGGCGCCGCGATGCGATCAGCCGTCCCGCCGTATCAGTCCTCAGCGGCCGGCCGCACTATAATCTTCGTTAAAATTGATGGAGTCGCCTGGACCAACTCTAGCGTCACTCGCAATGAAAAGTAAACGAAATCGTAACGCGAACACAAAAGCAGACCGCTGCTTAAAATGAAACAGTTCACATAATTGATATACACATAAACATTAACATTAATGCTATACATCTTCCATGAAAGTTTATAAACGTGAAACCTCTTAGAGAATCGGAAGTATCGGAATAATCACATGATATGTTGCAAAGACATCAAATATTTTCAAAAGATCAACATCGTATGTTGCTAAAAGATCAAAACGTTCCATCAAGAGATCAAAATGTTTCATCAAAAACAGAATTACCATTTAATCTAGTGGTAGCATATACTTTCTGGCACTATTGGTAAATTTCCATTTTTCAAAAATTCTGAGAATTCAACGAAAATAAGTCCCGCTTCATAATTTAAGTGTCCTTCCTTCTATCCATGAAAAACATTTCGAGAAAAGGAAAAATTTGGGACGGTTTTGCAGAAAATATATTTTCTGCTTCTCAGTTCTGCGCCCTCTTGGTCGGTGAACTTCTCCCACAATTCCTTCACATTGCAACATTGACACATAAATCTCTGAATTATAATGATCATCATACATTATTAATTTCCAATTTGCGTAGAATTTGAAAGACACTATACAGCCTGTGGCCATGTGAGAGGTGTTTGTGATTTTGTTAGATACCTAGGAAAACGAAAAGTCAAAAAAATAATGAGCTTAATAATGAAATGAGTTTAGTAATGAAATAATAGATGAAAATGTATCAATCCGCCATTTCTCACCCCTAATTTTACGAGTATATTCTCACTTTTAATGTGTCACAGCTTACGACAGAGGTGATGTCATGCGGCGAGGAAGAAAGAAGCCGCAGTATTCACGTTGGTCGTTTCTTATCATTTTCTGAAGCCCCATGATCGCATTGTCCACACACGCGAAAGCAGCACGTTTTTTTCGCTGCAGACCAGTAGTTCTATTGTATTATTTCACGCCTACGGTTGTATTTGCTACAATTTTTGGCGAGCCCTCCCGCCCCCTCCACCGGGGAGGGGTCGCGTCGGGCGCCGCGGCAGTTTGCAAACGGCCAACTCGTGCGCGGGCGGCGGCGAGGGCTGCGGCCGCGGCACCTCACTGTGCCCGATGGCATATTTGGCGAATGCTGCGGCTGGCCGCGCCGCCACGCGCTCCGCCGCCGCCCACCGCCCCCACCGCCCCCACCGCATACGCCACACGCGCGGGACTGCGGCCGGAAAGCGACATTTGGGCACCGGGAGTGGGCGCTCTTTCCAGGCCCTCCCCCCTGCGCGGAAACGCTGCTCTCCCATCATGGCACCAACCTTTCCCGCAATATTGTTCGTTTTTATACACGAAACTAGTGGTGCTTCAACATCACACACTTTCTCGTATTATTTCTACATCGGCAGTTTTCGGAAATTCAGAGAGTCCAACGAAACTGAGACCCGCGCCAATATTTTAAGCATCCCTCCTTCTATCAGTGAAAGTAAAAATTGAATAAAAAAATTGAGCGGGTTTTTAGGAAAGGTTTTTCTTAATTGCTTATATTTCGCGCCCAATTGCGCGAAAACTTTCTTAGAGAGCGCGGAGCGTAGAGAGCGGGAGGCACAGGCCAGCTCTCGTGTGGACGTTTCGTGGGGACGTATGGAACAGGTGATCTGTTTTCGTAGAGACGTGTGGCACACGCGAGAACTGACGGGAAGGGAGTGGTGAGGAAGATTAGCAGGAAGGTGAATGTGGTACACGCCAGCCCTGGTGTGAAGGGTGTCGCGCAGCCGACATTTCAGCATGGAGGGCCTAGGGCGACTTTAGGAGCATGTGGCGCAGGCGATTTTGAAGTATGGAGGTCGTAGTGTGGGTTTATTAACCACTGTTCACGGATAGCGTAATGAACGCTTAGGAGAATGGGGGAGGTCTTATGTTCGTTGAAATCCCAGATTTTTCGAAAATTGCAAATGTGCATTTTTTGGGGTGTCTTCGAACAAGTGTAATATTGAAAATAGATATTTTTCCATTAATGAAATCTGTTCCATAAAGACATGTACAAATTTTCGAAATTCTGAGTAGGCTTGGTGCGGCTGACTGCGAGTTAGCTCGGAGGACCTGAGTCGCAGTAAGAAAAATAATGTTTTCTTATTATTTATTAATTATATTTACTTATTAATATTTATATTAATTATTATTATACTTATAAATTAATATATATTATTATACTTATTAATATTCTTGCATATTTATGTAGTAGTATAATATTGCGGAGCTCTTACACATAATGCAAGAAAGTATGTGTTGTTGAAGCATCACTAGTTTAAATATTTGTTTTAGAACAGATTTTATGTATGCCAAAAATCTCGAGCTTTATCATTGTACTTTTCCAATGTTAAATTTTTGCAGTTTTCAAACATACAGAGTTCCCCAAAAATGCGACAAGCGCCACTTTGTCTACTGTCATTTAATACACAAGAGAAATGTTTTTAAATAAAAACCTTTTGGGAGAAAAAATTCCAAAAATTCCTCATATTTTACATAAAATTATGCGAAATCTACTCATATTTTCGCAAAATTGTTCATGACATTTTTCTTTCTTTCTCGCCCTTACGAAGGTACTTCCTAAGAAGAGATAAGTATGTAATAGTGCGCCGGAAAATACAATATTCTAAAATACGGAAAGTTCGCCTAAACCGGAATTAGCTTCATATTACTTGCCGTCCCTTAACATAGGAGGAGAAAATTTTAAAAAATATTTAATACTGTTGTAGAGAAAAAATGTTTTTAAAAAATTATAAAATTGTTCATATTTCAAGATCTGTCTTTAAGAAACGGATTTCATGACCGAAAAAATCTCTATCTTCAATATTATAATTGTACGAGGACGCCCATAAAATTGCACTGTTTCAATTTTCCGAAAATCTGGGATGTCAACAAACATGAGACCTTCCTCGTTCTCTTAAATGTCCATTACGCTATCCGAGCACAAAGTTTAAATATTAAATTTTGCACCATTTTTGAGAAAAGGTTGAAAACGATTTTGAGGCTTCAAGTAAAGGAGCCTCAAAAATCAAAATATCCGCTTGAAACTCCCAAAGTCTGAAGTTCGTTCAGGTCAATACGGGAATATCAATTTCGGAGAAAATCGACTGAATGGTTTAGACAATGAAACAATAGAAAATGCAACATTTACAAGTTTCTAAACAATTTCCAATTTTTGCCAATCTAAAGCGGGCAGGGCCCCCCAATATCCCAGATCTAATAATCAAGAATAATATTTTATCAATAATTAACAATTTCAAAATATGTGTGTGAACGACAGAGGAAGGTCCCCAAATTGTGCCTGAGTTGAACATTGCAAAGTAACAATTTAGAAAAGAGTTGCAAAATGATTGCTAAATGGTATTTTAATTGTTACTAAGAAGCTAAATATTGACTGGTTCTATTGCCACTAATACTTTTATATATATATATATATATATATATATATATATATATATATATATATATATATATATATATATATATATATATATATATATATATATATATATATATATATAATTTATTACAATGTAATATTTTTTAACTCTATACGTCAGTATATTTAATGTGAATCTATCATATTAATATTAATCTGAATTTAATATTAAAAATTCTCATTATCAATGCGTATCATTATTTTATTATTATCGCAATCTGCACGCTTTTTTATCTCTGCCATAGATAATACAGCGCTTTTGTCATTTTTTGAAAAAAATATTTTACAGCGACAGCTACAATTGGTTCTTATCCCTTGTGGTGTTCAACGTGTAAGAATCGGCGTACTAACGGGGAGTAGTGGAAGAACGTTTAGTTAAAACAGTACATTCACCACTGAGCTCAAGAAACTGTTCACAGATAGGGACGACACATTGATGTGGCTTCATTAACAAGACATGACTGTCAGCGACAAGACGAAACAAAACAGCTTGTTACATGTTTTAACTGAGCCTGATCAATAGACCTTGTAGCGCAGTTCAGATGAGATAAGCAGTGAATTCATGAAATGTATAAATAGAGCATCGAAGTGGCGAGGAGCTGTGTTACCGGGAGCGGTAGCTCAGTGCATCAACTGATGTCACTGCAGCGCCTCTGACCGGGAGGTCCTAAGTTCGAGTCCGCGGCGGCCCGATTTTCGACACTAGCTTTTCAGCTAAGTCGAATTCAGTCGCTACCTGGAGGAGAATTCTAGCGGCCGGCTGCTCTGATCGGTGGTTTTCCGTGGTTTCCCCGATCAACACCAAGCAAATGCCTGAGCAGTACCCTACCAAACGGGCCACGGACCGTGCGCGATCTGTCCTTCCTCTTCCTGGTCCTATCCTCTCCCCATACACACACACACTTACACTAACATGTACTAAACTACCGCATATTTGGTCGGGAGCTTAGAGCTTGTCCCGGCTGCGGCGGTGTCCCGCTGGTGGGAGAGTCCTGGTTAAGGGGAAACGTCACTAGCCGACAGTAGGTCGGCGCCGGATCTCGCCATCCGGCGGCCATCTCCCGAGAAGAAAGCATGCACTACACTAACGGGACTAATGACCAAAGCAGTTGACGCGCCCGGAAAGACGAAAAAATCAATTAAACCAAAAGCGAGGAGCTGTGGCGAGGGCAGAGGCCAGGTGGAGCGGTGTCGGGGGCCGAGGGCTGAGCTGGCGGCGTGCCATGGGGCGTCCGCGGCGCCCCGTGCTGGACCTCGTCCAGTGACACTGCTTCTTCGGCCCAGCGCCTCCCGCGCCAAATGAATGCGTAACTACTGGTACTAAAACAGCACGTACTTTCTCCCTCGTATTTCTACGCGAAAAGTACTCAGAGTTTCGAAAAATTGAACATGACCTTATATCAATAACTATCTTTAAGGAACGGATATCATTGACGTAAAAAATCTCTATCTTCAATATTTTAGTTGAAGGAAGACTGAAAAAAATTGAACTTTTGCAATTTTCGACAAATAAGGATTTTCAAGAATATGAAACCTGTACCGGTCTCTTAAACGTCTTTTAGTGTATCCACCAAAAATATTTAATCAAAATCGATTGAGCCATCTTTTTGAAAATTTTAAAAATGCCCGAGGGGTTTTCATGTAAAGTACCCCCCAAAATTAAAATTTTGGTTTCAAATTCAAGGGTCGTGACTTGAGCCAGATGAATTGGGGAATATCAATTTTGGAGAAAATCGACTCAATGGTTTAGTCGCTAGTGTTTTTCACATACGGAGAGATGGACGAACGGACAGACGGACGGTTTGCCGTCATTAGGTTTTTCGGTAGCAAGGGCCCATAAAACATGGATTCTGGCTACACCACGTTATAGAGGACTCTTTTCAAAATTTAACTACGGGAGTTATCCACGTTTTCGTAACCAGGGCCTTGTAATAAGAGTTTTTCCGCCGAAAATTCTCGTTTTTTTCGCGCAGCATTTGAAAACATTCTCTCTACTCCGTAGGGAGAAAGTCCAAAGGAGCGAGTTCGGCGAAGCGTGCGTGTGCCCCGCCCCCACGCCTCCGACGCGCTGTTCTCTTGTCCCTCTAGAACAGGCTGTTCCAACTCAGCTGCCCGCGGGCGGGCACGCGGCGCCCGCGAGCCACCGCGGGCACTGGCGAAGACCGGCGGGCGCACACTGCTGTGATCATTCGTTGCCGGTGCCTCCCAAAATATAAGCTCTGGGGGCGCGAGTTGTCCTTGGCCTTTGGCGACAATTCGTCGCTGATGGCCGAAGTACGGAGCGATTAGATTGGGGAGCGGAGGTCACATCAGGGCTCATACTCGGAAAGAAGCTTTTAAGTTTATCAGGAAACGTACAATTCGATTTAATATAACCATATTTTATCAAATTAATTTGGCATCTTTTTCTGAAAGCCAGTGAAGTAATATATGGTGTCAGCCCTTGGGCTTTCGCGATGAATACAATGCACTTCAATGTCTTGTTCTGAAGTTGGGTTCTTTCTTTGTTTTTTATTCTTTTCATTGCAGAGAAAAGTTGCTCACAATAATATGTTGACCCAAATAAAGATACAATCTGTGCTGCATTTTATGAAGCTTGAGGAAGACTTCCAGGTAAATTCTAATATCATCGCGACCAATAAAGGGTATTAAAATTTCTTTCCTTTACAAGTAAGGACTTCTGCAAATTTGTTATCACCAATGTATCTGTTATCATCAATGTATCGGTGATGGTGAGACAGGAAAATGGGTTGTGGCTTCCTCCGCCAGCCATCGCACTACTCATGTTGCTTCCACGAAAAGCAAAGCGATAGTGATAAGAGCGCTTTCCCCTCCACAACCTCCTCAGCTGGCCACGAGGGTGCGCCCGCGGGCGCCCGTGCTCGCGAGAGGCCAAGTTCGAACAGCCTGTTCTGTACTTGTTTTTTTAACCTGGCCGATGACACTTCATCAGCTGTTACGGTGTCATCCAATCGAGAGCTAAAACGTCATCACAGTGACGTGACTGTGGTGACGTTTAAACTCCCGATTAGACGAAACCGTAACAGCTGTTCAGCTGTCATCAGCCAGGTTACAGAAACTCAAGTGTAGAAGCAAGCCCTTCCGTGAGCGCTTTGTGCTGTTTCACCCCATCCGAATGCAGATTTGCTCCATACTTCGTCGCTGTGATTTGTAGATATGGAAGTTCGCTTGTCGGAGTTCTCATCGATAGAAATCGCTTTGGTATTTATAACGTAGTATAGCGGCCAGAACGTTCGATTTTCAATTGGACGTGAATTGAATTTCCTCTACGCATTCTCGTAGCATTATATGGCATGTACGCAATGAGTGGCTTCTGCCTCTTCCATCACTGCCAAGCTGGGCTGTGAGCATCCTTACACATTACCCAACAATGATACGCACTCAGTTCATTATTTGTTGGCCCAATCAAAATGCAGTACAACGTGAGGATTCATTTTCATACTTTTACTAAAATGAATGGCGACATATGCATTTACGACACACAAATGACTTAAGAGAATATAAGAGGATTGATTCAATGATGTGGAATCATTTTGTAACTCCTTTCAGTGTAACGCTTTCTTTACCAAACAACTCAAATGCTTCCCTGATTAGATAATTAAACTATTGCGAAATATGGTCATCTTCAAATTTATCACCGCCAAAGGTAGCTCATGACATCAACTGGTGTCACTGCAGTGCATTTGACCGGGAGATCCTGGCGTTCGAATCCGGAAGGTGGCAGGATCTTGGACACTAGCTTGTTAACTAGGTCCAATTCCCCTGTTGTAGGTAAATAAATAAATAAATAGATAGATAGATATTATTGATAATGTATTTACGGAAAAGGGTGAAACTTGTCTAAGGAGTCTCGAATCGAGCCTGTTACTGTCACGTGTTCCTGTCAGTGCGTCTTCTCACCTCAGTGTAAGCTCAGCAAAACAAATTCCCCCTCCTCTCTCTCTCTCTCTCTCTCTCTCTCTCTCTCTCTCTCTCTCTCTCTCTGTGTTTCTCTTGCTTCTCGTGTCCTCATATTATCCCTTTTGTCTCCTTTCCCTCAACTGTTCCCCTCTGCCCTCTTTTTTCCCAATCCCACCCTTATAACATCCTACCCCTCTTCCTTTTCTATATTATCCTTTCCTCTCTCCCTCCCAGTCCTCTCGGCAGACCGACGCCACCGCCAGTGCAACTGCGCTAGGGACACGCCGGCGCACATTATTCTGTTGGCGGGACTTTTCACTGCCTCGTTACGTTTTTGCGACGGCGCTCTGTCCACATGTCGCCGCGGGCCGCAGAAGTAGCAGCGAGGATGGCAGCGGGGAGGGACTGGAAGTGGAGCGAGCGGGGCGGGAGCGGGGCGGGAGCGGGGCGGGAGCGGGGCGGGAGCGGGGCGGGAGCGGGGCGGGAGCGGGGCGGGAGCGGGGCGGGAGCGGGGCGGGAGCGGGGCGGGAGCGGGGCGGGAGCGGGGCGGGAGCGGGGCGGGAGCGGGGCGGGAGCGGGGCGGGAGCGGGCCGGGAGCGGGGCGGGAGCGGGAGGTAGACATCTCATAGACCAGCCTCTGACAAGCTCAAGGCAAAGCAACCTAATGGTAGCTCCCACCCGGTAGCTAGGCAGCGAGGTCGAATTTATGGTCGCTCCCACCCAATACCTAGGTAGCGAGGTCGAATTAAGCCGCTGTCTAGAGCAGAATCCTACCAGCCGGCTGCTATCATCTGTATTGAATGTCTCATTCCGAATGTTTAAGTTTTCTTGTACCCTCCTCTCACAACGTTATTGAACATAGAGACTTTGTTCCCACCCGCGCTTTTTGTCTCCCCCCCCCGCTGCAAGCTGCAATTACGGCTGGGAGAACTCAACCAGCAGATTACATTTTGTACGAATTGTGAAATGACGTAGGGTGCAAGGCGGGAGCGAAGTGTTTTCGCCTGTTTTAACGCTAATTGCGGCAACAGAGGCGGGGGGCAGAGTGATAAGATGATGAGGTGGCGGGGCGAGTCGTGAAGGGTGCAAGGAGAATGCTGGCTATCGGTGAACGTTTCTCTCTCCGTGTCGCTCGCCTCGCTCCGCCGTGACTCTGAACAATGCGCCCGTGCCACAAAGAGCAGAAAAAGAGCAACGATCTTCAGACAGAGCTCGCGAATTGGACAACACCTTGGAGATTTTCGGACGGGCGCGCTGGCGGCGAGCGGAAACGGCGGCGGGGGTCGGGCCAGGGGAACTAGAGACGGCGCCCGGGAGCAGGAGCGGCTCGTATCGGCCGCTTATACCGGTAAAATACCTCTGTTTAAAGGTATTATACCGATATTTCAATGCGAAAATATTCGTATTTCAGTACAATCATACCGGCATTGGGGAGAAATAATGATTCTTAACGCTGGTATGGCTTAGAGGAACAACTATTAACACAGATTTTCTTACCGGGAGGTTTTGGTCGAATTCTGCCATCGGCTGGAAAATAATTATAGTCGTCGGGTTTTCTGAACGGTGGTTCTCCATGGTTGCTCTGGTCAGTTACCAGACGAATGCCGGAGCAGTACCCTGTCAAACCCTGGTATTGCTCAGGAAATCACGGAAATCTACCGATCAGAGTGCCGGCTGCTTTCGGCCGCCAGAGTTTTCCTCCAGATGGCGGGACAATTCGATTTGGTTCAACTCAGGTAGTGTGGAAAATTACGCCATAATGTGGAAAATTACCATCGTTGGAATTGGAATCCTACAACCTCCCGGTCAGAGTCGCAGCACAGACTATTTATCCTAGCAGTTGACGTGCCGGAAAATAAACACTCCATTAACTATGATTTTTCTTGTATTTGTACATCTTATGCAATTTTCCCTCCAATTTTGCAACGTTTTTCTCTGATTGCCAGATCAGCCTAACACTAACACGCAACAGTTATCGTTCTGAACACTCCGACTGATGTGAAATTTTACCCGCTTGTTTAGCACCTTTAAAAACTCATAAATATAAATTTTCAAATATATGCTCTGAAGCTTTGCAAGTGTTTTGTCACAATTAGTATTGGGACCTTTCACTATAGGCTGATAGCCGCACATCCGCTATCAGCCTATCTGTCGGCAGGGTGTCCTCGGAGGGCATGCAGGGTGAAAAAATCGGGTGCTTACATGGCAGGTTCAGAAATACTAGAAATTCGAACAAATGCAAGAATAATGAAAATGCATACAGTTATTTTGAAGATGGGTCCCTGAAAATATTATCCCGATATAGACTAAATAAAAAATATATACATACTTTTCACTTTTGCATTTTAGAACCAAAATGTTCACAATAAGGTGTCTATTTTAACAATTTTTATTAGAGTAACTTAGAATGTCATAAAGTTCACTATATGTAAGTTTCGTTTTCAGTTTTCTTAAAAAAAGCATTACTTTATGATATCCATAGAACTGACTTCGGTAGAATTGTTAAAAACCCTCGTCTCTGTGCTCTTCAAACTGGAAAGAGACCAATGAATATGACCTTTGCTTTCAGTTGTGAAAGAACGACCACGCTAGAAATCTGACACCGGTTGACAGACGTGGTGTAACGTTCCTGGCGCGGTTGGTGCAACGGTTCGCCCGCTGCGGGAGGCGCAAATGTCTTGGAATATTTTGTTACAAATATCTCTCAAGCAACATTTCTAATACTCCATAGCAATTCAAAATTTGGATATGTGGGTTTTTCGTGGATATGTGGGTTTTTCGTGTTCTAATAACTTTATTGTATTACCTACTAAATGATTCAGTATTGTTGGGCGAAAGTAAATTAAGTATTTGTGTTGGGATGCTGTTTGGTGCGTAAAAGAGGGGTAGAGTTTCAATTTCTCTAACTTGATTAAATTTTCAGACTCATAAAATATTTATAAACGTCTTAATAGCGAGTGTCAAACACGTTTTAAAATTTTGTGTTACTTTGAAATGTCAAAGTAGTAGAAATTTGTGAAGCCAAAATCGAATAATGACGAATATTTCCAAATATCATCCCCTTTCAGTACCAAGAAATAAACTTCTCTTCTCGGAACCACCGTTTCAGTTGCTACTGTGCTAGCGGAGCGAGGACAGCACCGTTGGGTTGGCAGATTCCGGAGGTCAGTGTCCACAGGTGTTACCCATGGGCGTCACCGGTTCGCTCCCAATCATTGGGTTTCTCTCAGACAGTGGATAATACACTCGGCAAATTTCAACCTATCAATTTCATTTCGCATTGCGGGGCATTCAAATATGAGCGATGGATATTTGACCGTTGTCCATAGCAAATTTTTTATCGTGGGTGTGTGTTTAAGAGAGAAAGAGAGAGAGAGAGAGAGAGAGGAGAGAGTATTCTACCGGTATAAAGGAATAAAGATAGAGGTATGGGAAAATACCGGTATTTTTAACTGGTATTCAATACTTTTCCGGTCTCTGCTCGAAACATCTTTCAGCGCTATTTATTGCTAGCAGTTGTCTCAAATTGCAATCCAGCTTCCTAGGCTAAATTTACATCCTAAAAATACTCTCTAGTTTGGCGTTTATGATAACCTCAATTTGATCTGTCACAAAATGCCATCAACCAATTTACTTATTCGTACCATCTCGCTCTGAGAGTGACTTAGTCGGAGTATGTTGTATAAGTAAGTTTGTGTAAGTATGTATGTTGTATGTTTTATTAGAGAGAATTTTTTTAAACAATCGGTTTTTTTAATCGTAATAGGCTAATTCGATAAGCTTTTGAAAATCAAACTGATGCTAGAATCTGCTTTAAATGAATATTTTCGATTCTGCACCATGCATCAAACGTTCAAACGGGTAAACGTCTTTGGACGGCACTGGTCATTGTGAATTATTCCACCATTAAAATATACAGCAGTCATGTGGTGCAATGGTTTCGAGTGATAAGACAGATTCCTGCCTCATTCTAACATGTGTTGCGTGTTGTGAGGCAAATTATGGAAAATAATTGTATTCCAGTTTTAGAAAAATATTTATTTCATTGTAAGTATGTATCTATCTTTGGCACAAGTTTTAGCATTTACATATTAATAATAATTTTTGTTCCAATTTAATACTTTTTGAATGTGTGTTAATAAAAATACGAATTAAAATAATATATAACATTTATTCTTATACTCAATGTATATTGTTAGGAAATGGTGTAATGTGTACATTGGCACTATTATAGAATGAGGCTATGTTTTTCGTAGGCGTTTATTTTTCTAGAAAGCTTTTTCGGTCGTATTCTTCGGCCATCTTCAGTGCTACAAAAATAACATATCTAAATTACAATTAATCTCACTTTATACCTTCTTTAATAATTATCTTACTATGTACATTCGTTATTTCATGTATTCTTTCTTCAAAATTATGTTTCTATTTTTGCATTTTATATTCCCAATTTTTTCAATTGTGCTTAAATTCTATTCTTATTAATATTCATAATAAAATATTGTACTATATAAAATTTAAATTATAATTTAGATATGTTATTTTTGTAACACTGAAGATGGCTGCAATGCGACGGAAGACGCTTTCTGGAAAAATAAACCCCAACGACAAAACAACGCCTCACATCTATTTCAGTAATCAATTTATATTGTTTATTTTAAAATTTATAATGTCTATTTTCGCCTCTGAAGAACCTCTTTATGTGCGTAAAAATCCGAAGTGTGGCGAGGACTGGCGTCTGGGCGGCGGAGCGTGGGTGGGAAGGGGAGGGGAGGGGAGGGGGCCCCGCTCTTCATTTGCGGCGCGGCCTGGCCTCTTCTTTGCATGAGCAGGGCCGCGGCGGGGGCGGGGCGGGGGTGGAGCTTCCGCGCCGTCGCGGTAGGAACGCAATTACCCGGCAATCCCTTTGAGGCCCCCGCCGTCCCCTCCATATGGCATCTCCGGCCCTTACTCCGTCTCTTTCTCTTCCTGTCCGCTTTCCTTATTCACATCTTCTCCCCACCGCTTAGCAAGTCTTTCGTCTCCCCCGTTCATCCTATCCTCGTCTCGTGAGCCGACGTGTCAAGTGGTCCAGAAAATCGTTAGAAGAAACTGTGTAATGCAGATAACTAATTTGCTTCGGGGTGAAAAATCGAGAGCTTTTGACATCCATTGCGGACACCTTCCGCGCGCTGCCTTTGGGAAGGGCTTGGAGTGAACTCGCCTTCCGCTCCCCCTGGCAGAGCCTCCCTTGTCGTTCGCTTGCGCGCGCCCTATTTCCTGTTTTCGCTCAATATTTCGTCGTTCCAAGGCTTCACAGGGAAGATACGAAAATAATTTAAGCCAGATGTTTTGAATTCCAGCTGCTTCTTCAGTACAATGTTCCTTTCTTGTAGAATCACAGGTGAAACGCGCTTCTAGGGTTTGGGCTATCATCTAAACCAGGGGGCTTCAAACTTTCTTCTGCTGGGGGACGGATAGGAAATTTTTCAGAGCCTGGAGAGCCAAAAATTAAATTTTATGATGTGATGGAATTTATCGCCTAGCGTTAATTTAAATTTTAATTCAAGGACGACAAAAAAGTTAACAATTTACAAATTCATTAATTTTTAAAACACATATGGACATACGAGCACATGATTCGGGACATAATATTTTTAATAATTAATACACATTAATGGCTACAATTTTAAAATTTCAAAATTGAATTACACACACTTCTTTTCTAAAATACGAGTGATAAATAATTTTAAAACGTTCTCAATGACCACATTCAAATTGTTTTTCAGATTCTAACAATAAGTTAATTTGTGGCTCAATTTTATTTTCACTTATTAGTAAAATTCTTTCGAATGTGCTTATCATTTAAGTTACATTTGAACTTGGACGTCGCATACTTCATTTCCCAAGAAGTCTGTTTACATTTATAACTTGTTCTAAGTACCGACTAGAAAATTCTGAAAAAGTTTTTAATTTTTGGATAAATGTCCATTGGGAATTGTTTGTAAAATTCAGTCAAGTTTCTTCGAATTTTTCCTGCATTGCATCATCAGCTTTGAAGTCAATTATTTTCATTTGTGAAGGCACTGGGACTTGCTGGGTTCTGAATAATTCTTATGCCTCTGACTTAACATCCAAGTCAGTGAATCTAGTTTTGAACTGCATTTTCAGTTCTGAAAGGATTTCCAAGCAAAATAGAAGTGGAAACAGAGAACCAGTTTCAGCACTTAGTAAATTACAGGCCGGGTAGTGAGCAAACGACTTTGTAGAAAACTTTTTCATTAACTTTTTCCCACCAATAGAGAAAATTTTGCTTGAAAATGAGACCTCTGTCTTTTTTTATAATTAACTCTCCGTATTTTAGAAAATTGGAAAAAAATAACATTGCAAAAATGGCTCCCAGTAATTTTGGCTACATACGTCAATGCCACAATTGAACCCTGGATTGTGGTCAATTGTTGAATGATTTTTGTTAACATTTCAATCATCTTATTTATGTGAACGTGAATTTAGTGCTTAGGCAATGTTGCTTACTAAAAAGAGGAATCGTTTGCATGTTACCGAACACGGTGACTTACAGTTTGTGACTTCATTCGAACCTGATATTAACAAACTTGAACTGAGTGAAACCGCTGACCTATTAGCCGCCACCCTGAGGCTATTTATCTGAATGCAGAACATGAGCAATCACGGTGGCGATTGCCTCTTATCGGGATATTCCCGTGAGCAGTGGAAATCCCACACGCGGATTTCCAATCGGGGTGGGTTTATTTTCAGGGTTGCTTGGGTTTGGAACTGTAGATTGGCTTACCTAGCTTTGAAATTGTGGTAACCCCCCAATCAGAAGCGAGATTGGGGTTATGTTCCGCTAGTGGAGGGACGCTGCCCCCGCCTTTTCCCCTCACCGGGCGACAGGGGTTAAAATCCAGAGCCCGGCAGCGGATTCTCGCCATGCTTCATCCGATGGATATACTCGGATATGCTTCATCCGGTGTGCCACAGTTCGTGGCGCGACCGGCACCCGGTCGTGTTCCGACGAAAAGTGATGACGAGAACGGAACCCTGTCCCCCCGGTCCGACACGTGGGCACTGTAGGCGTCACCCGAAAGGCTACAGCCCTCGGAACCTTCGGTGGCCTTGTTCAGCAGCGTACAACATACGCTGCCACCGGCGAGCAAAGACGGGGGGCGGAAGCTCAGTGCATCAAGTGATGTCACTCCAGCGCCTTTAACCGGGAGATCATAAGTTCGAGTCCTGACGGTGGCAGGATTTTCGACACTAGCTTTTCAACTAGGTCGAATTCAATCGCTGTCTGGAGGAGAATTCTAGCGGCCGGCTGCTCTGATCGGTAGTTTTCCGTGGTTTCTCCGATAAGCACCAGGCGAATGCCGGAGCAGTACCCTATCAAACGGGCCACGGACAGCGTGCGATCTGTCCATCCCCTTCCTTGTCCTCTCCCCTTACACACACACTTACACTGACATGCACTACACTACCACATATTCTGGGAGACCAGCCGGGAGCTTAGAGCTTGTCTCGGCTGGGGCGGTGCCCCGTTGGTGGGAGAGTCCTGGTTAGGGGGAAGCCCCACTAGCCGACGGTAGGTCGGCGCCGGATCTCGCCATCCAGCGGGGGAAGATCACCGCCAGCTCCCGATAAAAACATGCACTACACTAACGGGACTAATGAGCGAAGCAGTTGACGCGCCAGGAAACAAGAAAAAACCAAACCAATCAATGATTCGCCCCAGCTGTGAAGCTCCTACCTCATCAGTCGTCGCTTGTCTCCTTGGCGCGCTCTGCTCCAGGGTCTGTCCCTGGAGCCACCGTCGCCCTCGTTCCCATCAGGTGCGGCACTTACGCACTGTTCCGCATTGTTGACTGTCGGCATGTCTGTTTTTAATTGATTGATTTTTTTTCGTGTTTCCGGGCGCGTCAACTGCTTTGGTCATTAGTCCCGTTAGTGTAGTGCATAATTTTCTCGGGGGATGGCGGTGATCTTCCACCGCTGGATGGCGAGATCCGGCGCCGTCCTACCATCGGCTAGTGGGGTTTCCCCTAAACAGGACAGCGGAGCACCGCCCCAGCAGGGACAAGCTCTAAGCTCCCGACCGGCCTCCCGGAATATGTGGTAGTGTAGTGCATGTTAGTGCGTGTGTGTGTGTGTGAAAGGGGAGAGGATAGGACAAGGAAGAGGAAGGACAGATCGCGCGCGGTCCGTGGCCCGTTTGTTAGGGTACTACCCCGGCATTTGCCCGGTGTTGATCGGAGAAAGCACGGAAAACTACCGATCAGAGCAGCCGGCCGCTAGAATTCTCTTCCACACAGCGACTGAATTCGACCTAGCTGGAAAGCTAGTGTCGAAAATCCTCCCGCCATCAGGACTGGAACCTAGGACCTCCCGGTCAGAGGCGCTGCAGTGACATCAGTTGATGCACTGAGCTACCGCTCCCGGTGGCATGTCAACACCATACTGCGGAACATAGCGGATTTCGCTTTACACAATGTCTCGAGCTTCTCTCGTCTCGCGCCCGACTTTCCCCGAGCATTCGTGAGTACCTCTACTTGCGGCCAACGCCCCAGTCTCAGTCCCCGAGAGCGAGCGCCCTCACCCGTCCGCCCCTCTGAGGATTTTAGAGCTTCTGTCGTGTCATCCTTCTGCTGGTTACCTGCACTCTTTTCTCCCTCTTGTCTGGTTGCTCGTATTGCCAGTCTGATTGGTTCACGACTCGTAACGCTTGTGGGGTTTGACGAATTTAGTCATGTGCGACGTGAATCCCAGAAATTGTCGGTGGACTCCCGAGTATTTCTTGCGTCATTTTGGTTCCACTCTCGAGTCCCGGCGTATTTGTAACGTCATCAAAGGGGATTCACTTATACCTTTGTAAACGTCATGCGCGGGGAATACCTTCTGTGTTTGTCTCTGTCTAAGAGGAATTTGCCTTTTACAATTGTCAATGTCGCAGACCGATAGTTTCTCGCCGCATCTGGAAGTTGTGGAATCGGTCGTGTGTGTATGTGTGTGTGTGTGTATATATATATATGTATATGTATATATATATATTGTGACGTCACGGGATTATACAAACCCGTAACGCCACCATAAGCCACGAGAAAAGACCAGAACACAGAAATAAAGTACGCGGCGGAGTGATGGTCCGAGAAAGCGACATCTACCCGCAGGTTTTCGCACTCCGATGTCCGAAGTTACGGATCATGTTTTTCTTGAGAGGGCGCGAAGGAGGAGAAAATTCACCCCTCCAGTAATTTCCCCAGGCGGAGTCACATAAATACCGCGACGCGCTTCGGGAGAGCTCTCTTTCAATTTCGACAGCGGCGACAACTCAAGCTAATTCTTCGGCGGTAGTAATTGGTTAGTGCAGGAGTATATTTTTACTTGCTTAGTTAAAGCTGATTTGAGAAACTCTGTAATAAGTGATAGAATTCAGAAGTGAAGTGCATAAACAGTGTTAGCACTAACATTACGCGAGAAAGCAAGCGATGTGATTGCTTAAATCTGAAAGAGTTTCATAATTGAAATAAATTCGCGCAGAAGGACTCTAAACGAAATCCAGCATTTAATTTTGTACGCCACGACCACGCACGCTCAAAGTGTGGTATGTCGGCCGAGTGCTAGAAGCATTCAATTCAATAACGCTAGTTATTCGAAGCTGGAAGCGCGAACGACGGGTACGTGGCACGCAGAAGGACGACTCCAGTGAAGACTCAAGCGTAGGCGAGAAGGATTTGGACCAATTTCGTGAATGGTGGAATCCGGAGAGATCGAGAGGTTTGGAATTTGGACGAGTAGCGGAATCCGGAGAATCGGGAGAAAGAAGTGGTGTAACCGTGGAACATCAAACCAGTCAAGCGACGCGGCGAGGACGGCGAGCGACCGAAACACCAAGGTTAACTGATGGCAAGCGGGAAGGCGATGTCGAGGTAAAGAACTCGCAACTTCTATGCCGCAATTTGTTGGGAAATCGTGTAGCTTTAAATACCAGGCGAAGCGTCCTAAAATAGGTGAAAGTTCCAAATAATTACTGGGAGAAATATTCTGAACGTATGAGCGGCAGTTTAGATTTCATTCGCTGTACGCACCAGTAAATTTGTTTGAATGCCATACCTTGTACGACTTTTCTAGAGTGAATATGATTTTTCATGTAGTGTAAAAGTGATCTTGTTTGAAAGTCACGCTTTTATTGTATTATATCAGGGATAATTAGTTGTCTATAATTTGTAAAGGGTACGATTTAAGTAACGTGTGTGTCACGTTTATTTTTGTGTTTGAGTTCACAGCATTGTAATAAATGTGCAGCTTAAGGCTGACACCTGTGAACAGTCTATGATAGAATAATTGTAGAGAATCACTTAAAGGGCCGTGCACGGAGAAAACTTAAGAATAACAAAAGTTAAATGAGGTATACGAAATAATTCAGAAAGAGGTAGAAGCACAAGAATTGTAAATAGTACTTAATGAAGTATTAAGGCAGTCGAGGTGACGCCTATACATATTTTTTGTGGTTGTGTTCTTTTCTTTTGTTGTTTCTGTTTTCTTTGCAGTGACCATCTACGCAAAGTGCATACTTCATTGTATATTTGTGCCACTGTGTAATTTGTTTACTCACTGAATATATGCTCATTTTAACAGAATTTTACCTAATTCATTGTGTCAAGGGTTCAGACCTTTCTCATACCCGAAAGATCCTGCTTTCTGAGAATTCAAAGCTCGCTTCACGAGCATTCATTGTGTCACGCTTTATCGCCACCGGCTGGAAGGTAGTAGGTGGGTGTGTTACAATATATATATATATATATATATATATATATATATATATATATATATATATATATATATATATGATGGGTTTGGTGCTTTGAAAGCGCGTCACTTGTGACAGGAAGGGCTCCAACCCGAATACTGTCTGACCAAAAGATATTTGAGAGATTGCGTATCCATGTATGGAAGTTTTATACGTTTTCTGCCAATACCGGAGGGAGTGTTGAAGGTGTATTTTAGAGTCGTACGTGATAAACAAGCACTACACCAGGCATTTTAACGTGTTCGTCCCTCCAAGTGAAGACGAGCCAGAGTCCTGTGCTCAGGCTGGTACAGGTCATTTTAGACATTTCTTTTGATACGTAAATAGAGTGCCCAAATTAATAAGACTAATACTTTTGTAACTTGGGACGGTCTTAAATATTAATGAACTGTCTCCCTTTCTCTGCATGAACAATTGGTTCCTGGAGTTTTCTATTAGATAGATAGATTTATTAAAGTTCGCTTTGAGCTAATGCTTGGTGGTAAACATTATTACAACCAGATATACGACAATTACAAAACTATTACGAATATTTACAAATATAATTCAAATTAGAATTTGAGATTGATATCCTAGTTATAATTAATTTTGAGTTATCTGTAAGTTGACTTATAGCTTTTCTAACACTTCACTCCACTTCACTTCATTTCACTGCGCTGCACTACACTGCACTCCCCTCCCCTCCCATGCCACTCTCCACACTACACTTCACTTCACTGTATTGAGTTTTGATACTGTGTTTTGATATTACATTTTATTTGAACTGCAATTGGGTATGACCCGGTGGCAGTTAAATAACAATAATTACAATAATAATAACAATATTAATAATAATAAATAATAAAGAAGTACAGTACAAGGCGAACATGCAATAATCATACTATCACTAATAGTAAGTATTATAACAAATATTTCAACTCTGTCATGATATCCAATAATTATATGTTGGTGATGCTAAAATTTGATACAAGCTACATAAATATTGGCTAATTCTTTTTTATTCATTGATCGCGTTCACTACAATTTGAGTGAACATATTGAGTTTTGTTATTGTGTTACTTGTTTACATGATAGTTTGGATGCTTGCTCTCCGATCTGGTGAATTTTTAGGTGGATTTTGTGGTGAATGTTTGAAGGGAAAATTGATTTTCCTCTTTCATCTCTACCATCTACTCAGTCAACTCACAAAATATAATTTTATTTGCGTTCAACTTAGTTTAATAGAACGTGATTCCCACGAATTAATTCGTTTATTATTTGTATAAAAAATTGTATCACTTTTGTAAGGATTTGCTGTGAAGCTGGAGACTTGTATGAATGTGAAATGACAATGTTTGCAAGAGAAGGCGCTTCTCTGGGCGCGATGAGGGAGGAACAGCTGCTCCAGTGCGTACTTCTCCGTTTAACCTCAGCTCCCCCGTCCCCCCCGTTCCCCGCCGTCCCCCCCCCCGACCCCTCTCCCAGCGCAGGCGGCATCTCCATGCGCCGCGACATTTCCAGGCTGCTTCTTAGCGAAACTCGATTCTTGTTCTGCGGGCTTCGCTCGGCTTCGCTCGGCGGAGCGGCCCCGCCCCGTTTTTGTGCGGCGGTTCGCGTTTCGGCTGACGGAGGGGGAGGGAGGGGCGCGACCCAACTCTCTCACCTCCCGCAAGCTCTGCCACCGAACTCGGAACACGCGCGACTCCGGAACACTTCCCCTCCCCCGCCCTCGCCACGCCCCCGCCTCTCTCCCCGCGCAGTTCGCTTCGTCTGTGTGATTGGAGACGGCGCAAAGGAATCGGAGCGCGCTCCCGGGCCTGTTCGGCGCCCCGAATGCCACCCAGGCCTCGTTGCCGCGCCCTCGCGGCTGCGCTGCTGCCGCCCCCCTCGCTCCGCTGCCACTTCTACATGGTCTGTCACCATTTCGATGAAATAGAATCCTACTAATATACTCGATTGATTGATTGTTAGTGGTTCCGGACGCGTCAACTGTCGTCATTAGTCCCGTACGTGCAACCCGTGATTTTACTTGGGAGGGGGCAGTTTCTTCCCCCGCTGTATGGCAAGATCCACGCCAACCTACCTTCAGCTATCGCGGTTTTGCCCAACCAGGTGTCTGCCACCAGCGTGGCGCCGTCCCAGCCAGGACAAGCTCTAGACTTCGTCCGGCATTTCTGGTAGTGTAGAGCATGTTAGTGTAAGCTAACAAATTCTACATACCGATTACTGCATTGTGTGCGAGTATTGTGGTGCTGGAGTAACAAATATTGATGTTTAACGGAAATATTTCTTCTTTACTTTCTGACGAGGAATGTCGGATGATTTCGATTGATTACTAGTGACTCCAGGCGCGTGAACTTTGAACGTCATTATTCCAGTAAGTATAGTGCATGTGTTTGCCCGAGAGGTGGCGGTGATCTTGCCCCGCTGCATGGCGAGATCCGGCACCGACCTACCATCGGCTACTGGAGTTTTCCCCAACCAGGTATCTTCCACCAACGTGGCACCACCCCAGCCAGGACAATCTTTAAGTTCCCGATCGGTCTTCCGGTATGTGTGGTAGTGTAGTGCATGTGAGTGTAAGTGTGTGTATAAGGGGTGAGTATAGGACAAGGAATGGGGAGGTATAATCGCGCTCGGTCCATGGCCCGCTTGGTAGGGTACTGCTCCGACATTCGCCTGGTATTGACCGGAGAAACCACAGAAAACTACCGACCAGAGCAACCAACAGCTAGAATTCTCCTCCAGACAGCGACAGAACTCGGTCTAGCTATCTGGCTAGTGTTGAGAATCCTGCCACCGTCGGGACTGGAACAATAGGACCTCCCGGTCATTCCAGTGGACGATTACGATGTCGTATAGAACTATATAGAGGCAAGCACCTCAACGGAGTAAACCTTCCTTGGTATTTAACATGGCATAAAAGTGAGGGTGGTGACAATTATATGTGTAAAAAATTATATATAATATATATAATAAATAATAAATTATTATGTAAAAAACTTGTAATGTCCATTTTAGCGTGATACTACAAATATATTATGCTTCATGCTTCAATATTCAGTTTGTAGAGGTGGCAAGACAGATAAAGTAGTTAGGTATTTGGTTTTGAAAACAACGTACTAAAGAATCTAGTAGGCTGCAGCATTAAAAATGCCACTGACCAAAACAGCACTAAATGTTTTTGTTGTTTCTTTATATAGCCCGCACACTGCTTTAAAACAACAAATAAGTACTCAAGAGTGCAGCACTTCTATGTTGACTGCAGCATACCTTACTAGTGTAACGTATTGTATTACCACATAATCTTGTAGGCAGGAAGGCCGGCGTCTGGCAAGCGCCGCGTGGCAGGATTAGTGCAAGAGAATGCCGGTAGGGGAAAGTAAGGAGAGTTTAAAGAGATGGAAGGTAGGAGGCGGAGGCACCCCGAAATATTTTGGGAACTTCCAGAAATTCATGGAAAGGGGTGCCCAAAATGCGTGGCGGCGCGACAGTCACGTGGCGTGAATTGTCACGCGAATTGCGTGTCGCGTGGTTTGAAGGTATATAAGCGAGAGCGCAAAGAGCGAGGGTGGGTTTTGAGCTGAGTGAAAACCTCGTGCGAATGCACAAAACTTGCGCCCAGGGCGATGCGGAGACGAGCGATGCTCGTAGCGTAACCCCTATGTTCGGACGTCGCTGTGGAACATCTTTCCACGGGTGACTGCAGTCACGGAGTTCTACGCTGTGTGCGTAAGCTCGCTGAGAAGTGGCGAGGGCCACGAGTCAAGACAGATCTTGAATCATTTAAGGATCGCTCCTGGGATCTACGGTCTATCAGAGCTGTAAATAACTGTTCAATTATTTATTTGTAAATACTTAAGTTACTTACTTCGTGGTTAGGCGGAACAGCGGGCCTGATGGCCCGAGTCTCGCCACATAAATAAAGTCATTATTATTATTATTATTATTATTATTATTATTATTATTATTATTATTATTATTATTATTATTAATTACCTGTCTAAAGCTCTAATCTAAAGCTTGTGTCTGTGATTGCTGTTGTGTTCCCACGACGTCAATCTAACCTGATGACAATCTAAAAGCTAAGTTGCTAAAATTGGCAATCACAGGCAAAGATAACTGGATGGAGGTTACAAATCCAAAACGAATATATCCTGACACGTTTTAGCGTCCACTATCACTCTACAATCTTGTTCAAAAGGAGCATATAACACAATACAAATACGACACATTCAGAACATACAATGAAGTTAACATGCACTGTCAAAAATACATACAATATGAAAAATACGAGTAACTTTAACAAGAAACAACAAAATAAAATACACTTTTATAATTTTCAAACACAACCGTGTGCTAACTGTGAAAATTTTTTTCCTACAGGATCCTTCCTAGCTATAGTTTCAGTAAAGGAACAAAAATATGACAAAAGATGGAAAAAACTTTTACATTAAAATAAGAATCATTCTTACACTCTAATGACTTTGTTAATGTTAATAATTTATGTTAATAATTATCCCTTTATTCAGCTTCTCTTTCCAAAATCTTCAGTAACATTAAAAAAATTAGACTTTGTAGATTACCTCGAAAGATCCTCCCCCCCTCCCCCGGCCGAGCAAGGAATAACGGATTGAATTCTCACACTACTATTTTTTCTACAAGGATTTTTATAACATTCTCAGCTAAAAATACACTGAGTACACTGCGACTCTTAAGAACATGCAGGTTACTGGAAACAGTGTTGAACACATGGTGGATGAACTTATGGGTTCTCTTTTCCATGTGCCAGCTACAAAAACCCACGTTGTACTGTACCATTTCCCAACATAATCAGAGAATGATTCAAAGAATCTGAACTCTCTTGAGATTAAATCCAAGTAATAAGATAATTAGTAATGTGTCAAAAATCATGTTTCATGACAAAGTAATGCATAAATAAGATCATACCCTCTGACCGGGAGGTCCTAGGTTCGAGTCCCGATGTTGGCAGAATTTTTGACACTAGCTTGTCAGCTAGGTCGAATTCAGTCACTGTCAGGGAGAGAATTTTAGCTGCCAGCTACTCTAATCGGTAGTTTTCCGTGGTTTCTTCGATCAACACTAGGCGAATTCTGGAGCAGTACCCTAACAAACAGACCACGGACCACGCGCGATCATTCCCACCTATTCCTTCTCCTATGCTCACCCTTTACACACACACACACACACATTAACATGCAACATGCACTACAGTGCTACACATTCCGGGAGACCGGTCGGTGGCTTAGAACTTGTGCTGACTGGGACGGTGCTCCGCTGGTGGGAGATAATGGTTGAGGAAAACCCGCTAGTCGACGGTAGGTCGGCGCCGGATCTTGGCATCCAGTGGAGGACGACCACCGCCACCTCACGAGCAAAAATACGCACTACATTTACGGAAGTAATGACCTGAGAAGTGGACGCACCCGGAATCACTAAAAATCAATCAATCAATAAGATCATATAACTCTAAAGAAGATAATACATCATAAGAATGTTCAACAAGCGCTACAGTTTATATGTTGGAAATCTCCAGAATATTCTTCTTTATAATTAATCAACATGAAGTAGATTTCCTGTGCGAGTAGTTACCTCACTAGGTGTGGTTTTAAAATTCTTAGGATTCGATTCAACTGCTGAATGAAGTGGTAATGAAGGACTACGCGACCACACATTTTGCTAACTCACCTCGTACGTCCGTACACGCCAGTAACAGTCATAAAGAGATTTATCTATTACTTCCAGCCGAGCGCCAGTCAATCAAGGCCGTACCATTCAACATATCGATTTTTGTTACTGCACTACTCATAGAACCAAACTCGTGCAGGGTACTACGCTAGTGTTCTCTATCAGATGTTAGGAGCGTAACATCTCACCATAAGTTTGAGCGAGCGGTTACAATATGCATACGTATATACACAGGTAGACAGTTCTACAGTTCTTTACATGTTGCTGTTCCAGTACGCAATATGTTATTATAGAGCGCGTTCTGACAAATATGGCCTAGCTAGTGCTGGCAACATAACTGAAGGTTCTGTGGTATGTGTCGATGAGCCCATTTGACGCTCCTTCCTTCTTTCGTTCGTTTGCAGTTGGATAACTTGTAAATAGCTTCGACGCTTCATTTTGTAATGTACTCGTCCGATGAAAATATAGTGCGCCACGAGAAATAATTGAAATTAGGACGTACCGTTCTGTGTGTTCTTCTGTAAATATTATTTTTATATACATTACATTGTACTTGTATATACTTTTGTGTGATAAGTATTATGTTTATTTAAAAACAGAGTCCGGAATGTGAGATGCGTACGGGTGCACACGTTTTCTGCTCCTGTGCGGTAATGTGGCGAGCTGTGATCGAGAGCTTTCCGGGGTTCCATGCTTAGCGTTCCATAAAATGAGTGTTGTGAACCACGAGAATCCAGAGAGGGCGCAAAGGATGTCCTCCTGGTTTTTAAGGAGTGTAATTTAAGGAATGTGTCTATTATTCATCAAAGAAGTAAGAAATGAAAGTAGACCAACTGGATAGATTAAGGAATGCATTGCCTTGCAGAACGTTATTGACATATAAAACAATTAAGTCACAGTTGAGTTATAAGAGCACAGTACTATGCATGCATAGTCGGAGTGTTATAATTATAAACAAAAACAATTATAAATAAACCATTATCTTCACTACAAAAATGTATGGGTCTTTTTCTGTAAAACTCGCAGAAAAGGGTATTTGAATGTCTTCTGAAAAATAATTTTTCTCTCTATTTGCATTCGAACCACTTTTCTTCTACTGAACATGAGACTATGTTAAAAGATTTTTCCATATTCGTAATTAAATTTCAGTGTTTCCCGGACTCGTCGTACGTGCATATAGCTCAGCGACTCTTAGACTTCTGCATAGTGATGTCTTCACGGGAGACGTAAACAAACATAAACAGTTTACGAAGAGGTATGGCTGAACTGCTGTCGCGGCGGAGGGATTCTTCTCTGAAGTACTCACGATGTTCCCTTTTATCCGAACTGTCATTTCGGACATTTCTTAGGCTGATTCTTCTCTAGCAGACAGACGACTTCTTCCCTGGATCCTTGCTGTGCAGTGACGCAATGAGTTTGAGAATTCATTAGGTGCGCACGGTATGAGAATAGTTGCAATAAGACAATCCACTTTGCATTTTTCAGTCGAAATATCTTTCTTCCGTTGTTTTCGGATTTTTTTCCGAGTTTCTGGGTGTCTAACGAAATCACATGGACCTCTTCCTTGGCCGGAGGTTATCATCAATGTGTGCATGTATTATAAATTCGTAATAATAAGTGTAAGAGATAAATATTATTAAAATTACAAAAAACATAAGGAAAGGTTACAAATTCAAAGACGTTTCAACTTATCATTTTCAGAAGTTCTTAGAAGTTAGTGTTCTAGAAAACATATGTTGTGACCTAACCTCTAAATCTGTGAAGTCCCAATCACGGTGTAAAGTTTCAACAAACTCTCTATCATAGACTGATGTCTGGGACGACGAGCGTTAAGAAAGATCCTGGTGGCTCCTGTTCTCTAGCAGTAAAACGGGCCCAGGTTCGCTTCCCCGTCCTCTGTTATCCTGTCTTTCCACAAATCGTCCGCTCCACCCACCCTTTCTCGGTCCTCTCTCCCCCTCTCCCCGATTTATATATTTCCGTTCCACCCTACAATCCGCCGGTGTTTGGTCGCTGTCACCTCCGCTCGCCTCTCTCTCCTTACATCGCCCCCTGTCTCTGCGCCTCATGCCACTTCGACGAAATGTTCGCCTGTGCTCCCGTCCCTTCTACCCCGCACGCCAACACCATCGCCCCGATGCACCGCGCAAATTCAATTTCAATTCCGAAATAGTCGAAACGCTAGAAGCACGCCGTCCAGTGGGGTCAGGCGGTCGTGGCACGGCAGGGCGGGGCGGGGCGAGGCGCGGAAATGAAAACTGCATTCAAGCTGTTTTACCTTGTTTACAATTAATTTGTCATAACGGATTCAATTTGAAACATCTGATATTGCACTATTTCCCTTTTCTTTATTGTAAAGAATACACCGACAAACAAATTTAATGGGAAATAGAATCATTTGGCGATCAAAAAATGTTGTTTTTTTTTAATTTTATTTTTTAATAAATCTACATAATTTTCTCTTTAAATTAGTCTTTGCAATATGTTAACATCATTCTTACAAGTATTTTTATTATTGTTTTAATGTGAGGTTCTCCTTTCATTGGGGTTCGGTGCTGTCTCCAATGCTTTCAGATCTTGTTACATAATGCAGCTCATAAACACGGAAAGGCTTGTAAATATGCAGAAAGTAAATTGAAAACTTTGTTGTGAAGCTAACCAACATAAAAAAAGCCTCAAAAGGAAGTAGTTATAGGAAAATTATTATTCTGATGAAGTTAACGCGCTGGCATGTTCTGAGGGTTGCATCTTTAAAGCCTATTTCCCGGAACTTGGTATTTTTGATACTAAATTTATCCTTTTCTCAGATTACATTTGTAGTTGGAAACAGAAATTTTCATGAAATGTTAAAAATACTCCTATTTTTTACTGGAACAATGTTTTTCTAATTAGTTAGCATATTATCCATTCTACGGAACTTAATTTTCTAAAAATGTGGTAAAAAATTGCATTATAAGAAAATACTTTTATCTTCCAAAATAAAAATATCAAATCCATTGTTTCAGTGTTATTACGAGTGGCACATCTGCAACCTGTAAAAATTTCATTAGCCTAACCTTAATAGATTCTGAGGTTTAGATTAAAAATATTTAACTTTGCCAGGATAGAGCATTCCATATCCCCTTAAAAAATTGTCGAATATCTTGGTATCTAGTACTTGTTCTAAGAAGTGAAACGTGCTGATTCAAAATATGTAAACCTTTTGTCTGTACTACCCGCCGTTTTTTAGATATACTCCTTCAACCATTTATAGTGCACTAGAACAATTTTTGTTACATGGATTACTACTAAACATGAAATTAGTTAAGAAAATCGTTAAATTGAGTCGTATGATAGGAATACTTATCGTAATATATATTTCATGGTATACCATAAAATCCATAGGCACTGAAAATTCTTAATCTAAAGGGTAATTGGTATGAATTTCTTGGTTGTAGATTTGCGTTAGTGCCGAGAATTCGGCATGTCCCACTAAAGTGTCCAGCAATCAGCCCACATTGCGGCACTCCATTGACCCTGATATGTTACACCATCACCGAGATTTCTAGGCAAAAACCATGTTCATCACTGACTGAACCTAGGTTTTCGCGAAAGAAGTCAAAGTGTGAGTCGAGGAGATGAATTTTGAGGGACATGTTTTTAAGACGTCATGTACATACATAACGATGTAACAAAACGAGTTACGAAACGTTGTGCAATTGCTGAAATAAATAAATGATTGTCATAAAAAACTTGGGATACTTTTAAGCGCATATTTTGCATATTTCGTTAAAATAGAGACTATGGAGTGGATGTTTATGACAAGTCATATTTTTATATGCAAATGCATATTTTGGCTTTCTGTTTAATCGCAAATTTCAATAAAAGTTTTGTATAATTTAACAAATGCCTGTAAAATATCAACGCGTTTGCTTTGCGTAATTTGACGTTTTCATTTAAGTTTGCCCACCCCTTCTTCCCGACCGCGGGTACTTATAGCATCGCGGAACACGGCGGGCTTCCGAATGTGCACTCAAGGTCGTTCTCGTGCTCGGAAATCTGACGACCCTTGCTTACACGGAAATAGAAGCGTTTCACAAAAGCTCGTACCTTTGCTTCAGTCTTACAGTTGCTTTTAATATGCCTAAAGACGAAAGTCTCAGAGAGAAGTTACGAAGTTTTGTGCGCGAGTTTGGTGAAAGCGAATTCAGTACCGATGGAATGATATTCTGTAAATTGTGTGAAGTGAAAGTTACTGCAAAAAAACTCTTCTCTGTGCTTCAACACTGCAAAACTCCTAAACATGAGAATTGGGTAACTAGACAATCTGCAAACGAAAATAGGCAACGTCTGGTATTCGAAATCCCGACACCAAGTTCACGGTTTTCACAATTTTCGCAAGATCTCTGCACAATTATGGTTGAGTCTAATATTCTTTTCAAGAAATAACCCATGTTTCAGACAGTTTCTTGAAAAATATACACAGCATCCTGTTCCCAGCAAATCTACTCTCAGGGAGGAATATCTGACTCCTTGTTATAAAGAAATGTTGGATAAAAGAAGACGTAGCGTGGGGGTAAGATAGTATAGGTTTCAATAAACGAGACTGCAGATGTTGATGGAAGATACGTAGCAAATGTGATTGTTGGCACGCTGAATGAAGATCGGCCTGGAAATATGTTTCTCCTGACTGTGAAAAGGTAGAGAAAACAAATCATTCCACCATCGTAGTTCTCTTCGACAATTCAATGAATCTATTGGGGTCGAATGGAGCAGAGAAAAAGGGGATTTTTTTATTTGTAACTGATGCTGCTCCTTATATGGTGAAGGCAACCAAGGGACTTCAATTGCTATATCCAAAAATGAAACACTTTGCATGTCTTGCACATGCCTTTGCATAGGGTAGCTGAAGAAGTTAGAACTAGATACCATGAAGTAGATAAATTAATATTCAACTGTAAGAAAGTATTTGTCAAAGCTCCAATTCGTATTCAGAAATTTCAAGAGGAAGCACCGTGATTGCCGGTACCTCCCCAACCAGATACAACGCGTTCGGAGACGGCTTGATGATTCTTTATCCGGAGCAAATACGCAACAGGATGTTTCAGGTGTACAACTAAGCAGTGCATTGGATGTGATAAGGTGCATTGAACAGGAATTAAACATACCAAAGGAACTGTAGCATCTATAGTTCCTAGAAAAGTTTTAAAAAAGATACTGGAATAGAATTGCGGACTTCTACCTGCGTGAAATAAGTGACATTCTTTGTAGAAACACTTCATCTGCAGATTTTCAGGAATTTTCTCCAAGTAATTTTCCTCTATTCAAGTACGCCCCTCGTACATCACGGTATTTCCAAAGGAGTTTCTCTCGCTACAAGACGATACTCAGCAACAATAGGACAGGATTCTTATTTAACAACCTTAAAAAGCAGGTGGTAATAAATTGCAACTAACCTGATGTTTATTTATTTATTTTACGTCAAAAAAACAGTTAAAAACTGCGTATAACGTGCTATGGGGAAAAATGAATTGTGTGCACATTTTCAAAATTCTGTGATCCCTACACTAAGTCATATACTACTTAAATTTTGAATTTTTGAAAGGGAGAAAAAAAACTCCCATGTAATAAAATATATTTTCGAGGATAAACAAGCAATAAATTTTGAATTTTGAAAGGGAGAAAAAAAACAAAAAAACTCCCATGTAAAAAAATCTATTTTCAAAGATAAATAAGCAATAAATTTTGGCTCTTGTTACTTCCTGCCGCGACAACATGGAAACGATAATTTGAATAATTGTACTTCCCACTGAATTCTAGAAGACGTGCACAGAAAATGAAGTTACATTTATGTCCAGAAGCAAAACAAGGGGCCATCTCAGCATTTGCTCAATGGATCAGGGAAACTGGACGAAAACCTGATCGAGATGGGGGTCATTGACTCGGAAGCTGTGTTACAATAGTTGTTACAGGTTGTTTATACTCATTTATACAGTCCAAATGGTAATTAATGCATTATGTATCATTGTTAAAATTAATGTTACTTTTCTTGTGATGCTCAGTATAATCTCTAATTGTATAGAAACAGTTATGCAGCAGAAACGATTTCACTTGTGATTTAAACTTTTCTATTGAATTTAATCGTTTAATGTCATCTGGCAAAGTGTTGTAAAATAATGTACATGTATTGTATGTGAATTTTTGTAATGAGCTGTTGATACTGTCACCTGATGAATATGATTTCTACGTCGAGTGTTATAGTAATAGACTTCGGCATTTTCTGAAAAAATATTCCTGCCCTTGAGCAAGTCATTTTTTACAAAAACCACTGATTCGTAAATAAAAAGACACGGTAATGGTAGAATTCCTAGATTAATGAAGAGAGGCTTACATGAATCACGTGGGTGGGATTTGGTTATTATTCGTACAATTGGTTTTTGTAATCTAAAAGTCTGGGAGCTATAAGATGTATTTCCCCAGAATATTATGCCATATCTCAGGCGGGAATGAACATTCGCGAAGTATACACAACGAGCAGTATGAAGGCTGACTGAATTTGCAAGAATTCTGAACGCGTAGCATAATGAACTTAATTTTGTGTTCAATTCATTTAAATGGACGTTCCATTTAAGGTTTGACTGAATTGAGAGACCTAAAAATTTTGTTGCCTTAACATCAGTCAATGGTACACTGTTCATTTTCAATGGAGCACAGAATTGTTTATTTGATATGGAAAACTGCATTAAAACCGTTTTCTTTTCATTTTCGTTTACTATTAATTTGTTATTTCGGAACCAATTTGAAACATCTGATATTGTACTATTTACGGTTTCTTTATTGCAAAGGATGTTCGTATCATCCGCGAAGAGAACCGTTCTTCCGTTTGGAATCGTCGAGGACATATCGTTTACGTAAAGTAGGAACAGAATAGGGCCTAAAATCGATCCTTGAGGAACTCCACATGCAACGGGCAAAGAGTCGGAAAGGTGCGTACGTAATGTTCCATCATTCCAGTAAGGTATTTCAACGTTCTGAGATCGTTGTTTAAGTTACGAACATAACCAACCTAGAGCAATACCACGGATTCCATATGAAGGTAATTTTGAAAGTAAAATGTCATGATCAATGATGTCAAAAGCTTTTGAGAGATCTAAAAATAATCCAATAGGTGCCTCGTTTTGATCTAATGATGAGGCGACATCTTTAAGAAAAGAAAATATAGCTGTTTCCGTTGATTTTGATTTTCTAAATCCATGTTGTCAATCTGAAAGCGCGTCGTGTTTAGTGAGAATAGTTTCCATTCGTACGTAAAAAAGTCTCTCCAATATTTTTGAAAACAAATGATAGAAGAGAAATGGGCCGATAATTTTGAATTTCATTTTTGTTGCCTTTTTTGAAAAGCGGCTTAATTTTAGCTGTTTTGAAAATATCTGGAAACGTTCCAGTGCATAAAGATGCATTAAATATGTGAGTTAACGGGTGTATAATGGCATACGCACAAGTCTTTAACAAAGAATCTGGGAATTCATCTAAACCGGACGAATATTTATTTTTTAGTTTACCGATTATTTTGAGAATTTCATAGGAAGAAGTTTCGGAAACGAACATTGTGTCTAAAATTTTGGGTGAACTGTCTGTTTTTGAATTTTGTGGCTGAAGACCCTTAGTGAGATCGGCAGCAATTCTCGAAAAGTATAGGTTAAAGAGATTAGCCACTGTTGCCGGATCGTTCACATTTATATCGTTATATTTTAAAACAACATTCTCTACGGGTTTTCTAGTTGATTTGGTAGTATTTTTATTATATTCCACATTGCTTTTGTTTTATTATTTGAGTTCAAAATATCCTGATCGTTTTTCACGATTTTAGCCTGCCTTATGACTTTTCGTAACAATGTTTTGTATTTTTTAAAGTAGATAAGGAAATCTTGAGATACGTCATGACGTTTAGAAATAAAGTAGAGAGTACGTTTATTTTTACACGATGTTCTAATTCCTTTTGTGATCCAAGTATTACTTTTTCGTGAAATGTTTAATTTTCTCTTTTTAATAGGAAAGCATGCGTTAAAGAGAAATGAAAGCTTTGAGAAAAATAAATTATATTTTTCATTTGTGTCAATAGCGTTATAAACTGCCTCCCATGATTCTTTCAGCAAGTAGTCCGTAAATAACTTTATGTTAACTGTAGTAAATGCTCTGCACATGCGTGTTTTATTTATTGTGTCAGTATTCATGTTATTAGTAATTGTAAGAATTTGTGCATCGTGGTCACTGTAACCTAGATTATTCGTTATTATTTCATATCTAGTTGTGGTTTTGTTAATTATAATTTGATCTATTGCTGTTTGTGATTTAAGAGTATTCCGTGTAGGTACGTTCACTGTAATATCTAAATTAAAAGAATGAATTAAATTGAGAAACTGCTCTTTTTCGTGGGATTCGCTCAGAAAATCAATATTGAAATCTCCACATACAACAATGGATTTAAAAGAGAGATTACTAATTTTGTTCAGAGTTATCTCTAGATTTTCTACGAAATTGAAATAATCTAAAGCTTGCTTTGTTGGAGGTCTGTAAATGCAAAGTAAAATAATTTTGAGCGTAGTAAGATGTACACTGTTATTTCAAAAACTTTTCAACTGCATATAAATTGAATTCTGACAAGAAGGTAGAATCAATATTATTTCTTACATAAATACACGAACGTAAGCAGGGCCTTTATTTGATTCCCTTGCTCTACAATAATATCCTGCAAGGTAAAAACTAGGAATTTGGAGTGTGTTTAGATCATTATGAGATAACCAATGTTCTGTAAAGCAAAGAACATCTATTTGACTGAGATCACACTCTAATGCTGCCTAATGTTGAGTGATACTTAATGTACTCTTCCATTATTCAGCCTAACTGTTGATTTTTAGGGTCAGGATTTTCAAGAATTAAAACTTTTTAAACGTTTTGACCGTTAATTGCAGCCTACAACAATTGTAATAAAAATGTTTCTGCAAGCGAATAAAATAATATATAATGCTATTCATTGAGTCATATTTTGAATTTTATAGGTCATATTTTTTTAGATCATAAATGCATATATATTTCGTACATTTTGAGGTCATAGAATTCCGCCCCCTACTTTTTACTATTTTGTTTATTTTCTTACTAAATTCTCACTTATATAAACATCTTTGGTAAGTGACAGGAGTATGGTTGAATGGAGAATTTTTTCCTTGTTTTTCTTTTGTGTTGGGTGATTAAATCGTTCAGTTATTTATTGTATTTAGCAACAATGTGAAATTAATTAATGATCTCTACAAGTTAACAATTCTCACTTATGGACGAACAACGGTTTTAACAGACAAGAATAATTCTTTGTTAAACCTACTAACCTGAATGTAGAAATTTCATGCTTTATATAACTCTTAATTAAATAGGATTACAAAATAAGGATACTTTTGATTCAAATTTTAAAATTTTACTTTCAATTGAGAATTTGAAATCGGACTGTTGTTTTGTTCCATTGTAATGGATCTCTTTTTAAGAGGAAATGGGAATTAATATAGCTAAATTTGTGACAATAACTGTCAAGTAACTTCTCCCAAAGACCATCATGGGCCAAGTATCCAGTGACGTACCGCCACTTCGGGACAATTTGTACAACCGTTACTTTTAAATCTCGTGCCAATTTCTCTGGACGCACTACTCACGAGCTCTAGTAAACTTGTTACCTTGCCAGTGATATTGACATGCGTTCTTTTGATGCATGGGTTTTGTAGGAAAATCGACTATAACAAACACGAATAATTGTCTGTGGTGTGGTTGCTTGATTTAAACCATATCATAGGAACTCAGAATACCAGAAGTTTGTTCTTCTTCACCGTCCTTATCCAACCGTGCAAGTTGCATGCACATGTCAGATAAACTGTGGTGCCCACAATTTTTTATCCACCTTCGAATCAAAGTATTATTTATATGCTTTCATCAGAAATTGTTCCTATGGAATTTGTCTGTTAAATAGCCACAAACAGCAAAATAGATATGATGAATTTATGCAACCTCTGGTCGTCATAATATCGCCTTAACACTCCGTCCCTTGCGTCGTTGGATAAAGTCAATTAGAAGGTTTTTTCTGGCTAAGAATAGAATGTTAGCCTTCCTGGAATAAAAACAATGCTTCTATTTCTTTAACGGTATTTGAGAAGTCGTCAATAAACGTATCTCTGATGCTTAGTTATGCATGTGTAGCATTCCGGAAGTGGCTTGTTTACAGAATCCCACATGTGAGCACTGATGCATGGAACGGTGTTCTTGCATACTTTTTCAAAATAATATTTTTTCTGTAATTCTAGAGAGTTTTAATATTTCAAATGTGTTGACAAGTGTTTATGCGCTTCTCTTTGTTATTTCACAAAAACGTAAATATTAAAAGAAGAAGGAAACTAAATAATCTGTGCGTTGGATGTAGTTCAGCACATGAGTACTCGTGCTACGAATGGACGCGCAAGTGAAAATATTGAAAATAAAAAAGAAATAAACGAAAAATTAGTTTTACGATATCGGAAATATTTTAAAGTATTACCTTAAATGTAAATATTTTCACACACGACGAAAATATTGTGTGGCGTTGCGTGAAAAAATACAAAAAACACGAGACTAAAAATTGACGGTGTTCCATGAAAATTAATTTTTGTCGATATCTTAAAAAAATGTGTGATAGAGCAAAACGGTTTTCAGATTTCAAATCAGCATTAAAAACTACATTGTAAAAAGTAAACAACATGCCAGATATCTATAGCTTGTTTATTCGTATTGTCCGCAAAACTGTTCTTCCATTTCGAAAGGACATGTCGTTTATGTGTAGTAGAAAGAGAATAGGACCTAAAAGCAAACCTTGCGGGATCCCTTGTGCAATTGGCAATGAATTGTAAAGGTGTGAATATAATGTCCTATAATTCCAGTATGGTATTTCTACTCTCTGAGATCGTTGTTAAAGATCAGAATATAACCAATCAAGAGCAACACCGCGAATTCCATATAAAGGTAATTTTGAAATTAAAATATTATAAACAATGGCATCAAAGGTTTTTGAAACATCTAAAAATATTCCAATATGTGCTTCATTTTCATCTATGACTGAAGCGACATCTTAGAGAGAAGATAATATTGCTGTTTCCGTAGATTTTGATTTTCAAAGCAAATGACAATCTGAAAACGCTTCTTTTACTGAGAAAGTTTTCTATTTGTACGGAAAATGTTTCTCTATTATTTTTGAAAAAAGAACTGAGAAAAGAGTAATTGGCTGATAATTTTGAATTTCATTTTTGTTGCCTTTTTGAAGAGCGGCTTAATATTAGCTCTTTTGAAAACATTTAGAAAATTTCCAGTGCATAAGGCACGACGTAGCATTAAATAAGTGAGTTAAAGTGTGTATGATGGTAGGCGAGCAAGTCTTAAAAACATTCTAGAAATTCGTCTAAACCATCAGAGTATTTATTTTTTAGTTTATATATTATTTTGAGAATTTCATATGTAAAAGTTTCGGAATTAAACATGTCTAAAATGTTCGCGAAAACGTCTGAAGTTGAATTTTGTGGATGAAGACCCATAGTGAGATTGGCAGTAATTCTCGAAAAATAATAGTTGACTTGACTACTCACAGTTGCCGGATAGTTCACTTCTCTATCGTTATCTTTCAAAACAACATCCTGTTGTAGTTCTTTAAATATGGTTTTAATGGGTACATCTGATACACTCTTGAAGTAATTATTTATTATTATTATTATTATTATTATTATTATTATTATTATTATTATTATTATTATTTCGTCTTTTTTCGTTAGGGTCATCTAGAGACCACGTCACAATTTCAACACTTCCTATTAAGTTGCCCTTTCTTCTTTCTCTAGTACTCCTTCATCTTTTCACTATATTTCATTTTCTTCTCTGTGGACCATTTTGCATCATTTTCCTCTCCTTCCTTCCTTGTTATCCTTCAATTTTTTCAATTTATTTTTAAAAATCTTTCTTTCCATCGCTTTTTCGGCTCTTATAATTCCTTGAAATATTTTTAGTGTCTTACGAACCGAGGCTGTGGTAGATTTCTGATTCCAAAGATACATTTTTTTATTAGCCTGTTATCATCCTTCCTGAATATGTGTCAAGAAAACAGCTATCTTTTCTTTGAAATTGAGTCTGTTATTTTTCCTAAGTTTTAATATATTTTTCTAAGTGTGACGCAAGTACGTGACCCCCCTAAGTGAAATCCACGGAAATTGCAAGGTTTGCTCTCTACAAAAATACGTTTACTTAATTGAAGCATTAAGATGGATAAGTTATATTCTTGAGGAGAAGAACTAGTGGAGAATAAAATTAAATGCCATGGACGCGACATGTTTCACTTTTATTTTTTGTTATTTATTTATTTATTTATTTATTTTACGTCAAAAAAACAGTTAAAAACTGCATATGACGTGCTATGGGGAAAAGTGAATTGTGTGCACATTTTCAAAATTCTGTGATTCCTACACTATGTCATATACTACTTAAATTTTGAATTTTTGAAAGGGAGAAAAAAAAAACTCCCATGTAATAAAATCTATTTTCAAGGATAAACAAGCAATAAATTTTGAAAGGAAGAAAAAAAACAAAAAAACTCCCATGTAAAAAAAATCTATTTTCAAGGGTGAATAAGCAATAAATTTTGAATTTTGAAGGGAGAAAAAAACAACAAAAAAAAACTCCCATGTATTAAAATCTATTTTCAACATAAATAAGCAATAAATTTTGGCTCTTATTGCTTCCTGCCGCGACAACATGGAAACGATAATTTGAATAATTGTATTTCCCACTGAATTCTAGAAGACGTGCACAGAAAATGAAGTTACATTTATGTCCAGAAGCAAAACCAGGGGCCATCTCAGCATTTGCTCAATGGATCAGGGAAACTGGACGAAAAACCTGATCGAGATGGGGGTCATTGACCCGGAAGCTGTAGTACAATAGTTGTTACAGGTTGTTTATACTCATTTATACAGTCCAAATAGTAAATAATGCATTATGTATCATTGTTAAAATTAATGTTACTTTTCTTGTGATGCTCAGTATAGTCTCTAATTCTATAGAAACAGTTATGCAGCAGAAATGATTTCACTTGGGATTTAAACTTTTCTATTGAATTTAATCGTTTAATGTCATCTGGCAAAGTGTTGTAAAATAATGTACATGTATTGTATGTGAATTTTTTGTAATAAGCTGTTGATACTGTCACCTGATGAATATGATTTCTACGTCGAGTGTTATAGTAATAGACTTCGGCATTTTCTGAAAAATATTCCCGCCCTTGAGCAAGTCATTTTTTACAAAAACCACTGATTCGTAAATAAAAAGACACGGTAATGGTAGAATTCCTAGATTAATGAAGAGAGGCTTACATGAATCACGTGGGTGGGATTTGGTTATTATTCGTACAATTCGTTTTTGTAATCTAAAAGTCTGGGAGCTATAAGATGTATTTCCCAAGAATATTATGCCATATCTCAGGCGGGAATGAACATTCGCGAAGTATACACAACGAGCAGTATGAAGGCTGACTGAATTTGCAAGAATTCTGAACGCGTAGCATAATGAACTTAATTTTGTGTTCAATTCATTTAAATGGACGTTCCATTTAAGGTTTGACTGAATTGAGAGACCTAAAAATTTTTGTTGCCTTAACATCAGTCAATGGTACACCGTTCATTTTCAATACTTCACAGAATTGTTTATTTGAAATGGAAAAATGCATTAAAACCGTTTTCTTTTCGTTTACTATTAATTTGTTATTTCGGAACCAATTTGAAACATCTGATATTGTACTATTTACGGTTTCTTTATTGCAAAGGATGTTCGTATCATCCGCAAAGAGAACCATTCTTCCGTTTCGAATCGTCGAGGGCATATCGTTTACGTAAAGTAGGAACAGAATAGGGCCTAAAATCGATCCTTGAGGAACTCCACGTGCAATGGGCAAAGAGTCGGAAAGGTGCGTACGTAATGTTCCATCATTCCAGTAAGGTATTTCAACTCTCTGAGATCGTTGTTTAAGGTACGAACATAACCAATCTAGAGCAATACCACGAATTCCATATGAAGGTAATTTGGAGAGAAGTACAAAATGTCATGATCAATGACGTCAAAGCTTTGAGAGATCTAAAATAATCAATAAATTGCCTCTTTTGATCCAATGATGAGGCGACATCTTTAAAAGAAAAGAAAATATAGCTGTTTCCGTTGATTTTGATTTTTCTAAATCCATGTTGGCAATCTGAAGGCCGCGTCGACATTTAGTGAGAAAGGTTTCCATTCGTACGTAAAAAAGTCTCTCTAATATTTTTGAAAAAACTGATAGAAGAGAGATGGGCCGATAATTTTGAATTTCATTTTTGTTGCCTTTTTTGAAGAGCGGCTTAATTTTAGCTGTTTTGAAAATATCTGGAAACGTTCCAGTGCATAAAGATGCATTAAATATGTGAGTTAACGGGTGTATAATGGCATGCGCACAAGTCTTTAACAAAGAATCTGGGAATTCATCTAAACCGGACGAATATTTATTTTTTAGTTTACCGATTATTTTGAGAATTTCATAGGAAGAAGTTTCGGAAACGAACATCGTGTCTAAAATTTTGGTTGAACTGTCTGTTTTTGAATTTTGTGGCTGAAGACCCTTAGTGAGATCGGCAGCAATTCTCGAAAAGTATTGGTTAAAGAGATTAGCCACTGTTGCCGGATCGTTCACATTTATATCGTTATATTTTAAAACAACATTCTCTACGGGTTTTCTAGTTGATTTGGTAGTATTTTTTATTATATTCCACATTGCTTTTGTTTTGTTATTTGAGTTCAAAATATCCTGATCGTTTTCATGATTTTAGCCTGCCTTATAACTTTTCGTAACAATGTTTTGTATTTTTTAAAGTAGATAAGGAAATTTTGAGATACGTATGTTTAGAAATGAAAGAAAGGATTCGTTTGTTTTTACAAGATGTCCTAATCTCTTGTGTTATCCTAGAATTGCTTTTCCGTAAAATATTTATTTTTCTTTTTTGAAGAGGGAAGCAAGTGTTAAAATGAAATGAAAAAGTTGAAAAAAAAAAAGAATTATATTTGTCGTCTGTATCAACAGTATTATAAACTTCTTCCCATGACTCCTGCATCAAGTAATCAATGAGTAATTTTATTTTACTTTTTGTAAACAATCTAGTCATACGTGAATTATTTATTGTATCAGTGATCGCATTTCTTATAATGGTAAGAATTTGTGCATCGTGGTCACTGTATCCTAAATCATTTGTTTCAACTTCATATCGAGTAGTAGTTCTGTTAATTATAATTTGATCAATGGACTTCATCGAATTTTGTGTGATACGTGTAGGTACATTAATTGTAATGTCTAAATTGAAGGAATTAATTAAATTGAGAAACTTTTCTTTCTCACAAGATTCGACCAGAAAATCAATGAAAATCAATTTCAGAATGCTTTTAGCTATTTCCAAAATAAAGAAGTTTAAAGTTCGTTTTATTGATGTAGAAACAGCATATTAAAATGGTAAATTAGATAGAATTGTTTATATGAAACCTCCTAAAGGTATTAATATTGAAGACGGAAAAGTTATTTTTTTAAACAAAAGTATTTATAGTCTGCCTGAAGCAGGAAGATGTTGGTTTTTAAAACTGACAGAAATTTTGAAGAAAGCTGGTCTGCAAGCAACAAAAGGTGATCCATGTGTATTTTACTGGTGAAGATATTAATAATTTTATAGCCATAGGATTTTATGTAGATGATTGTATTATTGTTGGAAAAGATGATAATATAATTAATGATGTTTTAATGAAATTGAAGGAAGAGATTACAGTTAAGGAATTTAAGAATAATATTAACTTTTTGGGTATTGTAATTGAAGAAGAAAACTGTTTTTTATGTAAATCAAAAGAAATTCATAGAAGAAATTTTAGAGAAAAATAATATGAATAATTGTCAACCTGTGAAGACACCTGGAGTTGTAGAAGAGAAATTGGATGCTTATCATAATTGCAAAAAAATTAACCTATCGTTATATCACGAAGTATCAGGAAATATTGGTTATCTCGTGAGTGGAACTAGGCCAGATTTAGCTTTTACGTGTAGTAAACTTTCTCAATGTAGTAAAGATCCAAGAGACATTCATTTGAAAGCTTTAAAACGTGTTTTACGATACATGAAAGGTACTAAAGAATTGAAATTGAAAATTGGAAATGAATATCATGAGATGCTTGTCAATTCTGATGCAAGTTGGTGTACAACGTACGATTCGAAATCATTCGGAGGGTATAATATAAAAACAGGAAATTCGACAATCAGTTGGAAGAGCCGTAAACAAAAAATTGTTACGTTATCAACCATGGAGTCGGAACTTGTAAGCTTGTATGATGCTGCTTGTGAAGCAAGATGGACATCAAACTTACTAGAAGAACTGAAGCAGAATGATTTAGTACACAAACCCATAATAATAAATACAGATAGTCAATCAGTTATAGACTGGATAACGAATCCGAAAGTAAATGAAAGAAATAAACATTTTCAACGAAAATATTATTTTGTTAAAGATGAAGAAGGAAATAAGAAAATCAAGCTGAATTATGTGAAATCATCTGAACTTGATGCAGATATTCTAACCAAGAATTTAAATCAAGGTGTGTTTAATGAACATAGAGCTAGTTTGGGTTTACAGTTTTATTCATAAAATCATAACAAGAAAAGGAGGGAATTGATGGTATTCATGCTTCTCAAAAGAATAAAACCAAGTTACGAAGTTACGTTGTTACGAAACAACCGGGGTTATGTTGATTGTCGAGGTACAATTGTTTTTTGCTGAATGGTCGAATAAGTAATTTGTATGTGGAGTTCGTATTATGCTAGAACGTAAAATGTAATCATTTTAAGAATAATAAATGAATAATCTATTGAAAGGCTTTTAATCTACAACACAATATTAAAGAAACAACTGTCGACCTGGATTGCCGAGGTGGTTAAGAGCGAGTACCGACTCAGCGCTTCTGTCCGAAGGGACGCGGGTTCGAGTCCCGCCTTGGGCATGGTTGTTTGTCCCTTGACTTTGTATGTGTTGTCGCGGACTGCCTCGCGTTCTGCTGATCCCAGATCAGAGGAGCCCGCAAGTGTGTTGGTCTAGTGTATGGTCGAATATGCGTCCCACCGGAATGTAAAGGGTAACCGGCTGTTGGCTGGATAAAAACCCTAGGGGGGGGGAATAAAAAACTTAATATCTGTTTCAGTGACTTGCAACGAGGTGATACTTTTGGTATCTGGCTGCATTTAAAATTCCCACTAATTATGTGATGCAACCTGATGCAAGAAGCTCAATGGCTGAAGCCGGACCCATCGTTTCAACATGGTTGTTTCCCAAGGAGAGTGACCGCCATTCGCTCGCGTAGTACTTCATAGTGCGGTTTCTTTGTTACATCTCCCAAAGCCTTCTGCTGTATTTTAACGTCAAAACAAGAACCTAATTTTAATGTAGTGGTATTAATATTAAGTGCGAGAAGTTTTTATTGATCAAGAATTTTTTGCCGAGACCGTAAAGTCGACGTTCCTGGTCATGTTTACTTCCCTGAAATACTCTCGAGTTCGAACCGACGTGTCACCACTTCGATCGCATCCTACTAATTCACATATTCGGGCCCTTGCAGTTCGTAAGTAAGGCAGCCGTTTAAGTTCTAAGAAGACGAAAATTAAAAGCATTAAAAGCGGTCTTAATCAAAGTCGGATAAGCAAATTAATTTACTTTGTAACCCACAGCCAGTCATTTATTCAATCATTCTTCAGACAAATAGCAAATATTGTTTCCGATTAACTTCAAAAATACGTTAGTAATTGTCAGAATATTGTAAGTTGCATCTTTCTCAACGACAGACTACGTGCACTCTATGAGCTGTCTGAGAGGCGAGTATCCCAAACACACACACACACATACACGCACGCACGCACGCACACACACACACACACGCACACACACACACACACACACGCACACACACACACACACACACACACACACACACACATATATATATATATGCTTTAATATCCTCACGTACCCCTCAATTGACTCTGCTTTTGCATTCGGTGTTCCTCCCCCAGCGGTGAGATAAAGTGCCGACCTACACGTCGACTTGCGGGATTATTTTTATCTACGCATCACTAAAAGGAGCATTGCATTAGTTGTCAGTTCCCGAATTGTCTCCTAATAAGTGAGTTGGTGTAGTTTATGTGAGTGTATGAAAGAGTGTGTAAGTAAGGGATGGGTATAGGAAAAAGAAGAGGAAGGAAAGATTGCGCCCGGTCCGAGCCCCGTTTTTAGGGCGCTGCTCGGGGATTCACCTGATTTTGATCGGAGAAACCTTGAAAAACCATCGATCAGAGCATCCGGCCGCTATAAGTCTCTTGCGCTCAGGGTTGAATTTGACCCAGTTGAGTAGCTTGTAGCGAAAATGTGCCATCGTCGGAACTCGAACCTAGGACTTCCCGGTCAGAGACACTGCAGAGACAACGGATGCTCTCACTATACTTCGGTTTTCTTAACGAGGCATCTTTCTGAGGGTATTATCTTCAAGATGAAATACGACACGACTTTTTGCGTCTTTTGCGGAGTCATTTCATCTGCAGCGCTGCTTGATGCGGTCTCGATCATGCGACATCTTGCGGCAGGACCAAGAAAGACGCAAAACGTCGTGCCATATTCCATCTTGAAAATAGTACCCTCAGATGCCACGTTAAATAAAAGAAAATCGTAACGACCCGACTAGCAATGACTTCGTCCACCGCCAAGCGGAAGGGGCCCCCGGATCGTATCCGACTTCAGACAACGAGCTTCAGACACCAATGCGCGTCACAATGTTAGCGGGAATCCAGCCAGATATCAATCTTATCACCTCGTTACAAGACATTCAAACAGAGTTATGAAGCATTTCTTTTAAACATTGCATCTTGTACAGTACAGACAGTGAGCTTTAGATTGCAGTTCGCATCACAATATTAGCGGGAATTTTAAATTATTTAAACAGATTTATGAAGTATTTCTTTTAAATATTTCATCTTGAACATCGTCATCGCGTAATTTTTGGTTGGTTACAGTTGAAAATTGTTACTTTGTACCACTTTCAAAATGTTTCTCTACACTTCTTGCTCTCCTTGGAACATGGCGGCCAGGGTCTGGTCTGGCTTTCAAACGAAGTGCCCGTGCTGTGGTCACGTGATTTGTGACGCAAATTGGCTTTGCGCAGAACGATCAAAAATCGGTGCGCCGGAGGAACTCACCCATGTTATTCCACCATGTCCGTCACTATGAGGAGGTTGGAGAATTGTGAGTTTAAGCACAGTGAAGCGACAATATCGATCGACAGCAATATCAATCTGCTGCCCAGGCGTCCTTCGAGACGCGCAACATTTTTGAGCCTCTGTGCATGCGCAAGACGTCGAGATTGCTGTCGATTACCGCAAAAAGGGCTGAGTGTTCAGCAAAGTGTAATCCGGGTGGCCGAGATAGATAAGGCAGTAGCGCCGTGATGATCTCGGTCCGAAGGATTGCGGGTTACAATCCCGCCTCGTGCATGGTAGCAATTGTGTTTGTCCTTTCACACATCATCATTACCATATCACTTGATTCAGTAAACAGATATTCCTAAAGTTAATTAATAGTGGTCGTTAATGACCTTGAAGTTAATGCGACCTTCAAAAAAGCACAGTTGTTGTACACAGGTGTCGTGTTAATAGTGGTAACACAGCAGTTGACAGCAATATCGATGTTCCGCGCATGCTGACTACTAGTTACGCATCACGTTTTAGCGCATGCAAAGGACATCGCACATTCGTACATCGGTACAGTCGTGTCGATTGCTGCAAAAAGTACCTGCCAGGAAGTTGAAGCACAGTGTAACGTACAGTAGTCAACAATATCGATCTTGGGGTTGCGTGGCATGCGCAAAAGGCGGAGATTGCTGAGGACTGCGGTGCGCTCCGCTGCGTTTAAACTCCTTAACGAGGAGGAGGGTCGGGGATTAGCGAGTCGTGTGGAAAGAGCGCGACCTCCGGTGCACTTCAGTGGCCGCAGCCCCGCCTCCCTTCCATCCACTTTGGACGGGGCCCTGCGTCTCCCTACTTCGCGCACTCAGGCCTTTGTTCTTTGGTGTGTGTCTGTGTGGGTGTGTGTGTGTATGTGTATATCAGCTGCGATGGCTCAGTGGCAACATGACTTGCATCTGCAGCGTCGTTGATGGGATTGGTTAGTTAGTGATTCCGGTCGCGTCAACAGCTTAGGTCATTATTCCCGGAAGTGTAGTGCATGCTTTTCCTCGAGAGAGGCGGTAATCTTCCCCCGCGGGATGGTGAGATCCGGCGCCGACCTACCGTCGGCTAGCGGAGTTTCCCCCGGGGAGTGCCCTAACAAAATTACGTCGTAGAAAATGGCGGGCGTCGCTAGTTCAGAGAGGAAGTATTTTTAAATGAAAAAAATGCATGGAAGAAACACTTGTACAAGTGAACATTAAAGTAAATTCATTGAAATATAGCACTTAACCACTGTCAACACAATTCTTGAACACATAGCACTTAACTCTTCATTGAACACAGAGCACTTAACAACTGTCAACACAATTCTTTTTGAAGAAATTACATTTTTAAATTCATCAGATAAAGTAACACTGATGTTAGGCCAATTAATTTCATATACACATTTTAATTTCAATGTTATTGTCCATACACAATTTATGAACTTTGTCCAATGTCCAGTTTACTACAGATTTTTTCGATAAAAAATGATTATAATTGCATATTTTCAATTGTTCATATGTATATTACATTTGCAAAACTGCAAAATACTGTTTTCCTCGAATCGTTAGAGGACATTTAGGGAACTATTTTAATAAAAGATAGTAACATTCAAAGGCCAAGTGTATATTTATCATTAAAGTAACAATTAAACTAGATATTTAGCAATTAATATGCATCTCACATCAAAATTGTTATTTTGCGATCATCAAATCAGGGACAATTTGGGGACACTCCCCGGCAAAAATAGTGCACATTTAGGAATTGTTTATAAAATTGTTAATTGTTGCAAAATTGTTAATTCGAAGTTTTCGGTTCTGGGACATCAGAGAACCCATCCCACTTTAAAATTGCAAAATTTAGAAATTGTTTTTAAATTTTAATATTTTTCAAACAAAATGCATTGCTTTTTTAAAATTGCCTTTAAACGAGATGCAAAATTCCGCAATCCGATTGGCGCTATCGTCTTTCTATTTCGAGAACGTAATTGTTTATAAGAAATTAGCATGTCATGACAACTATTTTTTTGTCAGTTCCCACGCAAAGCGTTTCCTTACGCAGTTCCCACGCAAGGCCTTTCTACAAGCCGTTTTGCAACAGCTCGCTTACTTTCTCCGGTAAATACTTTTGAAGTTCCTAACGGGGGTGGAGGGGACAAGCGGCCACAACATATATTGTCATGAAAATTGTTGCTGGTTAGATATTTCTGGTTCTCAAGTTTTTCTAATTCTAGCTCTAATCCTAGCTCTCTAATTTTTCATTTTATACTAAATACTTTAAGTCACTCATTTAATACTAAATACTTGTAGTTGTTTAACAACTAGAGCATACATTTTAAAATACTACTCGAGTTGGCTACCGAAAAACCTTCAACCTGGGAGCAAGAAAGAGTCATCAATTGGCTTCCAGAAATACCTCCTGGTGAAAATTGCGTGCTTCCTCCACACGTTTCAAGCCGAAATAGGCTGAGTTTGTAAGCATAAATCGTAACACTCGCTTTCCGATGGAAAAAGCCTTTATCCACCTTCTTAGGAAGCCAATTCTTTATATATAAAATTGTGGACATTTTTCAAATTAAATATACAAGAAAACAATAATTTTGAATTGATTGTTATTCACGTATAAACATAGACATTAAAGCTTCCAGCTTCTCAGTATTCACACGTTCCAAATACATTGTTATAACATTCACAATTTCATTCTAACCAGTAAGTCTGCTACCTTTAGAAGCAGATAGCATCAGCATGGAATAATATATAATACTGTTATATAGTATTACTAGTAGTACTAATACTGTTAAAATAGAGTATTGACATATGTTTATTTATGGACATTTGTAATTGAAGGAATGTTAACTTACGTATGCAGTTAAATAAATTTCAATGAAGGTGCAAAGTACAAAATGGCACAGACTTTCTCGTAGCATTTTTTTCTAATTTCCTTTGTGTGGACTGGCTTTAAGGTCTTGCTTTATTCTCTCGCCAGCTGTCATCTATCGTCACCCAAAACACATTTCTTTGACGTTTTTCTTTTCTTTTCGGTTTCCAAATAGTAGAACCTACATAGAATATTAACATTCCAGAATGTTAAAGAAGAGGAAAACCTTGTCCTAAATAGAAATTTTCATTGAATAATTTGAAGCTGTTTTTAAAAAAAATGGCGATTAAACATTACTGTAAAGGAGGAATTTGAAACTCTTTTTCAAAGGAATCTATTGAGTTTTCGAAAAACTTTCGAAGTCATTGGAAGCACTTCCACTTATAAATGCAATAATGTATACAAATCAATGCAAATGTGCATATTAATAGTGTGAGAGGTACATAAAAATTATACTTGTGTAATTTTCTTAAAAAAACAAAAGATTACAGAAAAATTAACTTAACGTCATACTAAACAGTGCAATTAGCACTATCTGTTGAAAACGTAAAAAGCAAAAAATTGGAGAAATTTTTAAGAAAATTGCGATCGAGCGTTTCTGAAAATGCGGAATTTTGTGCTCATTTTCACAAAAATCTTCTTGAGTTTTCGAAACATTTTATTCAACATTATTTAGAGCATATTGTAATGATTTGTGAGACTAGCCCGCAAGAATGCACGGAATGCGGAACTTCTATATAAGCAAAGAGGAGCCAATAATGAAAGAAACAATAGACAACAGCGCCGCGTAATAATAATTATTTAGAAAGTAATAGAAAACAAAAGGGGCAGCAATAGGCATTATGAACAGTGAATAGAATCCAAATTTAGAAACATTTTGAACCAAGAATCACGTTATTCGAGCCACGGGTTCCGTAAATATCATAAGTTGTGTAAATCGCATGTATAACACGGCGAAGATTGAAGATATGGTGACCATTGTTGTACCTCTGAAAGTATACGAGACGAGTTTTATTGAATATCCAGTGAATGCCTGGATGGATTTTGGTCAAACTTTCAGAAATTATAGAGAAAAATATTTAGATCAGGGCAAAATTAGTCACGGCGCGGGGGAATTTATGTAGGGCTCGGAATAAATTATTATCCAGTTTCATAGCATAGCGCATTAAGAAAGAATTGAAGGAGCGACTGAAAATATAAGTGACGTCATCACGAGTTGAGAAAACGAAAAATAAAGGTTTTCGGATAAAGGAAAACAGGAAAGGGGAATTCGGTGATGTGACGATTACAAAATGAAAGCTAGTAAAATTATGAAACAGATAAGACGCAAGATGCCCGAAAACAGTGAAAATGTAAACGTTTTCGAACATTTCTTATGGTGATGGGCATGTGTTTAATAAAAAGACAGTCACTTGGGTTGTGTGGACCAACAATGTAAAATGTGTTACAGACAGAAAGAGTTCGGGTCTGATGAGGATCGCACGCGTTTGGATGCTGTGTTAAATTTTTGGAGAAATTTCGCGGAAGTGTCATGCAAAAGTTTTTGAGTTATTTTCGGTTGTATAACATCAATTGTTTGAATTAGGTCGAGCTAAAATTCAATTTAATTTATTTAGAAATTCACGAAAAAAATCCGCATGGACAGTATTCACGCAAGTTAAGCGCAGGAAACAGGAGCGTCGCAAAGTCTAAATACGTCGCGAAAGAAAATAGAAGTAACGTTTAGGGAAGACGCGATTAATGCAAGGAACAATAAACGGAAGTACATTTGGTAATTTTTAAATGGACGAGTGCATCTGAGATCCGATGGCAGCTGAACGGGAACTGCGTGCATGAACAATGCACGTTACAACTAGCAACGACGGGCGCTGACAGGAAGTGACATCGCTGCGAAAAGGGAAGTGGCACGAATTGTGCAATTACTGTTTTGTTTTTGTTGTTTGTTCACGCGCAAGTCTAAAGAAAAAATTCTGTCGAAGACCAAGTGATGATATTAGGTTAAGGATAAGATAAAAGCAAAAAAAAATAGGGGTCACGACAGAATGCGCATTCTGATGTATCCATTAGATTTTCGTATTATGTTTTCAGTGTGCATGGTTGTATTTCTTTTTTCTGTATGTTTATGTATTTGTGTTGTCACGTTTTCGCAAGCCAGAGAGGCAGATTGTGTTTATGGATAGGATATAAGCAAACAAAAATTCGAAATTAAATGTATGAGCATCCCACATGGCTCATAATTGCCTTGAATTCATGTGTTTTTATTAAATAGTTGTATAGAATTTGACCCAGGCACGAACGAAACGGACCCTTACCTCAACTCCGTATGGAGTGAGCGCGCGGACTACGACCAGGTAGGTTGTGAATGATTATTCGGGCTAGCAGAGGTACGGGCAACCGATAAGCGAAGGTATTGTGGCACCCAATTGCAAGTTAGAGCTAGGCAGGGCAAAGATAGTGCACGTGACGAGCAGAGAGAGAGAGAGAGAACATTAGTACCCATTACAGTGGCGCACCAACGTGGGGGGGGCGTCGTGATTGAGGGAACATTAGGACACGTTGCAATATGTATACATAAATACAATAATGTGAACAAATTGCCTCTAATGAAAATATGAGCTACGTGAGAGACAAGACAGAAAATCTTTTTTTTTTGTTTTTTAAATTGCAAATATTGTTCGCCATATTGCGAGGAAACTATTAAAATTTTCAAAACAATATACCAGACCTTAATGAAAGAAGCAATTACGGACAACAAATTTCATTTGAAGGAAAAATCTGCAATTTTGTAGTTGTGGGATGACGTCAGAAAAATTCAAACTTTTGCAAATTTTTCGAAAATCCAGTTAACCGTAAAAATAGAACCTCTGCCATAAGTTTATTTTGGTCTATTATTACAATAAATTTAAACAAAAAATTTGGAGCAAAATTTTTGAGAAAATTTCGAGAATGATCATGGGGCTTCATGTCAAGTACCCCAAAGTTTTAAAGAATGGTTTTCAAAATTTCAAAGCTTCAACTAGAGATAGACAGGTGTTTCTTCAATTTGAAAAAAAATCCTGCGCATGGTTTAAGCGCTAGTAGTGTTCTCAGACGGACAGACGGCGGGCGTTTCGCCTTTAATTGGGTTTTCGGCATTAAGAACCCACAAAACAGGGATTCTGGCTACACCACGTATTAGAGGACTTTTTTCTCTTAATTTAGCTACAGTATTTTTCCACTTTTTCGTTATCAGGGCCCGGCAATGAATTTTTTCTGCCGAAAATCCGCCGCTTTTTCCGCGCAGAATGACATAACTTTCTCTATAGTACGTATATTACTCCGTATATACGTACGTATACGAAAAAGTAAAAATGACATTTCATTAAAATGTGTTTCCTATTTATAATATACTTGTAGAATTGTGTTCAACACTCTTAATAATTCACTTCACCACAATTAGAGGCTTAGTTACCCCCATACTGCAGTGGATCATTTTCTTGTCAACTAAGTTTCATTCAAATACATTCATCCCACGAAATTTGCTAAAACTTGAAAATTAATAATTTGTATTACTGTTTCTTACATTAACTTCATACTATTATGTAATAAGTTTGGCTATCCTCAGATAAACAAATGAAAAAATAAAAAAAACACATCTGGCCCAGTTAATCAAACTGTCCTAGTTGTTTTAGTATTATTATTTGGTCAAATATAAATATTTGGCTATTTTTGTTTTTTGGTTTATTACTACATAGGAGGGGCTCTAATTTGTTTTTTGACTAAGGGCCTTTGATCTTGAAGTCCGGTCTTGAGTTTACAAACACGTTTTACAAACACTGTTTTTCTTTCAAAATATTGAAAAATGAAAAATCTTTTTATTACTTCCATGCTCTATTCTTTTCAGGCGAAAAACTATAAACTTCTATTTAAAAAATGAAGGATGATTGAATTTATCCAAAAATAAAAATGTTACTAACAATATCTCTGAGCACTTTTCTTGTCCTATGCTTCAGTGTTGTTGGGCGATAACTGCATTTCGATATCGTACACAGTTTAAAGTTACGAGGGTTGTCCATAGTTTGTGAGGCACCTGGTATTTATATTATTTTAGTTATTATTTTAAACACTTAACAATCCACTCCACGCAATTTTGCGTAGTGCAACGATTATGGACAATTTTCTGAAATTACATATTATAATGATCTAACGGTGCTAGCAGTACGTTTTTTCGAAATTTTGATTGATAAAAACTGTGGACGGCATGCATGGTAATACAGTCTTTTTTTATATTAGTAGTAGTTTTTGATATTATAATTGTTTGGTGATGGAATCACCAGAATAACGTTCGTAAAAAACTATTAATTTTAACTTACGTTCATTGAACATAATAACTTCTTTACCGTGTAATAAGTTAAAGTCCTGATGAGTCCCAACAAAAAAAGTACTTCTTAATCCATTTATCGAGTACTTCATGATAACAAATGAAGCTGAATTCTAATGGTATCTTCTAAAATATTTTGATATTTCGATAGCAAGAAAGTCGTTGAATGATGACATTAAGCGACTGTGTTGTGTAATATTCATTTTTTCCAACTTCCCAGGTAATATTTTCTGACTCCCAATTTACAATTAGCGAAAGAGTACCTCCGCATCTCCGTTCAGCTAGACTGAAACATTTTCTTAAGAAACTTCAATAAAATATTTCAATAGTTTTTAATTTTTGAAAACTTAATTTAATTAATTTAAATTACTTAATTAACTTAAGTTCATTCACAATTAACTTTGTAATTATTAAGGAATTACATGAATTCAAGCGGATTGCTAAGGCTGTATTAGTATTTTTTGATATTTTGGGATTAAATGAAAAAAATAGTTCACGAATTGGTAGTGAACTAATTCTCCATTTCATTAAATTCTTTTAAATTAGTAAATAGCACTAATTCTTACGCGAAGATACCATTTTTTTCAATTCCACGAATACGATAAAATAATATTTAACTTTTTTCTGATACTTCTAATCACTTAAGAATTGTATTCTAAAACATGTAAAAAACTGATAATAATATAAACGTATAAACCCGTTTTTATATATTTATATTATGAGACTTGAGATTTGATATTAAAGTGCAATTTTTCCTCTAGCAGCCGTCGACACTGTTCCTTTTGGGGAATGTGGCCTTCGCGACCTTTCCCCCGTTCTCACAAAACTGTCGGCGCCGCGAAGGCAACCTTCCCCAAATGCGACAGTTGCAACGGTTGCTAACATGAAATCTCGTACATTTATTTTAAAATCACATGTCTGAAAGTATAATTTTATACTCAAAATACTATCAAAACATTAACGTATGTTACATCACTGCACACAAGAAAATTCACATGTGTTTCAATTTCACCAAAATTAAAAATAAAACACAGAATATATCTGCTGCTTGCCTCGTGGAATAAATATGAAAATTATCTATCGTGCCACCGATCTGTTCAAAAGAATTTTGCAAAATAATTTGTTCATAATCAATTTCTTCGCTAGACAATAAACATATTGGCATACACTTTGCACCACTGAATAGAATGTACCCAAATAGAAAGAAATCTTCACATTTGCAGGACAACATTTAGTCTCAGCGTTTTGAAATTTGCAAGAGAACATATTTATAACACAGACGAATTTAAATAACTTAACTACTGTTTCAACGATACATGAAGAATAGAAATTAAATTTCGAAAGTTAAAAACAGTTCATGAGCAACAATTTCCACCGATTTCTCGTAAGTCAGATAGCGTTAATACAATTTAATCAGCAGGAAGCAAGACACTGCAAAACTGTTTCAATTTTGTACTTGACTGCCAAGAGGGAACAAATTGTTTGGAAACAAATGAGGGTTGGCATCAGATGCTAAGATCCTATAAACAATTACGTATCTCGAAAACGAAAGGCGATAGCTCCGGTTGGATTGCGGAATTTTGCATCTTGTGTAAAGGGAATTGAGATGAGAGAATAAAAAAGAATTTCAAAATTTGTAAAATTATAAACAATTTCCAATTTTTGCAATTCTAAAGTGGGAAGGGTTCTCTGATGTCCCAGAACTGACAACTGCGAATTAACAATTTTGCAACAATTAACAATTTTATAAACAATTCCGAAATGTGCGCTATTCCTGCCGGGGAGAGTCCTCAAGTCGTCCCTGAGTTGAATATCTCAAAATAACATTTTTAACAAGAGATGCGAATTGATTGCTTATTATCTAGTTTAATTGTTACTTTAATGATAAATATACACTTGGTCTTTTAATTTTACTGTCTTTTATTAAAATGGTTCCCTAGAAGTCCTCTATGGATTCGAGAAAGTCAGTATTTTGCAATTTTTGCAAATTTAATAAACATATGAACAATTGCAAATATGCAATTATAATCGTTTTTCTTACCGAAAAATCTGTAGTAAACTGGTCATTTGATAAAGTTAATGAATTGTGTATGAACAATAATATTGGAATTAAAATGTGTATAAGAAATTAATTGGTCTAACATCAGTGTTATTTAACTAATATCATTGTAATTTCTTCAAAACGAATTGTGTTAACACTGGTTAAGTGCTATGTGTTTACATATATTTCAATGAATTTACTTTCATGTTCATACAAGTGATTCTTCCAAGTATCTTTTTATTTGAAAATACTTCCAAATCTGAACTAGCGGCGCCCGTCATTTTCTACAACGTAAATTTGTTAGGACACTCCCCCCCCCCCAGCGTTGGGATTGGCTGATTCGATGGTTTGTGAGGCTCCGCCTGCAAGGTTTCCTCATGAAAGGGCTGCCCAAGCCGTGCAAAAGCTGAACTTAGCCGCAGACGGCCTCGATCAATTTATGTTTCCAGTACTGTACAGCCATGCCTCTTCATAAAGTGATTGAAAACATCAGTAATATCCAAGAGTTTTGCTGAGGTATATCCACGTACACGAGTTCCGGAAATATTTAAATTTAATTACGTATGTGGAAAATCTCTTAACATGCTCTCACAATCAGTAAAAAAAACTGCCACGAATGTAAATAGAAAGCTCTCAATCACTGATGACCACGCAGCAGCACAATAGTCGAAAACACGTGCACCAGTACGCATCTCACATTCAACTTGTTGTTATTTTAAATTCATTGCGGGGTTGTTGATGCAACGCGTCTCTTAACCCTTGTTGGTCGTTGAGTGCTTTCTTCTGGAGTAACCCTCCGTTACTGAGTAATTACTATACTGAATTATTATATTTGTCAAGTCTCGTCACGTCGCAGTCAGTCAGTGCCTTTTATCCCTTCGGCCAGGGGTTCGACGCCGTTAGATCCCGGGGTTCCTGGACGGTCACCCAACCACGAACCCGCGAGTCTCGAATTCGCTTAACCTTCATGACTTCACGGAGCGTAGTAAACTCATTCGGTTTTTAACTAAACATAATATTTATTTCACAAAAAGTAAATTCAATGTAATGTTTATAGAAAAAGAGAATTTTTCCAGAAGAACACATAACACTGCACTTCCTAATTTCTATTATTTCTCGTGGCGCACTATATTTATGTCGGACGACGATATCAGAAAAAGGAAGCGTCGAAGCCATTTACAAGTTAGCCAACTGCAAACGAACGAATACGAGAAAGGAAGTCAAATGAGCGCAAGAACACAACGACTACAGAACCTTCAGTTATGTTGCCAGCTCTGTCACTTTGGCTTATTCTTAGAAAATCCTTCTATAGTCTGTTGCGGACATCAAACTGTGTATTAGAAGGCGAGCCCGCTCTCACCGCAGAAGAGGAACATTACGACGAGGGCGAAGAAGCCGTCCAGCCCCAGCGCGGGCAGCTTGCGCGACATGGAGGCGCAGATGCAGTACATGCCGCCCACCGCCAGGAGCGCCACCTCCGCCGCCGCGCACGCCATCCACGGCAGCAGCGCCTTCGCGCGCCGCGCCCACGCTCCCCACAGCAGCAGCAGCGCCGCCAGCGCGCCCGCCGCCGCCACCACCGCCTGCGCCGTCACCAGCCACAGCACGCCTGCCACAACAACAACAAACAATAATCAATACATATATTTTAAAAAAGGTACCACTACCGTCTGCGCCGTCACCAGCCACAGCACGCCTGCCACAACAACAACAAACAATAATCAATACATATATTTTAAAAAAGGTACCACTACCGTCTGCGCCGTCACCAGCCACAGCACGCCTGCCACAACAACAACAAACAATAATCAATACATATATTTTAAAAAAGGTACCACTACCGTCTGCGCCGTCACCAGCCACAGCACGCCTGCCACAACAACAACAAACAATAATCAATACATATATTTTAAAAAAGGTACCACTACCGCCTGCGCCGTCACCAGCCACAGCACGCCTGCCACAACAACAACAACAACAACAACAACAACAAACAATAATCAATACATATATTTTAAAAAAGGTACCACCGCCGCCTGCACCGTCACCAGCCACAGCACGCCTGCCACAAAAACAACAACAAACAATAATCAATACAATATTTTAAAAAAAGGTACCACTACCGCCTGCACCGTCACCAGAAAGACCAGAAATTGTTTAGGAAGTTTTTCCCAATATACGACGGTCCGTATACAATCACAAAAGTGTTAAGTAATAACAATGTAATAGCAAATAAAGGGCAGGAAATAGATGTGCAAAATTGGCACAACATTAAATTGTACAAAAATCCGGATGTGTAAGGTTCAGTGATGAGAGGAAGGTAATAATAATAGAATTAGATTAAACTTCAATTATAAGCAAAAAAGCAAGATTGTTTAGAGTAAGGTTTAGTTATAAGTAGTGCGAATGTACGCAAGAAAACACAGTTGAAGTAGCAAGTGTAACGAGTGACAGGTGCCGCGATAGACGACGGTAGAGCGTGCCGATGTAGTGCAGTGCCAGTGAAAACACTAGCAGGTGCGTCCGTCGCAAGCATCCGGGAAGATGGTAGTGTTGTGTAATCGAAGGACGCATTGTTAAACAAGGTCAAGTGCGCCAACACAGTCAGTGAGAACCAGTTAAACTGTAGCACGTGCGTAGTGAGGTAGGAAGGCGTGTGAGAAGAAACAATGTTAGTGAGGTGTAGTGATAGATGTAGACTCATCATGACGGTATCATAGCTGAGCAACATCTTAGGCGGGGGGAGATGTAACAATCTAAGATCCCCACGAACAATATAGATGCAAAGAACAAACATAATAAGGAATGGCATGAGTAGGAGATGGAAAAACAGAAGAAAGCGGTGTCACTCACTAATAATTTTTTTTATAAATTAAAGAAGACGCGACAAAATCCCGATTTGGACAGTACGAATCAATAGCATTCATTTAGAGGAACGTTTCAAAATTATCCGAAGCAAATCGCATCAGGGGTTTAAAAGATATGAGTGATTTTGAAAGTACACTTTTGACGATATAACTAGAGATTTACAGCCATTGTTATCATAAGAAAGGTAATGTAAAGAAGCGGTTTTTCTTAAAAATTAAGAGAACGCGTAAAGCGATTGAAAAGAAACTTTCGGGATTAACAAAGAAAATCACGCGGAAAATTATGACATTACTCGCAACTGTGAAAAATATCGAGGAGCTGCAGTAGAGATGCCAATTGAAATTGTATATTTGGAATTTTACGAGAGAACAATGATGCGTTGCGCTGGCGTCACAACTACATCAAGGCGCCGAGCGACGAAAATTAAGCAATTTTGGCATTAATAAACATTAGGAAATCGTAAAAGAAATAGTAATAGGATGTAAATTGATAATTAAAAGTAGTAATAAAGAGAAATAGCCTGGAAAGGACAGAATTAAGTGAAATGGTATGCTATTTTTGGTAAAGACACGTAAGCGATCGGTAAATGTTCCAGAAAAAAAAGTGGAAGACACAACGCAACAATTCCCAGGAGGATGATGCGTAGCAAGCTCGAAGTCAGACGTGGGGTTCAACGCTCCGAAAAAAGATAAAATTTTAGTATGCAATTGTGCGAGAACCCGGGGAACATGAATGGATATAGTGAGTTTAGGCAATGATGTTCGTAACAACAATGCGTAACGCGGAAATATTTTATGTGTCGCAGTATATTCAACAATAGGACATTTTGGAGGAAATGTAGCACGCGATAGACAGATAATCGCGTTATTAGTTGCGTAATGGAAATAGGATGATAGGGGAATGAAAGGACATGCTAAGAAGATATTAGCGAGTTCAAGAAAATTTTGATAATGTGTGGGGATGGAGAAATGCTGCGGGAGGATGGATTTGGAGGATGCTGCGTAAGCGAGGACGACGCGCAACAATGGTTTGCTGCGGATTACAGCGTTTCCGGCAAAAGGGAAGTTATGAAACTTTTTTTTTTGTTATGAAATTCACATTTTGAAGGAGAAGAAAGATTAAAATTAGCTTCTGTACAAGATCAAGTTCTGTCTTAACGTAAAATAGATTCAATAGATATACAGGCAGAATGCACATTCGGGTGTGAATGAGTTTATTTATAATTGTCAGTATGAATGGAAATATTTTGGATTTTGTGTCATGTAATTTAAGGGTATTATATCGTTGATGTGTTTATGTGTTTATTTTGTTTGTCGTTAAGTGTTTTATGTGAGTCATGGGAGAGCAACGACCCAAGTTTGTATATATATTTCAACTGAAATAACGACTAGCACAGGAATTACAGAAAATAAATGGCGAACATCACTTGGTTCGACATTTAATTACGCCCACGTGCCCGAATAGTTGTTAGATCCTGTACAGGTCAGCCACAACCTCACACCCAGATTTTATATGTAAGTAAGAAAATATCGGAAGTTCTGGGGGAGCAACTAGTCGACGGGCAACCTTTGTAGGTGGAAGCTGAGTATAACCAGGGCAATTGATAAGAGCGGGTTTTGGTTATTATTTTGGCGTTATAACGCCGGGCGATTATAAAGATTATAGTTGATCTAGAGCAGGTAGTGGTTCATTACATATTTTGGTGCGCCTAACGAGGGGCGATTATAGTTGTTTTATAGATATAAGAGGAGGACGGTTCATTACAATACATATATTTTAAAAAACGTACCACCACCGCCTGCCCCGTCACCAGCCACAGCACGCCTGCCACAACAACAACAACCGTAATGACTAGCGGGCGGGTTTTAATAAAATGTCATTTTTTTTCTTTTCACTTTAGAAAAATGCCGTTTAGAATAGAAATTCATTTTACGTTATGACTTAACTGAGGATTTTGCATATTTGCATTTCTTTTCCCTCAAACGTAATGATACACACAAATGATGAGCACTAAAATTCATTTCTTATTGTTTGAGATTGATGTACAAGTTATTATAGTGCATATGTTTGCATATTTATAGTGATTGAGCATATTTTGATTTCAAGAACATATATTTGCATTTTTTTTAAAATTTTATTCCTTCATAAAAATTGGAGGAACTTTGAGATGGCTTTCGAGTTTGCATCATATTTGTGTATGACTAGAGCAGTACAGTTCATCAGAAGGTCGGTCCAAACATGTCCGTGGGAACGAAACATGTCCTACTGAACTCTGTAGGAAAGTCATTCAACAATTGGCCAGAACTAATAGGAAGAGTCTTAAGAGAAGAAATGAAGAAAATACAAGAAAAAAATCCTGGTTTGAGAACAATGAAAAAGTTATGTGGTATTTTACAGGGTGAAACGCATGGTGTTGAAAATTACACAACTTAAGAAATTGAAGCTTTTAAATATTCTCCCCTAAAAACAAGCGAAGTTGAATGAACTTCGTTTGTATAAGAACGTTCTTGCAGGTACCAAAAATGATTCATCTCAGAAAATTTGGAAAAATGTATTACAACCTCTTGCAATTTAAATTAAATTCAGTGTGTATCATTCAACATTTAAGTTCAACAATTTTGTAGACTAAAACACGCACTTTTCTCTGTGTATATTTTTCTTTTTAAGTGCTTATTTTCCTATTTTTTAAGCATATTTGCATTGATATTTTCAGGATTTTTAGTGCATGTGAATCCGCACCCTAGTTATGACAAAAGGAGATGACCCTTTTTATACGTCTTTTTTTGTTGCATTTTTCGTCGACTTCAACTAAGTCATTTTTTACCTTTTTTCGTCATTTTAATGCATTTTCGCTGATTTAATTGATTTTAATTGGTACTTGCTTCAAATAATACTTTTTAATTTAACATTTTATTGGTACTTGCTTCAAATAATACTTACGAAATGCATCAAAAATGTTTTCCACCGAATTCCTGAGTACCTATACCTGGTAGCCTATTCCATTTCTTCACTCAGAAGTTGTAATGTCAACTATTGTGAGTATGTAATCAAAAATTCCTGTGTCGCCTGTCAGCGCCATTGGCAGTTCAGCAGATTTCGAGAACTAAAGACAGATTTTCTGGTGAAGAACAATCAAAACCCAAAGTTTGAAAGCAGAGTTCACTTAAAAGAGTAGAAGCAGCCTCGATTACATCAGTAACGTATCCAACATGAATGGATCATCCGAACTGGTTTTAATCACATTTTTTGGTCATTTTTCTTTGGTTTTAGGGCATTTTTAAAACATTTTAATAAAAGTTTATTGATTATTGTTGGTGATGTTTAGGTCATCAAAATCCGCCCCCTAGTAATGACTAATTAATAATAATAATAATTATTATTATTACTAATTATTATTATTAATATTTATTATTATTAATTGTTATTATTATATATGTTTTTATGTTCATTTTTTTTACAAATTGCACTCTCTAAGTACATCATGTTGTTGTCAGTGAGATGGTAATTATTAGGGAGAGGATTTTTATGCCCTAAGAATACTTGAAATATTCTTTTAAAAATATGCATTATGACCTAACATTTCGAAATATGCCCCTTCATATGCAATTAAAATTAATAATATATCATTTCTTCTACAAACATTTCTTGACGAAATGCACAAGAAGCGTGCTTGGAATGAAAAGACTTTTTGTGCCAACATACTCGTAATATAATCTACCTTACTTCGCGACAGAAATAATTGAAGTAAATATTCACCTTAGTGAAGTACATTGTATGTCTTGTATTTATTCTGATTGGTTTCAAAAAATATGTCATCAAGAAATATCCTACATTTTCACAAGTATTTTATCATCTCTAGAAATAAAAACAAATCAAACTGTGACAAGATTTTTCTAATCAATGAACTTTCACAAATAAATAAATTATGACAAGATGAAATGTTTTATAGATATATCTCTATTTTAACGAAATATGCAAAATTAGGTCATAATTCACGAATCAATGGGAAAAATCGTCAAATATGCACTAACATCTGTATAAAATCAAATTTTAACGAAATGTCAAGAAATTTCACTTAACTGTGTACTGAAGCGACGGACAAAAATAGGCATAATCATAGAAATCCGCTCTCTACTAATTACAATAATGACAGTAGTAATAATATTGATGATGATGATGATGATGATGATGATGATGATGATAATTCAGCGTTTCAGGAAGACGACTCCAAATTTTTTCTTCAACCTTTTTTACGGATAGTTTTAAATGCACTGTACAAGAGACGCAAACGTCATTTTGCAGTATTGTTTGCTGCAGCTGTTGATTTTTAAATTACGCAAATGTATTTTTTAACTATCTCTCTTGCCGTTAATATCCATATTTCCAGAAATGTGTATACATTGTTGTATTTGTGAGTGGCAGTGATTCAAATGACTTCCAATGAAATTTTTCGAAATCTCGAAAGTTTTCTGTGAAATGAGCTTCAAATTTCGCATACACATGTAATTTCCATAAAAAATTGAATATTGGTCTGTGCATCATTTGACAAGTCTTTGCTTAATCTTATTAATGCTATATTTACGTAGTCGACGTAGGAATGCTTTTCTTGTGTTACAATTAATTCATTACTACTTTTCTTGACATATAATCAAATAAGGGCTTTATACACACACTTCGTTTCTCCATTTCAGTCTCTCTCAGTCTCTCTCTCCATAATTTTCCGCCTTATTACAATTTCTTTCTCCACTTCTATGTCTCCTTTTTCTCTGCTCGTTTTCCTTCATCTCTTACTCCTCCGTCTCTGATCCCACCTTCTCAATCTTAAACTCCCGCACCCTCAACATTCTCCTTCCTCGTACCCTCCCCTTCCGTAGGGTCAACTTTTTCAGTTTAATTTCCCCTTAATTGAAGTGACGATTACGATGATGATGAGAAGAAGAAGAAGAAAAAGAAAAGGAACTGAGAAGCAGTGGCAGGGGCCTTGCCAGGAATTGCACCACGCTCTTGGCTGTATGAATGGATTTACCGTTTTTCTCTTTAGCCCTTCGATGTAACACGGGGAACATGCAGTCTTTTGGTTAGACAACCAGTCTAGTGGCGCTGTCTAGCGTTGCGCGGCGACGGATGGAGGTTCAGGGGAATACCAATATTCTATCTCCGTCTGACTCTCTGCAACGTAATTTTTTGTTACTGAATGTACACACGTTCAGTCAATTATTGATGATATTCAATGCATTATTTATATCTGAAGAATTTATTTATTTTCATTTGATATTAGGTTTGTTGATTCATAGCGTACATTTGAGTTCCTTGTGTAAAGGTGGCCGTTCTGGATGGAAGTCTCTTACAGTGTCTAGCGGAAGCCAGTGTGGCTGCAGCTGGCCAACAGTTTGCGAGCGTCCTTATGAATCGTCCATGTGTGGCGAAGATCTTTCATTATTGCCATATATACCAGGGTACTGAAGTTTTCGAAATAAAATAATTTTATTTGTGTGAAACGTTGAAACAATAGTGCTTGTTGCAGTGTGCTAGAGTAGAACTTCAGTGCCCAGTGAAAATTAAAGCCAAAACCCCGTGCGCGGGAGATGTATGTTACATTACACGGACACGACGCATAAAATTATGTAAGTAGTGTTTCAATGCAGACTTTTATTTAACTTAGTTTTAATTACTTTGAATTGCTTACATTTTGATTATACAGGGTGAGTCACGTAACTTTAGCACCTCCCGTAACATTTGAACGGTTGAAGATATTGAAATGCAGTTTTCACAGAAGTGCATGAGAAAATAGGGCTAACTGATACGTATATTTATTTCTATTTTATCACTTGTATTTTACGAGATCCAATGATATACATATTGTTATGTTAGATAAGGACTTTTTGAGAAATTCTAATTCTTTTGCGACCAGTTCATAACGGATATTTTGAATGTAACAGACCACCACAGAAGGCCACAGCGCTCCACCAGCAAGCGCGCGCTCGAGGAAGGGAAGGGATCTTAGTATTTCAAGATACAAAACATATCCCAAATATTCTGAACCCTCCTATCATGTCGAGGTGTCAAAGTTTCCTCGGTTCACCGTAGGAGGGGTCGGGAAGAAACGGTCCTACGCCTACGGCGCCGAGAATACGTTGACAGCCTCTCCACGTGCGAAATACGAAGATATGCTTAGGTCATCTCTCAGGTCAGATGGGAGATAGCTCGATGAAGGACATTAAGAAAAGGTTCTCTACAATGGAATCAATAATTATTATTTCATAATTCAATTTTTACGAAGTTTAAATTAAGTGAGGTTTTTCATTTACATACAAAGTAAGCAAAACGTAAACACCGTAACACAAAACATTTACAACAATGAGAATACACTTTAATACAGTTGTTGCTGTGAGCCATTTTCTTTTATTTTTTATTAATTTATTTATTTGTTTATTTATGTATTACTTTTCTTGTGTACGACGATATGTAATCCTTCAATATTATGAAAGAAAAGGAAACGTTTCATTATTACGCTAGAGAGTATTTATTTTAAATCAATTAATTAGGAAGAAATAGTTGCTCTATACTAAGCAGTTTTGATCTTGAGTCTCTTCCGAGCTTCGGCCGGCTTGGACTGCTTCGGAAAATACTCTGTCCCTACGAGATATGAGAATCTCGTTGTCTCGTTGCCTCCCGAAGAGAAAGAGAATCTTCTTCGCCAGTACTCCCTTGGCCTTGGCTGGATGCTTCCCCCTCCACGACCCTTCTCCCTTCTTCGGCCAGCGAGAATGATTCACAGGTCGGATGAGAAACGAGAGACTAAATGCAGTTTTGTCCGTCTCTAGCGATTACCAGGGCCCGGATTTTAATGACATGTCATATACTTTTTCTGAACCTTCGGGTGAACAAAACAATTTATGCGCGAATCTAGGTATTGTCGATTAGAAAAAAAGTATTTTTATTGTGCATATAAAGTCATATTTACACAGTTTTTAGTAAAAGGTTATATTTTGGCCAAATTTTGCCATAAATGCAAATATTTGTCATATTTTTAAGTATCATTTTTAGTAAAAGGTCATATTTTGGCCAACTTTTGTCCAAAACGCATACATTTGTCATATTTTAACGACACAATAAAAAGCTTTAAAATGTGTCTTGCATGAGAATATATCAAGTGTTATTGTCACTATTAAACTCAAGAATTATACGACAAACGATTATTTGAAACGTAAGTGAATTTGGAGTGAGTTGGGTCGAGCTCGTGGTCATGTAGCTAAAAAAGTGTACAAAAAATTGTTGCGTGTTCTTCAGCGAAATCTTGTATATTCTACAATGTGCAAAATTAGCGATACAATTTCTGGAAATGTCGCAACATTTGAAGACAATCAATCAAAGCTGCACTGCAGTGACATTGCCGTCTTCAAATACGCTTCCGTGGCGTCATGTAATGTAGAGAGGCGCTTTCCCAGATACAAAACTATCTTCAGCAACAACCGCACGTCTTTTAAGATAGAAAACCTGAAAATACACCTTGTGATCCAATGCAACTCTCTAGAAACTGAAGACTGAAAGGAAATTAGAAAACCTTAAACAACAAGTATGCAGCAGTAAAGCAAGACTTTTGTTTGACGGGTTTGTACCGTACTTGATTTGTTTTACAGGCACAAGCAATTTTTTTTAATGCTAGTAAGTTCCAAAGACTTTAAACCGTGTGTACCATACTCACAATCTGTTCTTGAGTGAATTTTGTATTTATGTTATACCTAAAAAATCAGAAATTAAAAAAAAATAAACTTGTAGAGCGTCATATTTTATTTTTTAAGGTCATATTTATAGAGGATTTAGGTCGTAAATGCTTACATATTTTGCTGATTTTTAGGTCATTAAAATCCGGGCCCTAGTGATTACTTTTATTTACTATTGTTTACCATATTTTTGGAATATATTTTTATTTTAATGATTAATTATTATCTTAATGGATGTTTCTATCCCTATGTTATTATTCTACGCTTATTATTATTGTTTGCTCGGAATATGCGATATTCTTTATCTTATTCTCAGTATGTATTTATTCTTATTATGTTTTGTTTCAAGATACCATTGATATCTGTGATATAAAACCCCATTAACTGGCGTTGAAGTAATAAACACTGTTATTACAAAACATTCTGTAACCGCCCATGTCAGTTCCATTGATTTTTGAGAAGCGCCCGAGAACGTCAAGACACGACAAGATGCAATTATAGTGTTACCGAATTGCAAGAGATCGCGCCAGCAGTAAATGGTATCCCTTGCGAGAACTTATTAACGTTTCTGAACGCACTCGCGTAGAATGGAACGACAGCGAATCAAAAATCACCCTTGAAAATATCAGCACTAGTACAAAGCACCGCTACGAAAAGCTCTTTCTTTTGCCGCCGACCTGGACGCACCGAATTTGTTCGTGTCGGACGGAGAGGAGAATTCGCCGTATTTCGACGATAAGAAGCTTGAAAAAGGTAATTCGCCTCATCATGTTAAAATAACTATACCATGTATGAGATAATTGAGAACTTTAAATCATGAATATTCTGATAAATTCACGCGAACGCATTACATAGAAATATTCAATTTTTCTATCAACGTGGAAATAATATATTTTAACGTTCAAGAACGTATACTGAAGTAGAAGTATACTGAAGTATAGGAAATGTTTCTTTCTATTTCCAGCTTTTTTTGTCTTTCGTCTTGGCTTACCACGTAAGAAATTCATTATGCGGAGATATTGCAGTCATATTGTATAAAATTCCAAGGACTATGGTAGCGATTCACCAGAGCACGTGTTCGCCGAAGCAAGGGGTTGCCATGACCCTGAAAGGATCTGGGTCGCCGTCGCCACTCCAAGCTGTGGAAATATTTCTTCGAGACGACGTGTTGTGAGTCAGAAACCTTCACTAGAAATTCTCAAAAAAAGAACTGTTTAAAGACGCGAGAATTATTCTACAGAGATAGAATTCACCTCACTTACAGACGTAGATAGTCGAGTAATTATATTAAAATCATTTAAACGTAATATTTTACAATATTGCAGTCGTAAAAGGAAGCCAGATAGTTAATTCATGTAAAGAATTGTAAAAACCTATTTTTTAAATTTTTCTATTTACGATAATATTTGTTCTTTTAGTGTGTGTTTTCAATTTATTGTTTAATAGTTTTCAAATTGTTCAAAACCAATAATTAGTAAAAGAGTTATTATTAATTGTACGTTCATTGCATAACGACATTTTTTTTTCTTTGCTGGCTAAATTGTATAAGGTAATAATCCACGGGAAAGTGAAACGTCTTGTACATATTTTATTCACTATTCAAATGACAATTCCTTTGAAAGTGTATGTAAAGGGTATTTTGGTATGTAATTCTTTTCCAGTATTTTATGTTGCTATGTATTATTGTCTTGTGTACAGGTATTATATTGTGTTTTTTGTGAAGTGAAGGGTAATATGATTTTATGTAAAGTGTTAATGCAAGTGTTAAAACGCAACTGCATTTGTTAGGTAGTCACGTAATTGCTAAAGGCAGAGCAAGTGATATAATTTTTCAATGCAATGTGTAAATGCTAGATAAAATTGTATTTAAGTATTTAACAGAATATATATCTAGAACTCTGTTCATAGTTAAAAGATTAACTTGCCTATGTTTCTTTTATTACAAAAGCAGGTTAAAAGACGAACCCACTCCTGTGGGGCAGTTAGAACATTTAAAACCATTCCTAATTTTTGGTGTGATATTGTCATAACAAGTCACAAGTCAAGTAATACTACTAGGTTACTTGAGTGACCCGCTGTAGGCTTTTTAGAAAATAGTGAAAAGGTAGAGGGGTCACAATACTTTCGCTAAATTCTCATTTTTAATCATTTCATTTCTTAAAAGAAATCTGGAAATGGGGAACGATGGAAAGCAGAGTTCAGGGAAAAAACTACAACAGTTTTGTGAATATTTGGGATATGTTTTGTATCTTGAAATACTAAGATCCCTTCCCTTCCCCGAACGCGCGCTTCCTGGTGGAGCGCTGCGTGACCTTCGGTGGCGGTCTGTTACATTCAAAATATCCGATAAGAATTGGTCGCAAAAGAATCAAAATTTCTCAAAAAATTCCTCATTTAACATATGAATATATATATATATATATATATATATATATATATATATATATATATATATATATATATATCATTGGATTTTTCTTTATGAACCGAAAAAATATGTATAGTTGCATTTGAAAAAACAAAGTTACGAGATATTTCAGGTGAAATATCTCGTAAAATACAAGTGATAAAATAGAAATAAATACACGTATCAGTTAGCCCTATTTTCTCATGCACTTCCGTGAAAACTGCATTTCAATATCTTCAACCGTTCAAAAGTTACAGGAGGTGCTAAAGTTACGTGACTCACCCTGTATATTCGTATTTTGAATTTTGAAAATTACATGTCGATGGAGGTGCAACGTCCAGTTTGATATGGCACCAGTCACCACTGCTGAGAAATCACATACTGTGTTTGGGAGAGCTCCAACATGCCTCGACACAGAAGCAAACTTCTATGCGTGATGCGAGACTTGAACGCACAACCGTACGAATTGGACAGATAAGCCGCTTCGGCACATGCAGTTTGTAGGCGTTTAGTCAAAGAATTCCCAGAACATGTGTTTCCGCCCAATATTTCGATTTTCTTTCTTTGCATCACTTCAAAACTGTATGTATATTACGAATATAAGGAAGTACAATACTCATGCTTCATTCAAGAAAACAAACATGATTACAGTCAATAAAATTTGTAAAAGCAACCAACAAAAACTAAATTAAACACATTTATCTCATCCATTACGACCACCATCCTTGATGTGGTGATGAGTAAAAAACAAAGAAACTTCTTTCAATACTGCGTGTCCCACAAGATAGTATAAGCAGAAAGACATGGATGATATTCAATGGCCTTTCACACCGACCAACGCAACGCCGCAATATTTACCAATATAGCATTATTTATCTTTCATCACGTGACATAAGTTCAGAGTCAAAACGCAATAATATGACCTCAATCGGTCGTTAAGGCTTCGTGACCCTCATAACCCGGAGATGACTCTTCATGCACATGGCGTGTTTTTGAAACTATCACTTTTTAAACCGGCTGGCTCCCAAGTCTCACTGTACAACATGGTTGGGATAAGGATGTTTCCACGGCTTCTGACGTTTTTGTTGGTTGTGTCGCTGAGAACGCCTCAGGCTCCACAGCCAAGGTGTTCGTCTGAGAAAGAGCCCATGCTGTCGAGGTCGTACTCTGCGAACGCCACAAGGCTCTGCGCCGTCAGCGCCCACCCACAGCCCCTGGAGAGTCAGTCAGCACCTCTGGGCACGGGACCGACGACGTCCCACGGCGGTCGCTAACCATCTCGCTCAACGGGCCCCCAGAGAGGGGCTTCCGGCACCCTCACCAGAGCCCTCCACGCCCTCCACACTCTCCAGCCCTTCACGCCCTCCACGCCCTCCTCACCCACCACGTCCCGGCCCGCGCCGCCTGGCTACCTCACGCTGCTCGCCCTGGGGCACTCCCGCGCCCCGCCAGAAGCCGAAGACTGGTACGCAGTAGCGATCTCTGCCGGAAGGAGGGCGGTGTACTGTGGCCCAACAGCCCTTCACGCCCTCCACGCCCTCCTCACCACCACGTCCCGGCCCGCGCCGCCTGGCTACCTCACGCTGCTCGCCCTGGGGCACTCCCGCGCCCCGCCAGAAGCCGAAGACTGGTACGCAGTAGCGATCTCTGCCGGAAGGAGGGCGGGGGACTGTGGCCCCAGCCCTTCACGCCCTCCACGCCCTCCTCACCCACCACGTCCCGGCCCGCGCCGCCTGGCTACCTCACGCTGCTCGCCCTGGGGCACTCCCGCGCCCCGCCAGAAGCCGAAGACTGGTACGCAGTAGCGATCTCTGCCGGAAGGAGGGCGGGGGACTGGGGCCCAACAGCCCTTCACGCCCTCCACGCCCTCCTCACCCACCACGTCCCGGCCCGCGCCGCCTGGCTACCTCACGCTGCTCGCCCTGGGGCACTCCCGCGCCCCGCCAGAAGCCGAAGACTGGTACGCAGTAGCGATCTCTGCCGGAAGGAGGGCGGGGGACTGTGGCTCTCCAGCCCTTCACGCCCTCCACGCCCTCCTCACCCACCACGTCCCGGCCCGCGCCGCCTGGCTACCTCACGCTGCTCGCCCTGGGGCACTCCCGCGCCCCGCCAGAAGCCGAAGACTGGTACGCAGTAGCGATCTCTGCCGGAAGGAGGGCGGGGTACTGTGGCCCAACAGCCCTTCACGCCCTCCACGCCTCCTCACCCACCACGTCCCGGCCCGCGCCGCCTGGCTACCTCACGCTGCTCGCCCTGGGGCACTCCCGCGCCCCGCCAGAAGCCGAAGACTGGTACGCAGTAGCGATCTCTGCCGGAAGGAGGGCGGGGGACTGTGGCTCTCCAGCCCTTCACGCCCTCCACGCACTCCTCACCCACCACGTCCCGGCCCGCGCCGCCTGGCTACCTCACGCTGCTCGCCCTGGGGCACTCCCGCGCCCCGCCAGAAGCCGAAGACTGGTACGCAGTAGCGATCTCTGCCGGAAGGAGGGCGGGGGACTGTGGCTCTCCAGCCCTTCACGCCCTCCACGCCCTCCTCACCCACCACGTCCCGGCCCGCGCCGCCTGGCTACCTCACGCTGCTCGCCCTGGGGCACTCCCGCGCCCCGCCAGAAGCCGAAGACTGGTACGCAGTAGCGATCTCTGCCGGAAGGAGGGCGGGGGACTGTGGCTCTCCAGCCCTTCACGCCCTCCACGCACTCCTCAACCACCACGTCCCGGCCCGCGCCGCCTGGCTACCTCACGCTGCTCGCCCTGGGGCACTCCCGCGCCCCGCCAGAAGCCGAAGACTGGTACGCAGTAGCGATCTCTGCCGGAAGGAGGGCGGGGGACTGTGGCCCAACAGCCCTTCACGCCCTCCACGCCCTCCTCACCCACCACGTCCCGGCCCGCGCCGCCTGGCTACCTCACGCTGCTCGCCCTGGAGCACTCCCGCGCCCCGCCAGAAGCCGAAGACTGGTACGCAGTAGCGATCTCTGCCGGAAGGAGGGCGGGGGACTGTGGCTCTCCAGCCCTTCACGCCCTCCACGCCCTCCTCACCCACCACGTCCCGGCCCGCGCCGCCTGGCTACCTCACGCTGCTCGCCCTGGGGCACTCCCGCGCCCCGCCAGAAGCCGAAGACTGGTACGCAGTAGCGATCTCTGCCGGAAGGAGGGCGGGGGACTGTGGCCCAACAGCCCTTCACGCCCTCCACGCCCTCCTCACCCACCACGTCCCGGCCCGCGCCGCCTGGCTACCTCACGCTGCTCGCCCTGGGGCACTCCCGCGCCCCGCCAGAAGCCGAAGACTGGTACGCAGTAGCGATCTCTGCCGGAAGGAGGGCGGGGTACTGTGGCCCAACAGCCCTTCATGCCCTCCACGCCCTCCTCACCCACCACGTCCCGGCCCGCGCCGCCTGGCTACCTCACGCTGCTCGCCCTGGGGCACTCCCGCGCCCCGCCAGAAGCCGAAGACTGGTACTCGCAGTAGACCCTGCCGGAAGCGAGGGCGGGGACTGTGGCTCTCCCCAGCCCTCACGCCCCTCCACGCCCTCCTCACCCACCACGCGTCCCGGCCTGCGCCGCCTGGCTACTCCTCACGCTGCTCGCCCTGAGCACCACCGCGCCCCGCCAGAAGCTGAAGACTGGTACGCAGCTAGCGATCTCTGCCGGAAGGAGGGCGGGGGATGTGGCTCTCCAGCCCTTCACGCTCCCTCCACGCCCTCCTCACCTACCACGTCCTGGCCTGCGCCGCCTGGCTACTCTCATTCGCTGCTCGTTCTTGAGCACACCGCGCCCCCGCCAGAAGCCGAAGACTGCGTACGCAGTAGCAATCTCGCCGGAAGGAGGGCGGGGATCAGGGTTTCCTCCAGCCCTCTTCACGCCCTCCACGCCCTACCCACCACGTCCCGGCCCGCGCCGACTGGCTACCTCACGCTGCTCGCCCTGGGGCACTCCCGCGCCCCGCCAGAAGCCGAAGACTGGTACGCAGTAGCGATCTCTGCCGGAAGGAGGGCGGGGGACTGGGGCCCAACAGCCCTTCACGCCCTCCACGCCCTCCTCACCCACCACGTCCCGGCCCGCGCCGCCTGGCTACCTCACGCTGCTCGCCCTGGGGCACTCCCGCGCCCCGCCAGAAGCCGAAGACTGGTACGCAGTAGCGATCTCTGCCGGAAGGAGGGCGGGGGACTGTGGCTCTCCAGCCCTTCACGCCCTCCACGCACTCCTCAACCACCACGTCCCGGCCCGCGCCGCCTGGCTACCTCACGCTGCTCGCCCTGGGGCACTCCCGCGCCCCGCCAGAAGCCGAAGACTGGTACGCAGTAGCGATCTCTGCCGGAAGGAGGGCGGGGGACTGTGGCTCTCCAGCCCTTCACGCCCTCCACGCCCTCCTCACCCACCACGTCCCGGCCCGCGCCGCCTGGCTACCTCACGCTGCTCGCCCTGGGGCACTCCCGCGCCCCGCCAGAAGCCGAAGACTGGTACGCAGTAGCGATCTCTGCCGGAAGGAGGGCGGGGGACTGTGGCCCAACAGCCCTTCACGCCCTCCACGCCCTCCTCACCCACCACGTCCCGGCCCGCGCCGCCTGGCTACCTCACGCTGCTCGCCCTGGAGCACTCCCGCGCCCCGCCAGAAGCCGAAGACTGGTACGCAGTAGCGATCTCTGCCGGAAGGAGGGCGGGGGACTGTGGCTCTCCAGCCCTTCACGCCTCCACGCCCCTCCTCACCCACCACGTCCCGGCCCGCGCCGCCTGGCTACCTCACGCTGCTCGCCCTGGGGCACTCCCGCGCCCCGCCAGAAGCCGAAGACTGGTACGCAGTAGCGATCTCTGCCGGAAGGAGGGCGGGGGACTGGGGCCCAACAGCCCTTCACGCCCTCCACGCCCTCCTCACCCACCACGTCCCGGCCCGCGCCGCCTGGCTACCTCACGCTGCTCGCCCTGGGGCACTCCCGCGCCCCGCCAGAAGCCGAAGACTGGTACGCAGTAGCGATCTCTGCCGGAAGGAGGGCGGGGGACTGTGGCTCTCCAGCCCTTCACGCCCTCCACGCCCTCCTCACCCACCACGTCCCGGCCCGCGCCGCCTGGCTACCTCACGCTGCTCGCCCTGGAGCACTCCCGCGCCCCGCCAGAAGCCGAAGACTGGTACGCAGTAGCGATCTCTGCCGGAAGGAGGGCGGGGGACTGTGGCTCTCCAGCCCTTCACGCCCTCCACGCCCTCCTCACCCACCACGTCCCGGCCCGCGCCGCCTGGCTACCTCACGCTGCTCGCCCTGGAGCACCACCGCGCCCCGCCAGAAGCCGAAGACTGGTACGCAGTAGCGATCTCTGCCGGAAGGAGGGCGGGGACTGTGGCTCTCCAGCCCTTCACGCCCTTAGTAAATTGAAAGTAGATACGGGACCAAGTAAACATAATCGACAAAACACTTGTTGCTGGGAAAATTGTTACTTTGAAGGCAATTATGAACCAAAATATTAAAATGTTCATTTCGTTAATAATTAACCATGGAGTAATCTTGTAAATTCCATTCGGTCATGAATTAGCTCCAAATTATGTAGTATTGTCATCTTTGATAGGCGAAATCAAGTGTGAATATCCCTTTCATCTATCTTTTGGATCGTTCATGGATCCACTTCGGCGAATAACAAGGCTCCCAAAGCTTTCGTCTTCACAACTGTCGGAGTTTTCACTATCAAAAGCAACACTCCACAATACGCTCGCCATTTCAACTGTTTTTGCGATGTAAAGCACGACTTACAAAAGATAAATGGGAGGTGTTGAACTTATGGTTTAAGTTCTCCTTAAAGGGTATGGTAAAACGGAAACGTCTCCTAAGTCCACCTTAAAATTCTTAATCTTAACTTAAAATTTTAAACCGGGAGAGGTGGCTCAGTGCATCAACTATCACTGCAGTGCCTTTGACCGGGAGGTCCTTGGTTTGAGTCCCGACGGCGGCAGGATATTCGACACTAACTGATCAGCGAGGTCGTATGCAGTCGCTGTCTGGAGGAGAATTCTAGCGGCCGGCTGCTCTGATCGGTAGTTTAGCGTGCTTTCTCCGATCAACACCAGGCGGATGCCAGAGCTACCAAACGGGCCACGGACCGCGCACGATCTTTCCTACCTCTTCCGTCTCCTATCCTCACCCTCTACGCACACACTAACATGCACTACACTACCACACATGATGGGAGACCAGTCGGGAGCTTAGAGCGGGAACTTAGGTCGGGAGCTGGGGCAGTGCCCCGTCTGGTTGGAGAAATCCCCGCTAGCCGACGGTGGGACGGCGCCAGATCTCGCCATACAGCGGGAGAAGACCACTGCCAGCACTCGAGCAAAAAACACGCACTACGCTTACGGGACTAATTACCATAGTAGTTGATACGCCGGGAATCACTAACAATCAATCTTTAAAATTTTAAGAAATAGCGGTAAAACCGGTCGTTAATCCCATTCAAATTTTCTGACAGAAAACGTGAACAGAAAAAAGCAGTGTCATGGAGCAATGGCGGAAGCGAAGTGGGAGACGTCACAGAAGCGGAAGTGGGGAACTACTCGTGCGTCACATCCCTACTTCACTTCGCCTAGCCAGCTTTCCTTCTTCGTACGGAAAACTTCTCACTCCTTGGGTGCCCGCAAAAACGAATGCGCTTATCGCTCTTGATCTGCGAAATGCATCCGACAAGAACTAAGTTTTACAGGGCAGCTGCAGAACTGGAAAAGCTTTTGAGAATTTGAAGATTCAAAACTTGGGGTTTAAACTTATTTTGTGTCGTTAGATTTTATACTTTATCATTACAATGAAGAGAATTTGATTTTTTAATTGTTTTTAAATTATAAATTATTTGACATACAACATGTTGCCTGAATATTGCAACTTACTTGTATACATTTTGTTTTTATAAAATTATACAGGAAAATATTATTTTTGGAATATACCGTTTTGCTAAAAGGTGTTTTCTTAGACAATGAATCTATTGAAGTCAGAATCACAATTTCATAAATTTTATGTCCTGCCACATTTTGAAATTTCATGAGCGTTATCCTTCCTTATATTGAATCGCTCACTAATACTTGTAAGATTGCTACTCATCCCCATTTTATAGGAATTGCCCCTTCTTTATTACAAATATCTCACGACCTCACATGACCATTGAGGGTTGCCCTATGTCCCTGCTTCTCTGTTGTATTATGAGAATTCTACATTGCCTTTTTGTTATCAATTCTTCTTAAGCCTGTACATAAAAAATTATACTAGGTTTGTACTTTCTCTATAGGGAGCAAATTCAAAATTTTCTCGAAATAGACTGCAACATTCGATAATTCTTGAGATTTTGAGAAAAGTGTTGTTGTGAGACACTTCCAGTGACAGACAATTCTTGTAACTAGCCTTGCAAAAGGCCTCGCGAAACATGTTTCTCTGAGCAGAAAAAAACACGGAGGCGAACGCACTATATTTTTATTACAGATCTTTATTACAATTGTTATACACAATGAACCAAACTGTTAAAATCCAGCATTAGTTGTTGTTTTTTTTTTGTTTTTTTTTAATTTGTTGCGTCCATTTTGACGCAACGCGTCTCGAAGACCCTTACGGGTCGTTGAGCGCTTTGCGCTGTGGAGTAATCCTCCGTTACTTTGCGCGCTTTTTGGAGTAATTCTCCATTATCACTGTCAGGTCGCGTCACGTCGCGTCACGTCGCAGTCAGTTGTCAAGAGGACCGCCAGGTAGCATCTCCGCGTACGCGCCTCCTACTACGCGCTCCTGCGTCACTACCCAGCGGCCAGAATTGGGAAGGAGTAAGGATAGGGGCAGGGTTTAGGACACTTCACAACGGTTGGACTAGCCCTTGTGAAGCAGCCAAACTCGTTTTGTTGGAACAAATTTCACATGAGATTCGACGGGAATCGAACCCGGACCTCAGTGGTGAAAGGCTTGCGACTTTGCAATGAGCCACGAGTACTTTACGAGTACTTTACGAGTACACGAGTACTTTACGAGTACGAGTAGTTCCACTCCCAGTGGTCAGTTCTAAAGGTAGAGTGGTTAATTTCAGAGATTTTAGTGACCCTTTATTACATGATTTTTTTTTATTTTTACTTACAATTTTTATTTTTCATTACATTTATTTATTTATTTTAATTAAGGCAAAAATAATACTAAACCAAAAACAAATTTGTATTTAACGTTTCAGGAACATAATTGTCATAAAATAGTTTTTTGTACACCAGCATTATAAACGACCTTTTCTGTTGCAAGAAATCGTTCTTAATCGGGTATTTTACGGCACAAATGATGACGTATTAGCATTTTACGGCACAAATGATGACGTATTAGCATTTTACGGCACTAATGATGGCGCCATCACACAGTCAGCAAATCGCAGCGACTGAATCGTGGGGAGGTAGAGGTAAACGCAACGGCCGATCGCCGTTTTCTCGCACCGATGTCAAATACCCGAGACATCACAAAAAAGCTGTTTCACAATATTGTGTGATTCTCTTATAAATTTTTAATGCTGTTATACAAAAAATAGCGTATGCAACACTTTTATAATGTTGCTTGGTATAAATTTGAAAGCTTGCACCTAACGTCGATCGTTTTCAAAACATGTACTCATGCAATGAAGCTTAACATTATAGATTAATTGCATAAACTACTACTTTTGCAAAAATACTCTTCAACAGGGTATGTACAACTTACTGATTTTAATCAGTGTTAATTGACCGATTTTTTGGGGCGCAACAACGCATTCTGTGATTATTTGCCTCGTTAGTGCAGTGAACGATTTTTCTGCCGGGCGGAGCGGTGTTCCTCCCTCGTGGTGGTGAGCTCCGACACTGACATTCGTCGGCTTGCAAGGCAATTCCTCCTGCCAGGCACCGCCCCATCAGCGATGACCTTTAACCTGTCGACTGGTCTGCCGACATATGTGTAGTGCATGTGAGTGTGTGTGGCAGTAAGGGTTGAGGATAAGAGAAGGAAGAGGAAGGAAGCGTCGCAGACAGTCCGTGGTCCATTTGTTAGAATATTTCTCTGCCATTTCCGTGATATGATCAGAAAATTACCGCTCAGGGCAGCCGGCCGTTAGAATTCTCCTCCTGCCAGCGGCTGAATTCGACCTAAGCTGTGCAGCTAGTGTCGAATATCCTCTCGCCGTCGGGACTCGAACGCCAAGACGTCGTGGTCGGAGGAACCGCAGGAACAGCGGGAATGCTGGCCCTTATCTAAACCCAGTCGGTTTTTATCATCATTGATTCTCTACAAAATACGTTGATTTATTTCCGAGAAATGCGAACATTACAATTGTTAAATTAAAGAGTGTGTTATAGGGCTCGATGCCCAGCGGGTTCAGTTCTATAACATTTAGAATATTGGGCTGTTTCACCCAAATTTGCAGCGGTTTAAACCCGATCGAAGTCATCGATTTTTAAGAGTGAAAAAATCCTTTGTACAGCGTCCTTAGGATGGGAAGCAAAGCAAGCTGTAGGGACTAGAATTCCAGAAATCCTTTACTCTAGGGAAGTAAATCTGGCTGTCCCATATTGTATATTTACTGCATGTAAAAGATTCTCAAGCCGAAAAGAAGCCTCTGAGCTAAATTCAAACTACCTGTTCGTCGCCCAAGAGACCGTTCCTCGCAGGTTGGTGAAAAGAGCGTAGCAAAATTTGCGTGGTCAGACGGACCAGCGGGCTGATGGCCCGACTCTCGCCAGATACAGTGAGACATTCACTAACCGTTGGTGAGCCGCATCGTCTCCGCTCGCTTAGCCTCCTGGCCGGGCAGCGGGGCGCGCGGGTGCGGCTGCATGTTGGGGGGGTTGGCAGGCGTGGGCGCGGGGCCGAGCGTGATGTTGGTGGTGGGCGGCTGCTGGAGGCTCGCCTTCAGCCTGGACGCCTCGACGGAGCACAGGAAGAGCATGGCCGCGGACAGCGCCAGGAAGCACACGCCCAGCACCTGCGCAGCACGCGAGGCATTGACGGGCTAGGGGATCAACTGATGTCACTCTGACCAGGAAGTCCTAGGTCCGAGTCCTGCCGGCGGCAGGATTTTCGATACTAGCTAAGTTCGCTAGGTCGAATTCAGTTGCTGCCTGGAGGAGAATTCTTGACACTGGTCTGTAGTTTTCCGTTGTTTCTCCGATCAACATCAGGTGAATGCCGGAGCAGTACCCTAACAGACGAACCGCGCGCGAACTTTCTTTCCTCTTTCTTGTCTTATCGTCACCCCTTACACACACACTTACACCAACATGCACTTTGCTACCACACATGCCGGGAGACCAGTCGAGGTGTGATTGATGAAATCTAATCAATCAATCGACCTGCGTAGCATACGGGACATGTGGTTGATTGATTGATTAGCGTTTCCGGGCGCATCAACTGCTAAGTTCATTAGTCCTGTGAGTGTAGTGCGTGTTTTTATCGAGGGTGGTAGCAGTGATATGGATGGGTGGCGAGATCCGGCGCCGACCTACGTCGGCTTGCGAGGTTTCCCATAAACAGGTATCTCCCACCAACGGAGCACACCCCCATCCGGGACGAACTCTAAGATCCTGACCGGTCTCCTGGAATGTGTTACTGTAGTGTTAGAGTGTGTATGAGGGGAGAGGATAGAACAAGGAATAGGAAGGAAAGATTGAGCCCGGTCCGTGGCCTATTTGTTAGGGTACTGCTCCGGCATTCGCCTGGTGTTGATCGGAGAAACCACGAAAAACTACCGATCCGAGTAGCCGGCCGCTAGAATTCACCTTCAGTTAACGGTTGAATTCGAGGAAGCTGTTGTTAGAATCGAAAATCCTGCCACCGTTGGATATCGAACCGTAAGACATCCCGGTCAGAGTCAGTCCATGATTTCAGTAGATGCCCTAAGCCATCCATGCTGATATAAATTAATTTTAACGTATTAAAATGTAGTTTTAAATATAAGACCAGTTAAAATGAGCAAGTCTTCAGACATCAAGATACCACTACCTACCATTTACAGAACAAATTACGCAATTTGATTGATTAGAAAGCTCAAATTTTTCTAAAGAGTTTACTGTTTTAAATATACAGATAATAAATGTGATTTTAATGTTCTCTTCTCTCCGATGTTCGTCTCGCACAGTTTTTAATTGATTTTGACATTAAATAAATAAACTAATTAATGATTCGTACTAGCAGACGCAGTTTATTTAGTTCTACAACCGCACATTCTTTCTCGTATAATTTGTAAGGGTTATGTACTATTGCAATACTTGTTTATTTTATGCAACTTCTATTTTATTAATTCTTCGATTACCTGGGTTAAATTCAGCCGTGGTCTGGAAGAGAAATCTAGCGACCAGCTGCTCTCATCGATAGTTTTTCCATGGTTGCCCTCCTCAATACCATGCAAATGCCGGAGCAGTACTTGTATTGGAGGAATTAGAGGTCATACAACAGCACATTCTTTCTCGAATAATTTGTAACGGTTATATAATATTGCGATACTTACGTATTTTAAGCAACTTCTATTTTATTAATTATTCGGTTAACTCTTGAAAATTTCTCTTCAGCAAAATAATTACGGGAGATTCGAATTATCAATTTTCAAAGAACTGCTATTTTCGAAATGCTAATGTTTCAACTAAACTAGGACTCATACCAATTTTATTTAATCGTTCTTAGCTACGTTCCAGAAATAATAACGTATGTAATATTGTAATAACAGTGAAAACTATTTATCACAGGTCAGCTGTTCTGATCGGTAGTTGTCCGCGGTTTCTCCGATCAATACCAGGCGAATGCCGGATCAGAACCCCAACACAGAGGCCATGGACCGTGCGCGATCTCACACCTTACTTACACACACGTACAATTACATTCGCTACAATTACGAAAGTTGTCGGGTGAGTAGTCGGTTACTTAGCCCTTTATTGCATTCTTTTTATTTATGCTTGCGATAATTATTTTTCATTATATTTATTTATTTTAATTAAGGAAAAATAACAAAAAAATTCAGAAGTTAATATCGCTTGAGAAAAACACAAAATTCAATTGTTACTCCTCCAAAAAAATTTGCTATATTTCACGATTTAAAAAAAGTCTTTATTTTTCAAACTCTTTATGTGATGAAATAAGTAACCAGCAAGTCAATAAAATAAGCAGCATTCGTATTTTACTTTGATTATTTTCCGAAAAGGGTTTCGTTTTTGTTATACGGAAACGGAGTGTGTTATCAGGAAGTTCCGATTCACGACGCCACTAGATTACTATCACTTCATTCATCTCGTTATCTTATCGCGTTTACCGCCGACCAATGCATGGAGTGACATAAACGCATGATTTACATTATGTGTAATATAAAATAGTTATAATTAAACCGTTAGAATGCATTTAAGACTTGAAAAACATTATGTTACAGCTGAGTTACACTATGCAATAAGGAGTTAGAGTTTGCCCCAGCAGCCGAATAATGGAACAAGACACCTGATGATGGAAACAGGAAGATTCCCGAAATGTGTTTAAACAATTTTTTTGAATAAATGAAATATAATATTACATGAACATTGTTACTTTTACTTTTTCGCTACCGCTTACGCTTTCGCTACCGAGAAAGTTATATAAGCTGCCCGAAAATGGTGAATTTTCGGCAGAAAACTATTATTACAGGGCCCTTGTAACAAAAAAAATTGATAAATACAGTTGCTAAATTTAGAAAAAAAATCTTCTAACTCATGGTGTAGCGAGAATCCATGTTTTGTGGGTCCTTGATACCGAAAAACGATTGACGGCAAAACGTCTGTGTGTCCGTCTGTAAACAACGCTAGCGGATAAAAACCGTTCAACCGATTTTCTCCAAAACTGACATTCCCCCGCCGATCTGGTTGATGTCGCACCCCTTGAATTTGAAACCGATATTTTAATTTTTGAGGTTACTTTACATGAAGTTCTTGGGACATTTTCAAAATTTTAAAAATGGCACCATTGCTATTTATTAAATTTTGTTGTTGGATAGTGCAGGTCTCATTTTCGCTGAAAACTGATTTTTCGAACACTGCAAAAATTAAAATCTTTTTCGGCGTTTTCATACAACTACAATAATAAAGATATTTTCCCCTCAATGATCTCTGTTCTTTAAAGAAATATAATAGGTCATGTACAATTGAAATAATGAAATAAGGTCATGTACAATTTTTCGAAATGTGAGTACTTTTCGTGTAATTTTGCGTGGAAGCACGGGCAAAAAAGTACGTGTTTCTTTAACCCACTAGTTCTTTCACGAGAAGTGTCGTGCGTGCGCTGATACAGTGGTAGTGGAAAGTGCGTCACGGAAACAATTTAAACGGTGGGTTTTCTCTGTACATTTCGTGAAACACGGCTTCAAGTTCGAGACGTGAAAATTTGCCAGATGACATTTGTTACATATGCGGCGAAGAGAGTGTTATTAAAAATCTCATGAGGAGTATTACAGACTCTGTAGGATAACTTTATCTTACGTGACTTCGGATGAAACTCAACTTGACGAGAGTAAATAATGGCCTCTTCGTGAGTTCAGTGTCTCAATGATCTAAGGTTCTGGCTCGAAGGAAAAAAGACAGCTTTACGAATTGGAATTCGTATGACACCAGGCGAGAAACCACTCTGATAATTGTTACTTTTGTTCCGGCCATGGCCGTGAGTATAACCGCAAAAATGAAACTAATCTCTTATCCTGATAACCAGAATCCGGGAAAAATATGCAGTATGAAACGACAAAATATGTACATAAAAATGTCATGAAAATGATTTTTTTAAATTTTTTTCGTCAAAAAGCAGTTAAAACGGCGTATGGCGTGCTATGGGGAAAAGTAAATTGTGTGCACATTTTCAAAATTTTGTGATCCCTACACTAAGTCATATTCTACTTGAATTTTGAAAGAAAAAACTGGGAGCTATAAGATGTATTTCCCCAGAATATTCTGCCATATCCCAGGCGGGAATGAACATTCCCGAAATATACACAACGAACAGTATGAAGGCTGACTGAATTTGTAAGAATTCTGAACGCGTAGCATAATGAACTTAATTTTGTGTTCAATTCATTTAAATGGACGTTCCATTTAAGGTTTGACTGAATTGAGAGACCTAAAAGTGTTGCCTTAACATCAGTCAATGGTACACCGTTCATTTTCAATGGAGCACAGAATGGTTTATTTGAAATGGAAAACTGCATTAAAACCGTTTTCTTTTCGTTTACTATTAATTTGTTATTTTGGAACCAATTTGAAATATCTGATATTATACTATTTACGGTTTTTTTATTGCAAAGAATGATCGTATCATGTGCAAAGAGAACCGTTCTTCCGTTTCGAATCGTCGAGGGCATATCGTTTATGTAAAGTAGGAACAGAATAGGGCCTAAAATCGATCCTTGAGGAACTCCACGTGCAATGGGCAAAGAGTCGGAAAGGTGCGTACGTAATGTTCCATCATTCCAGTAAGGTATTTCCACTCTCTGAGATCGTTGTTTAAGGTACAAACATAACCAATCTAGAGCAATACCACGGATTCCATATGAAGGTAATTTTGAAAGTAAAATGTCATGATCAATGACGTCAAAACCTTTTGAGAGATCTAAAAATAATCCAATAGGTGCCACGTTTTGATCCAATCGACATCTTTAAGAAAAGAAAATATAGCTGTTTCCGTTGATTTTGATTTTCTAACTCTATGTTGGCAATCTCAACGTGCGTCGTGTTTACTGAGAAATGTTTCCATTCGTACGTAAAAAGGTCTCTCTAATACTTTTGAAAAAACGGATAGAAGAGAAATGGGCCGATAATTTTGAATTTCATTTTTGTTGCCTTTTTTGAAGAGCGGCATAATTTTAGCTGTTTTGAAAATATCTGAAAACGTTCCGGTGCATAAGGATGCATTAAACATGTGAGTCAACGGGTGTATAATGGCAACCGCACAGGTCTTTAACAATGAATCCGGGAATTCATCTAAACCGGGCGAATATTTATTTTTTAGTTTACCAATTATTTTGAGAATTTCATAGGAAGAAGTTTCAAAAACGAACATCGTATCTAAAATTTTGGGGGAAATGTCTGATATTGAATTCTGTAGCTGAAGACCCTTGGTGAGATCGGCAGAAATTCTCGAAAAGTATTGGTTAAAGAGACTAGCCACTGTTGCCGGATCGTTCACATTTATATCGTTATATTTTAAAACCACATTCTCTACAATGTTTCTAGTTGATTTAGTCGTATTTTTTATTATATTCCACATTGCTTTTGTTTCTTTATTTGAGTTCAAAATATCTTGATCGTGTTTTATGATTTTAGCCTGCCTTATGACTTTTTGTAACAATGATTTGTATTTTTTAAAGTAGATAGGAAATCTTGAGGTACGTTATGACGTTTGGAAATGAAAGAAAGGATTCGTTTGTTTTTACAAGATGTCCTAATTTCTTGTGTTATCCTAGAATTACTTTTCTGTGAAATATTTAATTTTCTGTTTTGAAGAGGAAAGCAAGTGTTAAAATGAAATGAAAGAGTTGAAAAAAAAGAATTATATTTGTCGTTTGTATCAACAGTCTTAAACCGCTTCCCATGACTCCTGCATCAAGTAATCAATGAATAATTTTATTTTACTTTTTGTAAACAATCTAGTCATACGAGTATTATTTATTGTGTCAGTGATCACATTTCTTATAATGGTAAGAATTTGTGCATCGTGGTCACTGTATCCTATATCTTTTGTTTCAACTTCATACAATATAGTTCATACTATATACGATACTTCATATGATACGAATTGCTAGGTATTGCTAGGTAAAAAAGCAATTGTTAGGTAAAAAAGGATAAAATATGTAATATCAAAATTCGCTCTTATTTACAGAACATTTACAAAGTTAATTTACACAATTTGAAATTACATTAATAAACTATTTATTAAATCAATTTTTAAAATAACTATTGCTTCTAACTATTTTTATTTAGAGTACTTTTTATCTTCGAGAGCAATGATAGGTGGAAACTCAATGACCGCTAAACAATTACTGCAACATTGCCATCGTAAGAGTTTCATGTCGGGGACAACCAATAAAACTTGTAAATTGGCTTGAACCAAGAAGCACCACATCACTGATACTTTCCCCGCCTAAACTTCGCTTTTTATAACGTGGTGCGTCAAGGCCTGTCTTCACAGTGACATTCACATCAAACAATGCTTGATACGGTCGGAATCATGCGACATCTAGCGGCACGACCGAGATAGACGCGAAATGCAGTGACATAATGCCACCGTGAAGACAGGTTTTGACACGCCTCGTTATAAAAAGCGAAGTAGAAAGGTATTATTCTCACAATCAGCACTCACGCGCTCTGTCGCTACGTGCATGCAGTACAAACGGAGGTTAGACCCAGAAATACCGCGTTCATCTGACCGTGTCTTCATATGGGTGACCTCTCGCGTGGTCAGCGTGCAATTTCAAAAATAAGTAAGATAAATTGCGATTTTATAGTAAAAATAATTTTTGAAAATTCTTAGTTTTTGCGAAATAAATTTTAAGAAAATTGACAAAATATTTTTTTTAAATTGCAGAATGTGTAAAATATGTAATATATTACAAAATATTTTTAAAAATGCAACGAAAAATTTGCAAATTGTGTCAGAATTGCCCTGATTCCCAAATTTGAGAACACAACAGAGAAACAAAAAAAACAAACAAACGTAATTACATAAGAATCCGGCACCTTGTTTCCAACAAAAGTTCCACTTATTTACTATTATCATTAATTATTAATATATTTTAAGTAATCGTATTTCAACTACAGTTAAGTATTTTTTCAAAAAATGTATGGAAGGAAATACATTTTGTATAAATTTTAGAGTTCCCTCTTCAGTGTGAGTTTGGGGCAAGTTGCCCCAGCTACCTCACTCTCTGGGTAAAGAGAGATATCCAAAAACTTGAACTTGTGCAAGTTTCAGAACATATTTTAATGAAAAACTCGAACACGGGTCGGATATATTTATGGGCACATTTTTCTCTATTCTAGCAACAACAAAAATGTTTCTATTCAAACCCCTGACTTCAAATTAGCAGAGCAAACCTGTCCTAAACACCTAGCTTAGCATAGGAAACAAAACATTTACCGAAAACTTTTGAAAGTTCGAAAAAGTTAATCAGTTCATTCGAAACATTTGTGACATGCAGACGCATTAAATTATAAAATACTGTTGCAACGTAAACTAGCTAAACCCTTCTGATTGTATCGCACAAAATAACAAAGTGTAGAAAGGTTACAACAGAAAAGTTAAACAAAAGCACCAAGAGGGAAAATCGAAACTTTCCGAAATATTGGTACCTGTCATTCAGTGCTAACTATTCTCCAAGATTAATGAAATGATGGAGATTTACAAATTCTGGAACTATTCAATCACTATTCACTATGACCATATATTTAAACATGTTTCTGAAAATGTAATTGAAATGCTTTTTATTTACCAAAATCTGCACAGGTATGTTGAGGAGGACTTTGGCAGTGTGTCGAAAATCCTGTCACCGTCAGGACTCACCCCCCCCTCGAACCAGTTCTTTAAAAATGACTAAATCGAATCTCCCGTGCTGATTTTGTTGAAGAGAAATTTTCAAGACATAACCAAAGAATCAATAAAGTATACGTTGCTTAATATAAATAAGTATCACAATAGTACGTAATCGTTACAAATTATACGAGAAAGAATGTGCTGTTATAGTACCACTAATTAATCGAATACAACAAGTACTGCTCCGGCATTCGCCTTGTGTTGAGGGGAAAACCACGAAAAACTACCAATCTCAGCAGCCGGTCGCTAGAATTCTCCTCCAGACCACGGCTGAATTCGACCGAGCTATGTAGCTTAATTTCAATTTTTCTATTGGCGCCGACGACAGTAGGTCATTGTTACACTTCCCGACTCATAAAAAGAATATTTTTAACAGTTATAAGCACATTTCTGAAGCCACGAGACCCGCTGAGGACTTTCGCGAATTAATTAAAAAGATTCAGTTCATAAGGCCTGATGTAACAATGACCTGATGTCATTTTTCTACAGTGAAAGAAAAATCGAAGTATAGCAACGCTGCCGCGGGGGCTTTATCAAGATACCGGTGCGACGACCGCTATGGTCATTAGTCCTGCACGTATAGTGAATATAGCGGTGATCTTCCCCACTTCATCTTGAGATCCAGCTCCAACCCACACGTCGGCTTGCAGGATTTCCCCCCAACCGGTATCTCCCACCACCGGTACAAACTCTAATCTCCCGACATGTAAGTATGTACGTAAGTAAGGAGTGAGGTATGGACAAAGAAGAGGAAGGAAAGATTGCGCGCCGTCCGTGGCCCGTTTGTTAGGCTACTGCTCTGGCATTCGCCTCTTGTTAATAGTAGAAATCACAGAAAACTACCGATCAGAGCAACTGGCCGCTGGAAATTTCCCCAGACGCGATTGAATGCGGCGCAGCTGACAAGCTAGTCTCCCACACTGAAGGGGCAAGGGCAACGCAGACTCCGAGGCTCAACCAAGATATCGGTGCGGGGACTGCTATGGTCATTAGTCCAGTGCATGTGGCGGTGATCTTCCCCGCTTGATAGTGAGATCCGGCTCCGACTTACACGTCGGTTTGCGGTATTTTCCCAAAACAGATATCTCTCACCAGCGTGGCAACGCCCCAGCTGGGGCAAGCTCTAAGCTCTCGACCAGTCTCCCGGCATGAGTGGTAGCATAATGCATGCAAGTGTGTAAAGGGTCAGGATAGAAGAAGGAAGAGGAAACAAATATCGCACGCGGTCCGTGGCCCATTTGTTAGAGTATTGCTCAGGTATTTCCTTGGAATTTATTGGAGAAAGCACGTAAAACTTCCGATCAGAACAGCCAGGCGCTAAAATTCTGCTCCAGACAGCGGCCGAATTCGACCTAGCTACTTAGCTATTCTTGGCTTTTTCTAACGCGGCATTTGGGGGTAGTATCTCCAAGATGAAATATGGCACGACTTTTTGCGTATTTCTCGATCCTGCCGCGAGATGATGCATGATCGCGACCATATCACGCAGTGCTGCAGATCAAGCGGCTCCAGCGGTGCGACGGAGAAATACGCGAAAAGCCGTGCCGTATTCCATTTTGGAGAGACTACCCTCAGATGCCACGTAAAGTTGGTGATGGCGCTGTGGCGCGGAGGCTTTACCAAGACGCCCGTGCGGCGACTGCAGCAGCAGCAGCTCCAGTCGACGGTCTCGAAGAGGCTGACGCTGTCGGAGTCCGGGCCCGGCGTGGGCGGCGGCGACTGCTGCAGCTGCAGCTGCAGGTGCGGGTGCACGGTGGCCGCCATGGCGAGTGCGGGCCGCGCTCCTCTGGCGATGTGAGGCCACGCCGCCGTGGCCCTGGAGGAAGCGACGCCGCCGCAGCCGCAAACCGCTTCCGACGGAGATACCCGGCGCACCGCGGCCGCTCCACAAAGCGCGCCGTGCTGCGCTTTGGCTTTGCTCTTTAAGTGTCTTTGTCCACTTGGTCAATTCTTCGTCAAGACACGTACGTCTTTTGTTCATTTAGCCATGTAGCTATTTGTGTATTAGTCATTTGTTCATTTTGTCGTTTGTTTATTTAGTCGTTTGTTCTTTTAGTCGTTTGTTCAGTTAGTCGTTTGTTCAGTTAGTCGTTTGTTCAGTTAGTATTCTGTTCAGTTAGTCGTCTATTCAGTTAGTCGTCTATTCAGTTAGTCGTCTGGTCAGTTAGTCGTCTGGTCAGTTAGTCGTCTGGTCAGTTAGTCGTCTGGTCAGTTAGTCGTCTGGTCAGTTAGTCGTCTGGTCAGTTAGTCGTCTGGTCAGTTAGTCGTCCGCTCATGTAATCGTCTCTTCATTGAGTCGTCTCGTCATTGAGTCGTCTCGTCATTAAGTCGTCTCTTCATGTAGTCGTCTCTTCATGTAGTCGTCTCTTCGTTTAGTTATTTGTTCATTTAGTTACGGAGTCATTTGTTCATTTAGCCCAGACATGTACAACTGCGCTCTCGGGAGGCTCATTGACAGAGAGTTAGCTTTCTGGGATACTGTCCCGTGTTCCATTTCCGGACGGGGCAAAAATGAAGATGTAGCTTTCTAACATAAATCGTCTCCGTTTCAATACGAATACTTCTTGCTTACCACATGTCTCCCTTACTCTAAGGCGTGAATAATACATAAAAACAATGTCCGTATATTTAGCACACCCACTTTTCATAAAACTAAAAAAGAGTATTCCATAATTTTGTACTAATTTTAAACATTTTTAACCCAAATTTGAAAATTTTGTACCGATGCAGCATATTAAAAAAACAGGGTATAAGAGTGGGTGGGCTAACTTAACGTTAAGTTAGCACACCCACTCGATGAAAATCGATGATATCGAAAAACTAAAAATACCACAATTTTGTACTAATTTTAAACTAATTTTAACCCAAATTCAAAAATTTTGAACTGATGCATAACATCAAAAGAAAAAATGTATACGTTTGCGGGCGTTCACCTGCCGTAAAGTTAGCAACACCACCCATGAAAATCAATGATATCAAAAAACTAAAAATACCATAATTTTATTCTAATATTAAACTAATTTTAACTCAAATTCAAAAATTTTGAACTGATGCACAACATCAAAAGAAAAAATGTATACGTTTGCGGGCGTTCACCTACCGTAAAGTTAGCAACACCACCCATGAAAATCAATGATATCAAAAAACTAAAAATACCATAATTTTGTACTAATATTAAACTAATTTTAACCCAAATTCAAAAATTTGAACTGATGCACAACATCAAAATAAGAAATGTATACGTTTGCGGGCGTTCACCTACCGTAAAGTTAGCAACACCACCCATTAAAATCAATGATATCAAAAAACTAAAAATACCATCATTTTGTACTAATTTTAAACTAATTTTAACTCAAATTCAAAAATTTTGAACTGATGCACAACATCAAAATAAAAAATGTATACGTTTGCGAGCGTTCACCTACCGTTAAGTTAGCAACATCACCCTTGAAAATCAATGATATCGAAAGGCTAAAAATACCACAATTTTGTACTAATTTTAACCCAAATTCAAAAATTTTGAACTGATGCATAACATCAAAATAAAAAATGTATACGTTTGCGAGCGTTCACCTACCGTAAAATTAGCAACACCACCCATGAAAATCGATGATATCGAAAAACTAAAAATACCACAATTTTGTACTAATTTTAAACTAATTTTAACCAAAATTCAAAAATTTTGAACTGATGCACAACATCAAAAGAAAAAATGTATACGTTTGCGGGCGTTCACTTACCGTAAAGTTAGCAACACCACCCATGAAAATCAATGATATCGAAAAACTAAAAATACCATCATTTTGTACTAATTTTCACCCAAATTCTAAAATTTTGAACTGATGCACAACATCAAAATAAAAAATGTTTACCTTTGCGAGCGTTCACCTACCGTCAAGTTAGCAGACAGACAAAATGTCAATGTACATACAAGCAGGGCTTGATTTCTGGCGGAACGTGACGGAACGACGATCCGGTATCTCAGGAATAATTATTAAATTATGTTATAAATATATAACTAATTCTATTAAATCAATAATCAATTTTGGGGCGCGTTCCGAGACCTAAAATTGTATAAATCCGCACACATACAAGTCCAACTGCGCTCACACGAGCTTCTCTGGGAAGCCCAGCGCTCCTGCGGGCATGGGCAGCCTCCCCTGACTGCTGTCGCTTTCACTTTCTCGCTGCCGCTTACGCAGTAAAGAGAGAGAGCTATGAAATGCCACGCGAAAAACTGAGAATTTTAGGCAGAATAACTCTTATTACAGGGCCTTGGTAACGAAAAAATGGATAAATGCAATTGCTAAATTTAGGGGGGGAAATCCTCTAACATGACGTGTAGCTAGAACCAATGGTTTGAGGGTCCTGCATACTGTGATATACCAAAATGACGAACCATTTTGTTTATAAAATATCATTTATATGAAGTAGAATATAGGAATGTCAATAGACGATTGCGGAGGGGTTGCTATGTAACAAGTAAACAACGGGCGTTAAAGGTCAATTTTGCTAGGTGAAGATTATGTAGAAATGATCAAGGGGAGGCGGAAATAGTATTGTTTTGTTAGATAAAAGAGGATGATACAGAGTTCCGATGCTTTGGGTTTTAGAAATAACAGTGACACTTTCTCTAGCAACGCTGTAGTGAGCGGGTCGGCTCCTGACATTTTACCAAGTTGACGAAAGACTGTTGGTGGACAACCAAATCCATGCAATAACTTGTAGTATAATTAAGTCTATCGTTTCTTATATTATGTTTCTAAATCGTGAAATCATAGTAGGTTAAACTCCAAGGCTTCGGACCCCCATTAGGATGAAACGTTTTTGTGGGAAAAGACGAAGGAATTCTACAAAGTTATAGTCAGTAGGTGTATAGGCGTCTACCCGTGATGCGAGTAAGGGAAGTAACGGGTAGTAATAGTATCGCTTGGAGAATTTGAACTTGATCGCGAACATTAGACGGAGGACCTTATGAAGAAGGAAGATTCTGCTGCGACGACGGAGAAGATTCTACGGGGCGCCATCGAATGAAGAAGTGAAGAGCGTGCGAAGATCCGCGAATATAACAAGGTTGATTTATAATCATTACAAGATAGAGCTGGTCATGACCAAAGATAATTTCATTTTGGATTAACGATGTAACAATTCATGTTTAACTTTTATTAGAATCATATTTCACATTGAAATAAATTCCAATTTTTTACTTTAAAATAAAGCTGATTATCATTATTCGTTACGTGCAATCCGGTATTAGATATTTTGATAAATTTTCAGATTCCTCGCCACTCCGTATGGATGGCAGATTGAGTAATTGGTGGCAGAGTAGGTAGCAACAATTATGAACTTCGAACCCAATTAACTGAGCTAGCAGGACATAATTTTGGATGAGAAATATTAAAATTACGTTGGAAACATCGGAGTTACAGACGCAATTATTTTCTGGCGCTCAAATCAATAGCTAAATTATTCGGAAAATAATTTCGAGTGTCATTCAAACGAAACGAGTCATGAATATCACTTAATTAATAATTCGTAAAATTCCGAATTTGCTCGTAGAAACAAAGGGCTTGTTTCAATACCGAAAATCGAATGGCGGTAAAACGTCTGTACGTCCGTCTGTCTGTCTATCCGTCTGTGAACAATGCTAGCGGCTAAACCATTCAGCCCATTTCTCTAAAATTGATATTCCGCATTCCATCTGGCTGATGTCGCGGCCCCTTGAATTTGAAACATATTTTAATTTTGGGGCTATTTTACTTGAAGCCCCTGGGACATTTTCAAAATTTAAAAAAATGGCTCCATCGTTTTTGATTAAATTTTGTTGTTCGATAGTGTAAGAACGTTTAAGAGAAAGGTACAGAAATACCAAAAGTACGTTTAAGAGAAAGGTCTCATTTTCGTTGAAAACTAATTTTTTAAGATTGCAAAAATTCAAAACTTTTTTGACAAGTCCCTGCAACAGCAATTATGAAGATCGATAATTTTCCTTAATGAAATCTATCCCTTAATATATATATATATATATATATATATATATATATATATATATATATATATATATATTGAAATAAGTTCTTGTACAATTTTTCGAAAATTTTAGTTTTACAAAAATGTCTGAGATGTGTTAACACATCTCAGACATTTTTGTAAAACTAAAATTTGTTAGAATTTTAGAAATTTTAGAAATTTGTTAGAGAAGAGAGAAATTGTGTTATAAATAGTATTATCTAAGCATTACTTAGGGCGAGAAAGTATGTGCTATTTTAACACCAGTAGTTTGCCCTCTAAATTCAGAAAGGGATGTACACGCTGAAGCCGGACTGTAGGCGAAGAGCGGAGAGGAAGCATAACGACGAATGGTGGCTTTGTACGAAAATGTTTGCGTGATCCTTTCTTACAAAAAATTAAATTTGAATTTCATTTGTATTCTTTTATTACTTTACAAGAGGACCCGGCAATGCCTTGCAATTGCAAAGCATTACACATCACGGGGGGGGCGGATTTTAATGAGATCGCTAAAAATGATCATTAAAATGCTCTTTCAATGTTTAAAATACCCTAAAATTAAAGAAAAATGAGCAAAAAAGTGAAGAAAATAAACCCTTCAGATGAGCAACTCAAGCTGTTGGGTATGTTACTGATGCAATCCTCACTTCTTTCTTTCGTTTATGTAAACTCATCTTATGAACGTTTGTTTTGGTCTGTTCTTTACCAGAAAAGCTGTCTTTAGTTCACACTAAATCGGCCGAACTTACAATGGCGCTGATAAGCGTCACAGCGTCACACACTCTCAATGGCCGACATTACAATTACTGAGCGAAGAAGTCGCAAAGGCTAGTCAGGAATTCTGAGGAGATTTGTTGCATCTCGTAAATATTATTTGAATCAAGTACCATTAAAATTATATTAAAATCGATAAAATCAGTGCAAAAGGCTTTACAAATGACGGGGAAAAGTAAAAAATGACTTATTAGTCGAAATCGACGAAAAATGCAAAATATGACATAAAACGGGTCATTTCCTTTTGTCATAGCATAAAATTAATTCCTACACATCTACAGTACTAATTTCATCTACAGTGAAAAGAAAAAAAAAAGACATTTCATTCAAATCCACCCCTTCACATCACACACTACTGGCCACGTGGTTGTTAATCATGTTTTACGCTACGCTGTGCAAACATTCCAACTGATGAAAAACTTTCTCGCAAGTATGGGTTTGTTTTGTGTCCTGATTTAAACATTGTTGACAAGTATCCTATTGTTAAAACGTTCTCAAATTTGCTTGAGCCGTCTTAAACGAATAATCATCAACACTGCCCCCATGGATTCGATTTAATTCAAGCTAGTCTTTAGACACTTTCATTACTACTAAGAACAAAGTATTCTATTTCAGTGAAATCGATCGAGTATTTTTTTGCGTCCATGTGCGACACATATACACACATTCCGTTTTATTTATTCATAGATTTCTAGGAATGCTGCAGGGAGTTTTGGTCATTTAATGAAAAAATGTCTTAGTTCGCCAAAGTTTCGGACTTTTATTGTTCCGTTCGGAACTTTACATTAAAGAGCCGAAATATTTGCAAACTTGACATTTTTTAATTGAATGACCAAAAAATCATGAAACATTCCTAGTATATGTAAATTTCATATCTATTTTATTTTTACGTTCTGTTCTGTATAAACATTTTTGCTGAGGGGCAGGAATATCTTTGAATGGCAAAATATTGTCTTGTTTTCGTTTTGTGTTATATTTAATTAAATAAGTTTGTTATTTGTTATATATGCTGATAATGCGAAAAAAATAGCATGTCTCTCTTACTGGCGGACAATATAATCCTTAATGTCTCAATCGCCCGAGCGTCACAGTTTCGTATCATCGACTTCCCGTCGATTGCTTCTTCTTTGAGAAATTAAAAGGCTTCCTCAATAACAAAAAAACTTTGTTTCCAAGAATTCTGTCTTACAGTTCACTAGTTACATCACTTCTTAACCGATTCGAAGTTATTATTGCTAACGTATTACGCCCATAAATCCACATTCTAAGGGATCTGAGAAGCTGGCTAAAACTTCTCTACGATCTCGCTTGTTATTTTAGGGTCTTCTTTGATAATTTTCCATGGCTAAGAGAAGATAATTGACAGTGATAACCCGAACTTCCCGTCCTTTTTAAGAGTTTCGCTGGAGAGACATCTTTACAACATAACAATTCTATTTATAAAATTTTCATGCCATGAACAATTTACAATATTTACAACAAATCATTCAGTATCAGATTTCTATTAGTAAGATTTTTTTTCAATGCGGTACAGTTCTACTTTATACATCAACAATCATGCGTGTTTTTCCTATGAATTACTTAAAAATTGTAATTCATACTCGGGAATCAAATGAGTTTTACAAATAGTAGCACAGCAGTGTCTTTCGATGGCTGACGCTCGCAACCAGCAGCTCGAGTCAGCGTCCGGTCCACCGCTAGCAAAGCATTGGTTTAAATTGAGGGCTTCCCACGTGTGGCCGATTCACGCTGCTGTGTCTTTCTGCAGACGATTGTTTAATCATTGGTCAAGATCATCACTTGATTGACAATTTAATTTACAAGCTTAAAATGAAACTTACAATCAAGGAAGTGGATTGGACTGACACCGAGAACTTTCTTGGAATTAGAATAAAGAAATGCTCAAACGGACATACTTTGGACCAGAGTACATAAATGAAATTCTAAGAAAATACAATATTGAATCGTGTCATCCTGTGTATATACCATGAGTATCTGAACAAAAACTGTGACGATTGTGATGCTACCGAAAGCGTTAATCAAACCATGTACCAAGAGTTATTAGGTTGTTTAAACCACTTAGTGACTGCTACACACCCGGATTTGGCATATTCTAACAGCAACCTGTCACAATGTTCGCAAAATCTGAAAAGTGTTCATTGGCGAGGGTTGAAGAGGATATTGAGATACTTAAAGGGTACAATGGGTCTGAAATTAAAAATAGATGGTACGATGGGAATGTTGAACATGAGCTCCGACGCAAGTGGGAATACTACCAAGGATAGTAAGGCGTTTGCTGGCTACGTTGTCAAACTTGGAAATTCTCTGATAGGGTGGAAAAGCAGATAATCGTAGCCTTATCTACCACGGAGACCGAGTTAACTGGAATTGAAGACGCTATTTGTTAACAAAAATGGATCGTAGCACTACTAGAAGATTTAGATTTTGGAAATTTAGATAAACGTCCAACCACACTGTGCACAGGCAGTAAGGCAGTAATAGATTGGCCACAGAACTTCTGAATAACCAACCGTAACAAACACATGATACAGAGGTTTAATTTTGTAAAAGATAACTTGTTGAATGGCGAAATTCAATTAGAGCATGAGAAGTCAGCGGACCTGGAATCGGACATTTTTACCAAGCATCTAGATCTGACCACTTTGTGGAAACACATCAAATCCTTTAATTTAATTGAATGAATATTATTTTGATATAGTGTTTCGTTCGAGAATTGTTATGTTTCATGGATCAAAATTCTGCGAACGAAAAGATTGATAAGATGTCACTGAATGAAGTCCTGATATTGTTGTGCTCCCCCGGCGTACTGGACAGTTGAAGGAAGTAACAAGGTACTTTTCTTGATACGTATGAAGAAGTCTGTTGATTTTACAGAGTGTATGTATTTTATGAGAATAAACTCATGTTCTTGTTAGATGATATCACCACATGTATCATTCATTAATAGTGAATAACACTTTTCCGCGGTTTCTTCGATCAGTACCAGACGAATGCTGGAACAGGACCCCAACAAACGGGCCACCGACCGCGCGCGATCTTCCTACCTCTTCCTTGTCCTGTCCTCTCCTCTCCCCTTTCACACACACTTACACTAACATGCACTACACTACTACACATGCCGGAAAACCGATCGGGAGCTTGTCCCCGCTGGGGCGGTGCCATACTGGTTGGAGATACCTGGTGGGGAAAACCATCCAGCAGGGACGGCGAGACCACCATCATCTTCCGAGAAAAAACATGCAATACACTAACGAGACTAATGACCCTAGAATTCGTCGCGCCCGAAATCACTAACAATCAATCAATCGCCTGTGAAGACTCAAATTCGCTTTAACGACAGTCGTACTCGATCGCTTCCGTTTGCGAAGTACAGTTACACTCCCTTATATCGAATCGTACGGTTCCTTCAATAATATTCGAAATATGGAAATTTCGATGTACATACATAGTTACGAAATTATCGAATCATATTAAAATAATTTTAAAAAATTGGATAAAGTGGAAAATTCAAACATTAAATAATTAACAAATGTTTTATTCATTCGTCCCACATATTTATGAATAGGAACATGAAATTAGTATTGCTTTTTCTGTACCATTAACGGATTTTTTTGTTTCGACATTTCGAACACTCTCCTTAAGCGCGTAACAACAAACTGAACATGCACAAAAGAGACGCACTAACATCGTAGAGCAGGGCCATAAGAGAAAGGGGCATGCGATTGGCCTTCAGATCGCTCTGGGGAATGCATTTCCACGACTTTTCCGAAAATGTTCCCACGGGGAGTGATAGTACCGGTGAGTTACCTTCATGAGAAAGCCGGGAACTTGAAGTGTATAAACTTCGATTTTTTTTTGAAGTGCCCTGTCGTGTAGTGTAGTATCGTTGCTGCTCCCTATTGAAGTCTGCCTTCTTTCTCCCATCTTCGAGCTTGACCTTGACAAATCACTTTAGAAAAATTGAAGTATAAACATTTATTCAATTATACAAATGCCCAGAAGAAAGTTATATTTTTCGCAACAGCAATTTTCTCCTTCCAAATTAAACAATACTAATTTTTTAGAAACATCATTTATAGTACGTACTGTACATTTTTATTTCACTGAAAAAAGAGTCAAGTCAGAAAATTAGTTCGATATATGCAAATAAATTTCGATGTGTAGAAATGTTTTTAAACGGAATTGTCAAGGGACGGAAAAAATATTCGATTTATAGAATTTCGACATATGAATGTCCCACCGCATTTCTCCTCATCTGCGCGCGCGCACATACAAACGCGCGCACGCACACGCACATACATACACACACATACATACAATTACATTTTTTAGAAATATTTTTCATAACCTGTAAAGGAACCTCATAATATTTGTATTTTATTGTAGATATACACGTATGCACAAAAAGTAATGGTTTGAATTTAGTAGTAATTTATGTAAACAAATTAATCAAATTAATAAATCTGTTACTGGATGTAGGGAATTTAATTATGGAATACTGTTCCCAGAAATCGGAAAATTAAAATTATAGTACCCTCAGAACAAAGAGGACAAAAATGGAGATCTGCCTTGAATCGAGAAAAGTTAGATGGTTATCTCAAGTCAATAGTGGCCACTTACAGGTACCTCCCATTTTCGTATTTCGCTCCGGGAGCGGTAGCTCAGTGCATCAACTGATGTCACTGCAGCGCCTCTGACCGGGAGGTCCTAGGTTCCCACTCCCCACGGCGGCAGGATTTTCGACACTGGCTTTTCAGCTAGATCAATTTCAGTCGCTGTCTGGAGGAGGATGCTAGCAGCCGGATGCTCTGATTGGTAGTTTTCCGTGGATTCTCCGATCAACACCAGGCGAATGCCGGAGCAGTACCCCAACAAATTGGCCACGGACTGCGCGCAATCTTTTCTTCCTTGTCCTATCCTTACACACACATACACACACACTTGCACTAACACGCACTACACTACCACATATTCCAGGAGACCGGTCGGGAGCTTAGAGCTTGTCCCAGCTGGGGCGGTGCTCCGTTGGTGGGAGAGTTCTGGTTAGGAGGAAACCCCGCTAGCCGACGGTAGGTAGGATACCATCCAGAAGGGGAAGATCACCGCCACCTCCGAGGAAAAACCATGCACTACACTTACGGAACTAATGACCTAAGCTGTTGACGCGCCCGGAATCACCAACCAACCAACGTATTTCGCTGTTCAGTCTGAACATCTAAACATTCTCAAGTGTTTTCCCTACAAACGTGCCACGAGCAGACGCGACGACTACATATTTATCTAAAATATTTTATAAATTGTTCCCAGTAATTCCAAGTTAAAAATCGACGATATTTTGAGTTACGCCGAAACAGTTGAAGGACATAACCGAATATTAACTCAAGGTCTGGAAAACTTCATGAAGAAGGGATTACACGAAATAGAGAAAAGTGTGTGTTCAGAATAGATACGATAGATTTTGTAGATCATCAAATTTCTAATAACGGTGACAGTGTCCTTGTCACAATGTCCTTGAAGCGATTTGCGAATTTCTTGCACCTAATGCTGAAAATGCACCTATGGCTAAACGGTCTAAATCATGATTTCTGCCGTAATATTTATTATAATGTTGAAAAATTATATCATTCAATAAATCATATCAAATTTTGGTTAACTTAGTGTTGAAAATTCCTCCTCTGTGAAAAAATTAAAAAAAATTTTTGAGACTGTGTTCATGAACATTCTAAATTTTTTCCCGAACGACTATTAAAGTTTAATGAAGGAAATATTTCTCCTAATGATAATAATTAATACAATTTTCTAAAATAAATATTAAAAAATCTGACAGTTTATAAAAAATTACAGGAGTCACTTCTATTGAAGTAGCACGGGGGTCCGAAATTCGTAGGCACTTTTCATATCCGATGAAAGGGCACATGAATCCAAATGTTTCATACATTTCACTTTATTATAAAGTAACACCTTAGCATCATCACTAAAGTTATAATATTTTGAACCATTTGCAAAATGAAAAGGAAGTGACTTGATGTACATACATCAAGTAATACATGTTTCATATGATAGAATAGTGCTTCCGTAAATGAAATTTGTGAACGAGATGCGCAACCAGAACCTAAACAAACCGATATAAAGCAAATGTCATTGTAAACAATGAACATGATGAGAAACACAAATCTTGGCAACCGCATAGTAAAGCCAAAACTTACTAATTCTACAGAATGCGCAATCCAAAAGTTGCCTCCCAACACTTTATCGTCAAACGTGACATGATTCTTAACATCTTTATACGTAGATGTCTAGAAAGACGTCACTTCAGGCGGGAAAGTGTGGGTTGCATGTTTTTGATTTTCATGAAGGAGCTCACATTGCCCGCCTCAAAGAGAAGTTGTTCGCAGCGCTGTACGCGAGAATTCTGAGAACTGGCCTCAAAAAGTTTAGCGGGAAGTGTGGGAAGTTGACACTATACTTCAGACCGTCTTTGGTTGACATCAGTAGAACACCGGTTGTCACACCTATTCTCTTCCGTGGTATTCATCCAAGGCCATGCTCACGCATGGCCAGTCCATGATGTAAATAATGTAATTTACATAATGGGCCGGTTCATCTCTGGATGGTCCGGCCTGGCCGTACTTATAGCTTCCGAAGTGGCAACGCTGCTTCCCCCACCCCCACCTCGCTCAGTTGTTCGACACATAATCGCGCATATGATGTTATTTACATCACTGTTAGACAATAACAATTTTTTTTATAAAGTTATGTTCTTGGAAGAAAATAGGATAAATGCATAGTTAAAGAAGAATTGTGTGTGGAATATTTGCCAGTGATAGCAAATCTGTACTGAATAGTAATGGATGAAGTTACATTTTCAGAGGAAAATATGTTTAAAATAGATCAGGTGAGTCTTTTAGTGAAATATTTGTGAAAACGTAAGTACTCAGCCAAAGATTCCATAAGCATTAGCTATTGTAATAACTGATTTTTAAATTCGTTTTCTTAAGGTGATTTTATCATGAAAAATTTTGTCCCAAAGCATTGTTAATTTTCCAGTTTTAAAAATTGAACCCTACATTTAAGTCCTTTATCTGCTTCCAGGTCAATGAAAAACAATCTGGCAATACAGAAGAGTGTACTGTGGATTCCATTGTGAGCTATATTCTAAAATTATGACTGATATATTCTGACAGCAATTTGTTTTGTGGTTATGTCAAAAGTTGTTGAGGGAGAAGGTTCAACAGAGAAATGTGTGTTTTGCAACAGTGATTGCGTATCGTCTTTGAGAATTTTTTTTTAATGTTCAAGAGTTCATATTGCATTTAAAAAGTTTATTGTTAATAAAAAATGGTTGAGGGAGTGATTTAAGTGTATTGTCATTGCTGATGGTTTTCTTAGATTTGATATTTTTTAAGTTAGTATAACTATAATTGTGTACTGACAATTCCAATTTCAAAATAATTTTCATTAAAATTATAAAAGGCTAGAATAACTTGCTATTCTGGGGTTTGTGGTGCCACTAAAGAACTAATTCACTTTTTAACAGTGAACAAATTCTTGTTTGGTGAACAATATATATGAGAGATCACAATTTATTTAAACACTTGTTATACATAACTATTCAACACACATATTACCACTTTATTATTATATAGTTTATATTATTATTTGTACAATATTACTACTTTAATAGTACTATATAGGTGGCTGCCACTTTAACCCCCTGCTATCCCACAAATCATACAATTCTGGAAATAAAAGATGTATTTTTAAATTTACCTCACTTATTTGGGCTGTACACGTTTTTTATCGGCATGAAAAAAATACAAGTTTAGCTCCCTTTTCTTGCTTCTCCATGTACATTCATACATAGAAATAATTGGTCACATGCATTGGTGAGGAGGGAGATTTCTTATCTTTGCACTCCACATGCCTTCAATGCTGTGGTATGAGCATTATAATAGTGTAAGGTCCTTGAAATGTAGTAAGATGTTGACTCCTAGATGGCAATAAACTTTGCAATCATAAGACTTCCAGCAGTCTTGAGATGATATCTCCCGGCTTGATGAAAGTCTTAATAATCCTTTTCAGCTACCATGAGAATCTCTTGTACACCACTGATTTATATTCATACATCCCAAATTATGCAAAAAAGTCTGCATTGAAGTGATCCACTGCAACACTAACTTTACCAAACAACATGAAAAGTGCAATGTTAAAAAAATTCTCACCTGTCACTAGATGCCAAGAGCAGCAGAGAATAGCATAATAACTAATTTAGTAATTATAGTTATATCATTTATCACTTATTTATAGTTTCTCCTAGAGTGGTGGGAGGCTGTATGTGTGTGTTATTTTTATATTTGTGATTGTGTATAGATAAAGTGTAGTGAAGACCATGTTTTTTCTTTTGCATTTACAAGCTTCATACGCATAATATTATTTTTAATTATGAAGAACTGTTTTAAATGTTTCATGATATTTGCAAATGATTTCTGTCTGGTGAATTATGAGAACCTGGTGCAAAGCTTCAAAGTGAATTGTAACCTGTGTGGTGGCACCATATTCCCAAGATCAATCGAATAATAATGATTTTTTTTTGAGAAACTATTTTCAGCCTATCATGTAAGGTTCTTTAAGTATTAATGAAACAGGGAAACAATGCTTTGGAGTTGTGTAATAATTTAAATTTCCGAAAACTAAAATTGTAGGTAAAATTGTGAGCTTTTAGTGGAAGGAGAAAATGTTTTCTAAAAATGTATTTTTTTTTTGTGTTTAGGTAAAAGCTGAACCTGATGATTACGAAGATGAACAAATTTGGAATTTCAGAGTGAGTTTTTTTAATCCTCTTTGCAATTGGCAAATATTATTAGTTGATTTTGTTCTCAAGGGTGATACAAGGGAATTTGAGGGAGTCGTGACATAACTTGTAAAAGAGCACACATTTTTTTTGTGTTTATTGACACTTTGATTTTAATGTGCGCCATGAAATGTTGTGTACTAACTGAATTTGCATTAATTCTGAAAGTACATAGTATTAATATTGTATCACTTGGGTACTTTTAATATTTACTATAAAGTAGTAAATATTGTATAATTCAGCATTTCAGTGGTAACAATTCGATCAAAAAAACTGTTTCGTACACTTTCTTTATGTTAGATTGCTTCATTTTGTAGATTTTTCTTTTTGAGTGTTATTCCATAATCTAAGTAAAAATGTATTTTTGATATCTAAATACTGCACAAAATAATGTTTGAATCTCATTTTTTAAACAATTTTTCTTGACAATATTCTTAAAAGTAAACAAAAAATCATGTAATCAGAAAAGGTATTCCCCAAATATTTTCCTTATGAGAAAGAAAAAATGAGTAAATTATACTAATGGTTAGTTATGGTGTAGAAATATGATTAGTTTTCGAGTGAAAGTATGAAGTGATTGAGAAAGGTGGAAGGTGAGATGTTGCTATGTACTTAGGCTCAGAAGGACAGAATTGATTTTGTAAAACTTTGAGACCTTTGTTTCTTCATCATTGTGAATTATATTATAGTTATTTGCACATTGGAGTATTTCTGAAGTAGTATTCTGTTCTCGTTCATAGGATGGAGGCAAGCCCTGCTCCTTAATATGTGAAGTGAAAGAGGAAGATGATGATGTGAGTTGGTGCTATCAATCTCCTCCTATTCTTAGAAACAGTAGAAAATCAATAAAAAAGATCAGTCATTTCTCATGTGTTAAATGGATTTACATGAACACTTTTAGTTTTCTGAGATATATCTGTTAGGATTTGGAATATTGATCTTGTAAAACTTTTGAGACATTTGTTTCTTTGCATATTTGTACCATTCTGAATTAGAATACTATTGTCACTTACAGGAAGAACGTGAGCTCTGCTCTTTAAAGTGTGAAGAGAAGGCGGAAGATGATGTGGTGAGCTATCAATTTCCTCTTATTCTTTCCTCCTAACCCCAAAAAATATATCCTTTAAGCTTGTTCCAGTGTTTGTTAGGTACTGAACATTATTTATATTATAGAAGGCCACATCATATTTAGAAATAGAAGAAAATCATTAAAATAACACTAGTCAACAGCATTTTTGTTACAAAGAATGTAAATGATGTTCTTAGAGAAGACTTGGGCTCTGAATTCGAATATGTAATCAGTTTTTGCCTATTGGGCTCAGTTTTCTTGTGACACACTGCTCCTATATATGGAAATGCTTCAAAACGCTGCCAGTTGGTTCTTTTGCTATAGCTTCATTTAATTAATATTCTGATAAGGAAGTGTTATGAACTTTATTTCTGGTGTAAGGTTGGTGACCAGGACAAGAAATGGGTCCCCATATATGTTGTTTGTCGTGTGTTACACTCCTCACATGCTGGCTAAAAGGCTCATGCCCTTTGCTGTTTCCACGATTTGAAGGGATCACACAACAGACTGTTATTTCTGTATGACAAGAATAGTGGATTCACCTCAGAAACAAAAAAAATGTGCAATATCCTAATTTTTTACATTACTATAAGACCAGTATGTAACAGTGAAGAATTGCCAGTACCACTACCTCCTGAGAATATTACAGTGAGTTAAGATGAATGCTACAATGACAAACTTTCAGGAGACAGAAGGAACTATCCATTCTAACCCTAATTTCAAGCCTCCTGGGGCTAAAATGGACCATATTTTTTGTCTCAAGGGGATCTCAACGATCTTGTTGGTAATTATTATTATTATTATTAAAATATATATAATATATTAAAAAAATATTATAAAAAAAATTAAATATACATTAAATCCAATATGGAGACTCTTAGCCACGATTTTAAACTAACTGAATGGCACTTATTAATAGATTCTAGCAAAATAAGTCTGAAAGCAGTACTTCTCCTCTACGGGAACAAATATCCTTCCTTTCTGATTGTTCATGCAGTTAATCTGAAGAAGACATATAAGAAGTTTAAACTACTACTCACACTTATCAAATATGAGAAAAAGAAATGGAGTATAATGGAGACCTCAAGGTAATTGCAATTCTGCTTGGCATGCAGCTCAAGTACCTACTGTGTTCTCTGTGAATGGTACCGCAGAGACAGAAAAAATCACTATTGTGGGGAAAATGGCATGCTCGGATTGAACTACTGGACAGAGCAGTGTGGTTAATACTCTTCTTATTTACCCCAAAAATGTGTGCATGCACATTTAATTGAGTCTTGTCAAAATCTTTATGAAAGCCATGTATAAAACATTACATGAATTCATGTATTTGCAAGAGAAGTTACCAAGGAAGAGTGAAGCAAAAACCAAGGAAAGAATATTCCTAGGAGAGCAAATTATAAAATTAATGACTGATGAACATTTCATTGATTGGTTCAAGAAGAGGCAAGAGTGTCTTTCACAAGTGTCTGTAAAAACTTTTTAGGTAACCATAAGGCAGAGAAGTATCAATATTGTACATGGACTACCGTATCATAACAACTGAAATCATATCACCGTATGGGATGTAACGTGACACTTAAACTAGGATGACCAGACATCCTGTTTTTAATGGGATTGTCCTATTTTTTCATTATGTCCTGACAAAATATTAACGGGAGGTGGAATGTCTCATTTTTTTGTTCTTGGCTTTAACCTTGCTCTCCCTAGGCACTATTTGGTTTTCGATACTTCAGTAGCTCTTACATTTCAACAAACTTTTATCTGGAAAATTTGAGGAATGGGAAATAGATGCGGCCGGCTGCTCTGATCGGTAGTTTTCCGTGGTTTCTCCGATCAACACCAGGCGAATGCTGGAGCAGTACCCTACCAAACGGGCCACGGACCGTGCACGATCCGTCCTCCCTCTTCCTTGTCCTATCCTCTCCCCTTACACACACACACTTACACTAACATGCACTACACTACCACATATTTTGGGAGACCGGTCGGGAGCTTAGAGCTTGTCCCAGCTGGGGCGGTGCCCCGCTGGGGGGAGAGTCCAGGTTAGGGGGAAACCCCACTAGCCGACGGTAGGTTGGCGCCAGATCTCGCCATCCAGTGGGGGAAGGTCACCGCCATCTCCCGGGGAAAACATGCACTACACTAACGGGACTAATGACCGAAGTAGTTGACGCGCCAGGAAACACGAAAAAATCAATCAATCAATCAATCAATCAATCCAAACTCTTGCATATTATCAAATCTTGTGATAAGTTCATAGTGAGGTTCCTGAATGAAAAGCCACAAGTTCATGTTCGGCAGGTTGTTCATAAGTTAGTTATTAAAATATGTCTTTTTATTTATAAAAAGTAATTTGTCTCAGTGAAGTAGTTCAGTTACATATGAAGCACGTCCTTTTTTTTTCTTCCATATTTCAGAAATGACCTGTTTTATGTCATAAAATATCTGGTCACCCTAACTTAAACTACAATTTTTGAACATGGCAGACAGTTCCACCAGGACATTTCTCAAATAGGAAAGCATTATCAAGGCAATTGGAGTGACTGTCTATATTTAATGATATTATGAAATATAAATATTTTTTATGTTTCTTCACTTTTCTCAACACTTATGTTGTTGTATTGTATACATTTGGATCTGTTATTATTCGAGCATGTCATTTTGCCAGATACATATAAATCGTAGGGAGACAAACAGATTTACAAAAATGATCATCACATGAAAACTGAGACTGATACAGAAATTAGATCTGGATTTAGAGGCAAATTTATCTTCCAGAAACAGTGAGGGTTTGTTTGTTGTTGTTGTTGTTGTTGGTTTTTTGTTTTGTTTTTTTCCCTCCCTCTAAATAATTACATAACACTTGCAACCCTCTCCCATTTACAAAAAGGAAAAAAACTTTTTAATTTAATTTGTTAATATTTTAGTGAAATACTAAATCAAATGAATTATTTCAGCCAGTACCGGAGCTAGACAGTTTTGAACCTGGGACAATGCTGAAACTCGTCCTCCCCTCTCCCCCCGACAAAATTAACTAGTGGTGCAACAGAATGGCACAGAATTTTTCGTAGTAAACTTTTCTAATTTCCTTGGTGTTACTGGCTTTACGGTCTCGCCTCATCCTCTTGTCAGCTGCCATCTATCACCGCCAAAAGTACATTTTTTTGACTTTTTCTCAATTTTTCAGTTTCCTAATAGTAGAACTGAAATATACTATTTTAAGAATATTAAAGAAGAGTAAAATCTTCGTTATTAATGACAATTTTCACTGAAAAATTTGGAGCCGTTTTTAAGAAAATGGTGTATAAGCATTACTGTAAATGCTAAATTTGAAGCTTGTTTCACAGGAATTTATTGAGTTTTCGAAAAACTTCATTTGAAGTCATTTAAGGCTCTTCTACTCACAAATGCAATAATGCATACAAAGAGATGCTAATGTGTCATACAAAAAGATACACCAAAATGAACTTTATGCCATATTAAATTATGCAATTAGCCCTATCTGAACGAAATGTATGAAGAAAAAGTTAAGAGTAATTTTTGAGAAAATGACGTTTGAGCGTTTCTGAAAATGCGGAATTTTGAGCTCGGTTTAACAGAAAACTGTTGAGTTTTTGAGAAACTTTATGTAACCTTATTTAAAGCACATATACTCATAAATATAATAATGTGGACAAATCGCCTCCAATGTAAATATTACTGTCGTTAGAAACAAGTCAAAAAAATTACATTTTTTAATATTTTGAAAAAACAAAAGAATAGAGCAATATGGTGTTTATGTCATCATATAGGGCATATTTGGCACTGCTGCTACCAAAAATTTAAAGAAAAAATTTTGATTTGTTTTTAAGAAAATCTTGTTTTTATTATTTTTTTAATTTGCAAATATTTCAAGCACTATTGCACGAAAACTCCGAAAAACTCTTCTTTTAAAAAAAATATTTTTCTAAAAAATGTACGTGACCTTAATGAAAGAACTATTTATGGACAACAAATTTCTTTTGAAGAAAAAGTCTGTCTTCAATTTTATATTTGTAGGAAGACGCCGAAAAAAGTTGAAACTTTTGCAATTTTTGAAAATTCAGAGTTAACCATGAAAATCGGACCTATGCCTCCTTTATAAGTGTATTTTACTCTATTCTTTCTAGAAATTTAAAGAAAAAATGTGTTTCATGTCTGAGGAAAAAAAGTTTGAAAAAATAAAATTAAAAATGTCCAAGGAGTCCCATGTAAAGTACCCCCAAATTTGAAATAACGTTTTTCAAAATTTCAAAGCTTTAATTTGTCAGATGGTCAGGGGTGTCTTCAATTTGGAAAAAATCCTACACATGGTTTAGGTGCTAGTAGTGTTCACAGACAGACGTTTTGCTTTCAATGCGTTTTTCAGCATCAAGGACCCACAAAACAGCTACACCACATGTTAGGGATTTTTTCTCTTAATTTAACAACTGGATTTTGCCACTTTTTCGTTATCAGGGCTCGGCAATGAATTTGTTTCTGCCGAATATCTGCTGTTTTTTCATGCAGCATTACATATCTCTATACTATGATATTACTCCGTACATACGAAAGCTTTTTAGGTTTTTTCACGTAGCATTACGTAACTTTCTCTATACTATGATATTCCTATGTATATATGTATGTATATGAGAAAGTAAAAATGTGAAAGGTTTCTCAAGAAACAGTGCAACTTATTTAATTCAACAAGTAACAAAAGTTACAATGTTTATGCTAGAAAATGTTTTGGTATATATATTTTAAATAATGGTTTTAAGGGAAAATAGTTAGAGATCCAATAATACACTTTCCAGGTGAACTTAAAACTCTTAAGAAATGTGCTTAGTTAGTGCTTAATAAAATCACTTATTGTTAAATATATGAACTAATAAATGTGAATTTCAATGGAACTTATTTTAATGTTAGCGTCATTTGATTCATTTCATAGAGTCCTGGCTTATAAGTTTATAAGTAATGACTTAATTAACTATTTAAGGAAAAAAATTAATTGAAAATTTTATGAAATATACTACAGTACCACTACTTGTAAAATTACGATAACTATTTTCTCGAGTTCTAATTTTATTTCAAATTTTTACTATTTTTTTGCCATCAGTCTCATCATCAGGCCCCAAGCAATTGCCAGTCTGCCCTTGCCACTGATCTCAGCAAATGTTGAAAAATAAAAAAACAATATCAGCGTAATGTAACTCTAAACTTACAGCCCCCAACCCCCATGTAACCCAGCATAATGCTTCCTCAGCCACCCCCACCCCCTCTGCATTACAAAATGTATGGATGACCCATAAGTTTGGTTTCTGAGATAAACCAAATTTGGAGATATTTTGTTCTTCATCGACATGGAGTTTATTATTGTTATTTGTATGTTTGGAGCCTTTCTGAAGTAGTATACTGTTGTCATTTACAGGAAGGAGATGAACCCTGCCCCTTATTGTGTGAAGGGAAGGAGGAAGACGAAGAGGTGAGCCAATGCTATCAGTTTCCTCCTAAGCTTAAAGGACATGACTCAAAAAGCTTGTTTGTTTTTTATTTTTATTTTTTTTCTATTTAGTTATGTTGATGAGATTCCAGACATTGTTCATAAGCAAGATGGACATTTTTTATTTAGAATCAGTACAAAATCATTTAGGAAATCAGACATTTCTCATGTCTTAAATGGATGCACATTTATGCAAGTGCTTATAGCCAGACGTTTTAGTTTTACAAGATATGCCTTTTAGAATTTAGAGGGCACTATTGATCTTGTAAAACTGTCAAAATTTGTTTTTTTATCAGCATGTTGTTTAATTGCACTTTGGAACCATTCTGAAGTAATGTACTGTTGTCCTTTATAGGAAAGAAAGCCTTGTTTTTTAATGTGTCAAGTGAAGGAAGAAATTGAGGTGAGTTGGTGTTACCAATTTTCCCTTTTCTTTCTTCCTTCATAAGTCTAGTATAACTATTGAAAACTATCGATAATCTTCAAATAAACTATCGAATAGTATTTTTAGTGCATCAAAAAGGAGAAATTCAAAAATGTTTCAACGAGTTGATAATAACTGTTTTTCAATAAGTGCATAAACAAACCACGATAATATTGTAGTATAATAATTGTATAGTAAAAAGGTTGATTCATATAACATCTTACTAATTTTTCTGATAAATTTTCTGTTATTAAATGCAAACTTCTTTGAAAACGTGTAAAATATTGTAATTTTCTTTCAGCCTGGCCACCTCGAAAAAACGTTGGCAAATATTGCTATGCCAATTCAATAAATTAAACATTGCCAACTTATACTAGTGTGAGTAAATGTTTCCATGCATAAAGACTATTGATATATTCACTGTAAACAATTGACATGCATTCTCGCTCGCCACGAATGTGGATTTTCTTCTTCCTCTTATCAAGAAAATACTAAGTTGAACTAGTGTTTGAACCAGTGATCTCTTTATATTTACATTTAATGAGAGATAAACAGAAGATGAATTATCTAGATAAGTATTTTTAATTAAAAACGAACCATCTGAATGTATACATTTGAATAAAAATTGATTCCAACAGGATTCTATAGTTTTGATAGTGCAGCACTGTCGAATACGGTGGATAGTGCCATCGAGGTTTAACGAGCTCTAGTATGTGTGTGTGGAGATGGGTAGGTGTGTGAGTGGGTGCTTTTTTTTCCCTTCTCTTCTCCATTTGTGAGATACTAGACATTATTAGTAAGCATGGTGGACATATCATGTTTTGAAATAGTATAAAATTACTAAAAATAATCAGACATTTCTCAGGTCTTAAATGGATGCACATTTACTTAAATGCTCATAGCTAAAAGTTTTAGATTTCTGGATGTATGCCTTTTAGAATTGGGAGGGCAGTATTGACAGGGTGGCCACCACTGGGAAATTATGGGAATTTCATAGATCTGGAAAAGTCAGTGAATAATTGGGGAATTTCGATAGAATTCAGTGATTTTAATCTTAATTTTCCTTTTTCATTGTAGAGTAGGTAATTATTCCTGTGCCCATAAAAGTAAAAACACATGTAGTTATCTGCTGCTTTTTGTAATATGATTTTGGTAACAAAGACAATGTGGGTTCTTCCTCACCTATCAATCTTATTGGAATGGCCAGTCTGCAGGGTTCCGTAATGCTGTGCTGCATTTCCATTGCCACCCTGATTGATCTTGTAAATATTTTGAGTCATTTGTTTCTTAATCAGCATGGAGTTGGTGATATTTGTACTTTGGAGCCATTCTAAATTAGTTTACTGTTCTCATTCACAGGAAGAAGGCGAGCCCCCCTCCTTAACGTGTGATGTGAAGGTGAAAGATGATGAGGTGAGACATTGGTTTCCACAAATCTTCCCTTTTAACTCTGGGTTACATGGACCTATTAAAAGATTCATTAAATGCTATTGGTCATGTTAGTGTTGTCCTTATGAAAGAAAGCATGTTGCAGGAACGTTTGTTAAATCTAAAACTTGGCGAAACTCGTGAATTAGGAAAGGTAACAATTACAGATGCCGACCTGGATGGCCGAGGTGGCTAAGAGCGAGTACCGACTCAGCGCTTCGGTCCGAAGGGTCGCGGGTTCGAGTCCCGCCTTGGGCATGGCTGTTTGTCCCTTGACTTTGTGTGTGTGTTGTCGCGGAGGGCCTCGCGTTCTGCTGACCCCAGATCAGAGGAGCCCGCAAGTGTTTGTCTAGTGTATGGTCGAATATGCGTCCCTTCGGGACGTAAAGGGCAACCGGCTGTCGGCTGGATACAAGCCCTAGGAAAAAAAACAACCAATTACAGATATTGGAGTACGGTCGCCAGCTGTTTAAAACAGCACAAATTAAACTTTTGAACAAGGCCTCGCTTTAAAACAAAGATAAGGCGCGGTGACCATGCGTTTACCTAATGAATTGTAGACGTGGCTAACACAGAGAACCCCTGAGAATCGAGAAGATTGTCGTCACATTCGAAACCTTTCGAAAGGACGCTCCAGATTCGGAATAAAACAGGAACATAAATTCTAAAGGATCTCGGAACGTGGAGATATAAAAATCCAAATAACTCACAAGTGTTACATTTATTGCAAAGCTATGAAAGAATACAAAATCAATTTTTTTTGCTATCCAGTTACAGAGGTTGCTGCAAGAAAAAACAATACAGAATTACGAATGCCAGTACAAAGATGACAGACGGAAGAATGCCGTCCGTCTCTTTACAAAAATACTGTGATAACATAGGAACACAATTAAAAGGCGCTTCCAACAATGTGCCTGAATCTTAAACAGAACTACAGTATTCTTGACAACCTCAACAATGCCCACTTTAGGACGAGGGAGATGACAATGCCCACTTAAGTACGTAAATATTCAAGATTGACAAAGAAGCCGACCTCGGCCTTCTTTCAATACAAAAAGAAGTGACATACTGTATTACTACAAGCGAGCCATTACATATAAAATCCAAGTTCAGTATGAGTGCATTAATACCAAGTTATATGGAAATGGATCTTTTACGAAAACTTACACCTTATTACCAAATTACAAAGTAAGCAGAAATACTCTGGAATGAAAGCCGGGCGGTCAGAGCCCAACGCCCTGGCCTCGTTACGGTGATCATAACACAGACGAAAACCGGTGGCCTATCCACGTCGGCATCGCAGAGCCAGACACCATCCGGCTTCTTGCCCGAGCGACAAGGTGATCGCTCACGGGGTGAAATTTGACGCAGCTTTATAGGCTACAGCCGAATGCTGTACGAGCCTAGCTGACGTCTTCCAAAAAGCTCCAGACTGCCGAATGCGACCAATTGCCGTCTTACTCACGGCAGGAGCGAAAAACTGCGATATTAACAGTATCAATTAGTAATGCACAGTACAAAATTGGCACTCCACAACAATTTCGGAGGCCATTACCATGTAAACGCTGCATATAGCCGCAACGCAAGCTACGAACAAAAAACAAGAGTAAACCTGCTACAAAAAAGGCCAGTTCCAACAATCATCAAGATACAACAAATATACCAAATACAAGATCCAATTCCATAACATTGTTATGACCATTGTTGCCCAGATCAGGCTATCATGCACTCATACACATATTTAAAACAACAACATAATACGATTCTGAGAGAATCAGGCCTTTCTAAAAACAAGAGTAATGGCTCTTAACTATAAAAAAAGCGTGCGCCAGGCACGCTATACAACAAGTGAACATTACAAAGCAAAAGGCAAATGACTATTGTAACGGCTCAGAGGGAGCCGGGCGAAAGTGCTACATGGCAAAAGGTGGCGAAAAGGCCAAAGGCTATTGTAACGACTCGATCGGTGCCGGGCAGAAAGGGCGCTGTGCGCGAGAGCTAACTTGTGCAGTTTTGTGAACGCACGAAGTGCAATGTACGTTCACGCCACTGCGGTGCGACCATTCCTACCCTTACGGGCATCTATGGCCAATCCTGCAACATGAGAGAAAAAACAGATCAAAAAAGATTTTAGCCAACCGGCGCGCGCATTGCGTGTGCAGTGATTCAAGGCTTATGTTTCAAGTTTCATTTCGCTGTTTCAGATTTCTCTTACTCCAGGAACTGCTTGGGTCGCTTATACTTCGCCCGTTTGTCGGGTTCGTATGAAGCGACCTCAGAAATGAGAGTGTTTTCCGAGTCAGCTGCTTTTCAAAAAATATTCCCGTAATGCTTTTAAAGTGATCTTTAAGCAGTGGCATTGAGGTATCGCGATGCAAGTCTCTTATAAGAGTGTACCTGGGGGCGCAGAGGGCGGCCCTTAGGCATTCATTTTGGACTACTTGCAGTTTATTTAGATAACTGTTAGCTGCAATTGCCCAACTGGGGCATGCGTAGTCCATTTGTGGTCTAATAACTGCTTTATAAAGCGTGAGGCAGTTTGCCGTTGACAGTTTGCTTTGCTTGTGAAATAAGCATCGCAAGCGGCCTCTGGTCTGCCGCGCTTTCTTCTGCACGTTTTCAATATGCAGGTTAAACGTGAGTGATTTGTCTAATGTCACTCCTAAATATTTTACACTTTTGGCCCAGTTAATTACGTCTCCACATAGCGCGAGCGGCCTCGGCTGCGTGAATCTCTGTCTCCGCGTGAATAGCACAGCTGTGCTTTTACTCACGTTGACTTTGACCCGCCACAGCTTCAGCCACTCCTGGATCTGTGTCAAATGTTGATCCAAGTACTTCTGGAGAAGCTCGATACTTTTCGACGTGGCTATTACAGCCCTATCGTCGGCGTACAGGGCGAGTTCCGTCTGAGGGTGCGAGGGAATATCACGCACATAGAGGCTGAAGAGCGTAGGAGCTAGCACGCTCCCTTGTGGCACTCCGGCCCGAATGGCGCGGCGGGTAGATTTAGCATTCAGAAGCGTTACTTGAAACGTTCTGTTTGCTAGGAAAGAGTGGACAAGGTGTATTAGGTAACTAGGAAGGTTCACAGTGAGAAGTTTGTGAAGGAGACCGACGTGCCAAACCTTGTCGAATGCGCTGGCAACGTCGAGGAACACACCGCCTGTGAATCGGCTCTCGTTGAAGTTGCGTCTGATGCGGTCTGTAATTCGCACAAGCTGATGCGTCGTGCTGTGGCCCGCGCGAAAGCCAAACTGCTCCTTATTCATTATTGCATTTTCTGAAACAAATTTAAGAATTATTTTTAAGATAAGTTTTTCGCACTGTTTTCCGAGTGTATTTAGTAGGCTAATAGGCCTGTACGACTCGGGCAATTTCGGGTTCTTGCCCGGTTTTTGTAAAGTTATAACATGTGCGTGTTTCCACTGGCTCGGAAAATGCTGAAACATAATTATTGAATTAAATAAGGCAACCAAAAACACTATGGCTTGCTGCGGCAGCTTCTTCAGGACGTCGTTAGAGATGCCGTCTGGGCCGGGAGCTTTTTTAGCTTTCAGCTCTGCAATGGCCGCTTTAACTTCAGTCTCATCAGCGAAACTCGGCTCGTCGGCGGGCGCGTGCAGTGCCGCCATCACCGTTTGTTGCACTTCGACAACGTGCGGTATTGGCGGCGTCTCCTCGACCGGCTGAAACTGAGATTCTAAGACATTAGCAAGAAGTTCCGCTTTCGCCTCATTGGACTCCGCGTAGTCTCTTGTGCTGGTTTGAAGCGGTGGCACTGTGACAGGTTTCCTGGAAACCATGCGTGTAATTTTCCATAGTGAATTATCCTCAGGTTTGAGGCCTGAAAGAAATTTGTCCCACTTCTGATTGCGGAATTCAGCTAACTCGATTTCGACTTTACGCTTCAATCGGTTCAGCTCTCGCTTATCAGCGGGGTGCCGCGTGCTCTGCCACACTCTGCGCGCACTGTTTTTCCTGTGGATGAGAGAAACAAGAAATGGTGTTAGTGGCTGCTCCTTCTTATAGGAACGTTGCTTCTCAGCTGCCGCGTTGAGGCTGTCAGTCACAGCTTCGGCGAATTTAGTTGCTCCTGCTTCAATCTGCTGCGGCCCTGAAAGAGCAGATACGTCCGGGATGCGCTGCTGCAGCTCCATGTGAAATTGTTGCCAATTTGTGCGCCGCTTCTGCGTCATGGGTGCAGTAGACAGAGTCGCGCCGCCCCGCCTCATCTCCGCCAGCACAGGGAAGTGGTCTGAGGAAAGTTCGTATATTGTGGTCAATATGGGAGGGTAATGAAGTTTATGGCACAGCGCTATGTCTAGAACATCGGGCTTGCCATTTGTCGTGTAGAGATAAAAGGTGGGTGTAGTGGGAGCGAAAATTTCGCAACCGTTCGCATCAGCAGCTGCTTTCAGCTTACGGCCGCGAGGGCAGGTGATGCGGGAACTCCAGACCGTGTGTTTGGCATTAAAATCGCCAGCCACAATTGTCGGAGTTGTGTTTGCCGCGACTAGTTCTGCAATGTCTGCAGCTAGTGGGGCGCACGTTTCCGCGGAGCGGTTGGGACGAGCGTAGAGAGAGACAAGGCGTAGCGGCCCGCGCTCCGTCTGCACGACAACAGCAGTGGCCTCAGCGTGCTGCAGCTGCGGTAAAACTGAAACATAATGATTTATGCTGCGTCTTATTAGTATAGCAGTTCCGCCTCCGATGTGGGGATTTGTCGTGTTTGCTGCTGGTGCTGCTCTGTCATTCCTGTAGCAGATGAAGCCTGGAATAGAAAGAGAAAGATGCGGGCTCAGCCATGTTTACCCAGCATCATAATAGAAATGTTATGCCGAGCGAGAAAACTGTGAAGTTCTGACTGCTTCGGTCGCGAGCTGATGCCGTTGCAGTTCCAGAATGCAACAGTGCAGCTATTCCTGTAAAAAGAAGGAGAAATAGCCATTATTTAGGGTGCGGGGGTGGTGTGTGGTGAGGACAAGGGAGAGCGTGCCTCCTCCGTCGCTCCCGCCGCAGCGGCCGCCGTCATCTCGTGGGAGTGCGCAAGTAATTGCGACACTACCACCTTGAGTATGACCGCCGGCCACTCAGCTGGGTCGCGGCCGGTGATGGCTCGCGGGAGCGCCTGCGTTACCCGCCCCGGCTCGATCCCGTTCCTGACGAGATCGTCAACCGCGGCGTGCATCGCGCGCTCCTGCTCGCTCAGGGTGGCGGGAACTGGAGCGGTCGCCGCCGCCCGCCTCCGCTGCTCCACGCGAGCGGAACGCTCCTCGCGGGCCGCGACGGCGGCCGTCGGCTGCCGCTCCTGGGCGTGGCGGGGGCGTTGCGCCACAGCGTCGGAGTACGTCCGCTCCTGGCGTCGCTGCTGCCGCTGGGCGCGTGGGCGTTCGCGTCTCTGCGAACGCTGAGACCGCGGTGGCTGCGGCGGAGGCGTAGAGGAGCGGCGGCGCGAAGGTTCGCGCTCCCGTGAGGGAGAACGCGACGCCTCCGACTGCGTGTCGGCCGCTCGCCTCTCGCTGATGCGGGCGCGTCGCTGGCGGTCCCGCTGCTGCCGCTCGTGCCGCTGCTGCTGTGCGGCATTGCCCCTAAAACAACGGCGCTTATACTCGGGGCAACCCTTGTATTTTGCGCCGTGGTGATCGCCGAGGCAGTTGGAACAGCTACGCTCCTCCACTGGGGGGTTTGGTCCCAGCGGGCACTGCTCTGCGTCGTGGGTCTCCCCACATTTCCTGCAGCGCGTGCGGCGCTTGCAGTTTCGTGCCACGTGCCCGAAATCCAGGCAATTGTGGCACTGCGTGGGCCCGCGCGGTGGCCGATACACCTCCACGCGAACGCGGAGCCCACGGATCGGCTCTACCTGGCGGAGCGCCCGGTGACGCTCCGTGTCGGCCAGCGTGGCGATGACCAGCGGGATAGGCCGGCCCCGTCGTCCCGGCCGCTGGGTTGTCATCCTCTCGAGCTTTTTCACCTGAAAACCAATACGTTCCAGGTTATCATGGAGGCTCTGGAAGGAGAGTTCCAGAGGGATGCCCCGTAGGACATACCTCAGGACCTTCTCGTTTCCTGTGGAGTACGTGTGGTACTCCACAGCTTTTTCCTCCAGGGCGGACACCTCCCGGTGCGCCTCGAGGGTCTCACAGCGCACCTTAACGGCGTCGCCGGCCACCTCTGCGGTGACCGCGGCGTCGCCGCCGGCCGCGCGTAAGCCCTCGAGGAGCCTGAAAATGTCGGCCACCCCGTACAGAAAGATGGGGGGTGGGCGGCAACGGCGGGTGACGAGCGTGAACTCGCCATCCTCCTCCTCTTCTGTTGCTGCTGCTGCTGCGCCGGGTGCGGCGTCAGGCGTCGTGGCGCCCGCTGTGGCGGGCGGCGGCGCACATTGGGAAAGAAGCCCGAAAAGCTGGCCAAAAGTCAAATAAGGTGCCAATCGCGTAGAAAACACTTTATCTAGGGGTTTTTGGGGTCGCTGAATCCGAATCTGAAGTTACATTTGCAATTTTTTTTAAATTGTAATAAATAGAGACAATAATACATCAGGAAATTAATTTATAAATCATTTGACACACATATTCTACAAAATATTATTTGTCTGTCTACTAATCTCATTCATATGGTAATAAAAGTCCACAATTGATAGATCAGGATGTATTTCAGCAATATTTTGGAGTATTTGACATATCCCAAATTTTCCTTCAATTTATTTGTTAATAACAAGAAACTAATATTGGTTAAACTAGAGTTGAATAATTATTTTCTTATTATTTTAAATGAAATACGTTTCTAAAGTTAAAACAATTATAACTTAAAGCTTACCTAAAAGATGAGTGGACTTATTCGTCTTCCGAAGAGGACTCTTCATCGCCAGAAGTGATGACCGGGCAGATGAGAAGTGATATTGCTTCGGGAGAGAATTTATTCATTTTCCTTTGAGGGCGCTTTCTTAGACTAGTGATCAGTGGATCAGACGACACAAGAAGCCAATGAAAGATATCTTCTAAGTTTTTTTGTCTTGAGCATTTCCTGGAAAATCCACTGCGATAAGCTTTAAAATCTTTGTTTCTTGCCTCTTGCGCTTCTTCCGAGTATTGACCGATTGGCAGCAAAGCAGAATTTATTATTTGGGGGCCGTGAATTAAAAGTTTGTGGAGTGTTGTTGGCATATAATACCAAGAGTATTTTTCCACGTACAACTTTGCAGTCTTAATGCAAAAATTCTGAAATTTTGAAATATTTATATCGTACCCACTAGAGATGACCTGAAGGATGGTGTGAAAATGATTTATTAGACACTCGTCTATACCAGTTATTGAGGCGGATACTATTGAGTTCTGAAAAAAACGCCTAGCTGTATTGCCATCATTGGAGCTTCCAGAACCAGGTTTTGGTCGATCAACAAGCAGACCAAGTTTGACTTTAAATTCTTTTTGAATCCTTTCTTTTCTTTCGGCCACAAGTCTTTTTTCTTCTTTATTCCGAGAAGACCATTTTTTTATATCAAGTTTATATGAAAGGTGCAATAGGCATTCAAAAAGGCGAATCCAGGTATGCAAGATAGAAAGTCCAAATTGTAAATGTTTCTCTTTACACTCAAGTTGAAGCATTTTATCTATATCATTAAAGTCTTTTGATGTACTACCACACAAAAAGCAACGTTGGGCAGAAGCATTAGATGTAAGGGCATTGCAAATTTTTCCGTCGACCATAGTGAGAGATAAAACGTAGTGAACTGTTATCGTTCTCCCATCTATAACCCTTTTCAATGGCACAAGGGATGAAATTGATTTCTCAATATCGTTTACTTCATTTACAGATAATTCCTTCGTTTCACGAACAAATTGTACTCTAATAGGGCGACAAAATCGTGGAGATGATGGACTAGGATTCTTCCATAACACACATTCCTTATTGCTTTCACAGTCCTTTCCTATGAGTTGCAGAGGAACAAGAGAACTAATAAATACACTTGAGTCCGAATCAGCATCATGGCTAAATTGTTGTTTGTATTCGCTATGACCGGAACTCCCATCACATCCCCATTTTAAGTAAAAAAAAAAAAATTCATTCACATTCTGCAATAATGCAGACTGAAGAACTTCAGCTTGCACTAAAAGAGTTCGATCACATGTGTGGTCAAGTAATGCCTGAAGCTGCACTTCGGCACTTCTTTCACTGATGGTGATAGCAGACCGTGGAGGATAACACTCATCTTTTGCTCTCTTCACGTGGGTATAACTAGGAAACAATTTACACTTATTATCTTGCATCGAAGATCTAATAACATTATACTGAGTTCTGGTGAGTTTTGCTTCTGTCACAATAGAAAGAGCCTTTACTCCTGAGATTGTAGTTTCTCTTTCTGCAGTATATGCTCTTTGGTATTTTGACGCTCTTGTAGGGGAAGTCAAAGTGACACTTTTAACAACTGTTGCAGCTTCCAATTTCCCTTCATTTCTTAAACTCATTTGGGTTCCAAAAGATAATTCCTGTGATGAGTATAATCTTCTCATGTCTTCTGTTTTTCTTCGTTTTGTTCTCTCACTAGATTCATTGAAATTTTGAGTTGGTCTTCCAATTTTGACCTTTGGAGTTTCGAAACCTATTCTAATTCTTGGTGTTTTCAGAAAGGACACGCATACATTCAGCCAATTCTCGTGTTTTTTTAAGAAAAAATTCGTATTTCTTGATGCCGCTTGCCACCTTTTCTTACACCTCGAAATCACACAAGGTAATGTCTGCTTTGAAACGTCGCTAATTCTGACGCGGCAACCATTCTTTTTGGACAATTCATTTTCGAGAAAATTCACTTGTTCATTGAAATTTGAATTCAAACATCTTAGTAGCAACATAAATATTTCTTTTCGCGTATGCAATATTACTTCATCGCCAGATCCTGAAACAATGATTAGTGCACTTCACAATACCCTACTAAGCCGTTCTGATAACTCATTTCTTTTTATTTACTTTCAATTAACGTTCTAATACTTTTTTGTGACACGCCTGGAGAATTTAATTCTTATTTTTTACGTTTCTTATTTTATCTGTAACAGTATTTTACGTACCTCCAGGAACAGCTTCCATTTTATCAGATGAACAATGGCAATTTAAATCCCAGTGAGACACGAAGTGTGTGTAGGTGAATTACCAGGACATCTATATTGTATTTTCAACAAAATCACAACGCACCACAGAAAAATGCACTCTCTAAAACTGTAAACACGAACGTCTTCACTACAGTGCGGGAGACTTAGTACTGGCAACTGGCAAATACACTTGCAGAGCGGCGCAATAGACAGGGCACCATACCCAGGCCATTAACCCTCCTCCTCCTCCACCGCGTAGCCCGGTACTTAAGCCCTTTCACCCGCCTGAAGTCACGTACTTGGTTTGGTGGCTTCCAAACAGCAGGTCAGAAACGGTTCAACTGACATTTCATGTTTTCTGTTACAAAATTTGTTCAATTCCATTTCGTTCAATTTATTGCATAGATTCACAAAATTACTACAATGTTTAATATAATTTTGTTTATATTATTTGCCATACCATTCGTAAGTATTGAGAATATTCCTCATCAATTTCATTCAATATTGAATATAGCTGTAACAGACTCGGTGGCGCTGACGGGTGTAACAACTTTTGTTTTATGCTAGTAAAATAATGAAATTTTGAGTTACATTTCAAAAGTCCAAAATATTTGGAATAATAAATTAATATAATAAATTATAATAACAAATGTTTACTAATCATATTAATGCTTTGCACTTTTTGCGAAGTTTCCATACGCTCGTTTTCCGATGAACATTTTATTTGTGATATGATTTGTTGTTCTACAACTGTTTTAGCAAATTTTATCAGGTAATTGTTACAAATTCTATTAACAAATATAAAAGATAATTTTTTAAACACTAAAAAACTGCGGTAGAAGGTTGCAGTCTTAATTCGTATCCTGTCAGAACAAAAAATTGAAATGTAAATAAAATGAAAGCAATTTTAATACCAATTAGCACATTATCAATGTAAACAAATTCAGTAATAATTACTTATAATATCGACCAGATCTTCAAGAATAATATAATATTTCCAGATATAATTATTGACTCTCAGAACAAAGTTAAGATGGGCGCCGCGTTTTCATACGCCAATGTATCACCACCGAACATCTGCTTTGAAATGTTTTTTATTGCCCTACAACTTTATTAGCAAATATTAGCAGCTAATTGTTATGAATATCACTAAAGAACATCATACTTGATATTTTAAAATGTGAAAGACGGTGCTAGTACGTGAAAGTCATAACTTTTTACCTGCGAAATTAAAAAAAAAATTATAAATATTCAACGAAAAATCGCAATTTTTAAATATAAATGTCTCGTTACCAAAGCAAACAAATCAAATGACAATTACACACCATACAGATAACACCTTCGAGAATAATATAGACTTTCCCAAATGTCATTATATAATCATTGAACGAAGTTATGCGTGATAGAGCGCGCGCTTGCAAACAGCCTTCGAGATCACTCCCAGGAGAAGTATATTTTAGGTAACTTTGAAACGATGTCAAAACGCAGTCAGTAAACTTGCGTTTTTGAAATTAACAGCATTCAATGCAGAATTTTGTCCTCTTTAAAATGATATATGACACAAGTGCATATGTAGAAATTCATGTTTTGGACTTTTGGCCAGCTTTTCGGGCTTTTTCCCCAATGTGCGGCGTGGTGCTGGCGGCGGCGGGCGCCGCGTCAGCGGGCGGCGTGGCTGCGGCTGCGGCGGGCTGCGCGGCGGCCGACGTAGACGGCCCTGGTTCCTGCGACCCGCTGGTTTTCCTCCTGTGAGCAGAAGGCGTACGCTTTGAGCAAATGCGCTCAGTTGATGGGGAACCGTTTCTCCGTTTCACGCTTCCCCGCTCAGTCTTTCGCCCGCTCGTCCTTCCGCGCGCACCCGCTCCGCCCCCCGTGCGCGGGGTTTGGAACGGTGTCGACGCGGCCGAACTCGCTGGCGACGACATCGTAAAATTATAAAAGCCCTAGAAGGGCTTTTATAAATACGCCCTAAGAAGGGCTGTTTTTAATGAAGGCGCCCTTAGAAGGGCGAAGCTCGGCTTTTTGCTCTTTTGTAGCCCTAATAAGGGCTGTTTGTTCCCGCGACGGCTGACGGTCCCACGGTGGGCGGAGCGCTCTTCAGGTGCGTCCGCTCTCCTCGCCGGTCAGGTAGCGAGTCTGAAACCGGGCGCTGTGCGCGGGGAGCGCACGTCTTTTATACCAACCCCAGAAGGGGTGACACTGTGGCAGTGGAGGGGAGTACCGGGGAAATATCGACACAACCACAGAGTAGTACAGACCTCTTTGCCTAAGAAATTTATATTTGCCCCTTAGAGAGTATGCAACTTGCCCTGGCGATGGTGGTGGCCCCTGGCAGAGATGCGAGAACTCACACCCATAAATGTAAATCATTTTTTATTTTGCCGTAAAAACCTTAATTTTAAGGCTACAAAGGCAAACAAGGTGTCTGTACAACTCTAAATTTACTCTAATTTGCGGATTTTGTTGGTAGAACCCGCTACAACCAATAGTTTTCTTGTAGTAAACAAAAACCTGTTTCGAAAGTAATAAAAACTTTTACACATAATGTCAATTTTTTCTCAGAGCTCAACCAACCAAAATATCAGATCTTTGTAACAAATTCTTAGGTTTTTAGAACCTTCTCATGGCCATGAAATCACACTTTGAATTTTACAAGTTACCATTTTTGAGAAAATTGAAGACAAAAAATTGCCCATATATGCTTAACCTAATTACAGGATAAGAGCTTACAAACTATGGGTGCAGAATCTTCTCAGTAGAACTTCTCGGATGACTGTTGGCTTCTATTAGTTGATTTGACACCAATATTCAATATTTGTGACCACTTAAATTTTCAAATTTAACAACGTTCTGTAAGTTTAATGATTTGTTAAAGTACCGTAAACACCGGCTACTTGGACCAAATTTTTCAATTGTTTTGTATTTTTTCCCCATTAATCTAACATCTGAATGGAAAATGCTGGAGAGTAGTTTGATAAGATGTATTCAACCCAAAGGAATATTTCGAAAATTGAGTTCATCTTACACTGGTGTGTGGGCTACTTGAACCCACACAATATTTTTGTTTTTAAAATCCTTGAGATTTGCACTGAATCCATGTCGTACCTAGGTTTTCAGATACAAACATATTGATTCAATTTCTGGTACAAACATAAACATTCAATCGTAACTAACCTGCTGTCATCTTTTGGGGTTTGGACTACGGCTCTGGATAATGGCAATCCAAACAGATGTTATTTATCTGGACTTCTCTAAGGCCTTTGATAAGTTGCCTCATCAAAGACTATTAAATAAATTATTGCATTTCGGCATTGGAGACAAACTGCTACATTGGATACAATCTTTTCTTGAATACCGATGTTTTCATGTTAAAACATGTAATTATAGATCATCCTTGCAGAAAATCAGCAGTGGAGACCCTCGGGGATTTGTACTGAGACCAGTTCTATTTACACTAGCGATCTCTCTAATGGCATATCCTCCAAGGTCAAAATGTACGCAGACAACACCAAAATCTACTCCAGCCTGCTAGCCGATCACCAGCAAATCCAACGTGATCTGGATAATCTGTTCAAATGGCCAAAAACATGGATATCACTGAACAAAGCTAAATATGTAGTCATGCATACAGGGAAATCCAAGCCTAAAATACAATACTATCTGGGCAGAGAATGCCTTACCAATGTACATGTGATGGAAGAGTTAGGTATCAGGCCAATTACCCCATTTCAAACAATTTGAAATGGGGAAATCACGTATACTACTATGCTAAAAAGGCTAATAAAGCAATTTATCTCCTCCTCAAGGCCTTCAACACCATCAGAAGTGACGTGTTTGCATGATGTGTTCCATAGAACTCATCATCTGTATCTGCTAAGCCATGATGCTAAACTCTGCTAGGCATAGACTAGGCACTGATTCCTGCAAAACAAACTTTTTTTTGGGCAACAGGATTATTGAAAACTGGAATAATCTACCGCTAGATGTGGCAATGGCTCCAAACATGGAAGCTTTCAAGAGGGCTTATGATGAATTACCCAATCACCATCCTGCTACTGTCTAGTTAAACTCACATGGAATTGAAACTATTACTGTAACTTTTGGCATGGTGTAACCTTTGCAACTTTTTTAACTTTAAATGTCATTTGGCTTTTTGTAACTCATTAACCTTCGCTATTACTAAAATGCCTTTAATGTGTATCACACACACAATATATCAATTATGAATCATATTAGCGATGTTTCAAGCTACATCAGTTATACTTTAAATAAATAAATAAATAAATAAATAAATAAAACAAATGTAAATATACTATGAACACAATGAAAACTTCAATAGCTGAAAGATAATTTTTATTATCCAATTTTTCATTGATAGCAGTGAGTGCATAATTAAAAATAATTTTACTCCATCTTACACTGGGAGATTGGGATCTTCAGCTTGTTTTTATGGCTTTATTCCCAAATGAATTGCTACCAAACATTCCTCAAGCTGGTGGTCCGTCATATTCCGCATATGTTTGACTTTAGGCAATCTTTTGTATTTGTGTATAATAATGGTCAGTTACTGAAGAAGCAAGAGAAAATAAGCATAGTTGAAATTTTAAATATCAAAATAAAACTATTAATGCATTAAAAGGATAAAAAAGAAACTTGTGGGCTTCTTGACCCCACTGTAAACATGGGTCCAGGTAGCACGGTTTTTAAGATTATGTGCTTACAATTAGGAAATGTAAAAAAATTGGGAAAGACTAATGATACTAATAATGAAGATACCATAGCAGTTATATTAACAAATATATAATTACTGAAATGTAAACTTATCCCTTGATGAACTATTTTGTAAATCCAGTATAGAGGTAAAAGTTTTAAGGCTCAAATTCCACCAATTTTGACTCCAGACATTTAATGGAGTGCTGTAACTTGGTGTGCCACCGAACACATTTAATGTTGCACTGTGTTGCCATTGCATAGAAGAAAACATTTTTGTGCTGAAAACATTTTTTTCACGTGGGTTCAGGGTGCCCAGCAAACCTGGAATCCTTAAAAACCGGGAATTTGAAAAAGACTGGAAGAACCAGGAAAAACTGTGAATTTGCTTTTAAAACCGCGATTTTTCGTTATTCTCTGATTTTTCCCTCAATATGTAGCACATTTACGTACAGCATCATATTCAGTAAAGTGCAGAATTGAAATCTGTACATGATAATGCCGAGAGTTAAAATCCAAGTATGTCTGAGAAGTGTCACAAGTTTTCTTGAGGATTGCAAAGTTCTTGACTCTTGCATAACACAACTTCAAATACTGCTGCTTGTATAGGGTGCAACATGAATAGAGATTGTTATTTTTCCGACCATGTTATCATGTCGATAATATTCAAAAGGAATTTTAACTTCTTTTGTAGAAGAGCGCAGTTGGAGCTCTCTTTGCTAATAGCCTATATAGAGATTAAGAGGGACAGCATCTGAATTGGCAGGGAGCATGAAGAACATTATGTGTAGATCTTGACAGGGTTGCACGCCAGGAAATAGGGGTAAACCCTATTTTCATCGCTGCATGGGCCCCCCAAGGCAATGCAGGTAATAAAACGAAATTGAAGTTAAAAATGTTGGTACAAATTTATCGTACTAAATTTTTTTCAATTTTTCATTCATATAAAGAAATAATGCTAATATAATCCAAATTATGTTCACGCAGTGCAGGATATCCAATACACGCGGTTATGTTTGACACCAAATTACACAAAAAATACTCATATTTTCGAAAAATTCATCATGACCGTATTTGAAGATCTGTTTTTGGTGAACATATTTCATTAAGAAAAACAATTTTATCCTCACCATTTAAGTTCTAAGAAGACGCATTTTTAAAAAAAATTTTCAGTTTTAGAAAAATCAGGCATATTAATTAACATGAGTCCTGTACCATTCTTTTCAGCATCCTTTAGACTATCTAAGGTCGAAATTTACTTAAAAAATGTATGCCATTTTTTAAGAAATGTTTTTTAAATGTCAAAATTTAGCTGCAATTTCACAAAAAATAGTCTATTTTCGAAAAATTGATGCCGTTTTTGAGAAAAAAATTGTGTAAACAAAATTAAAAGTTGCCTATATTTCACCCAAAATTATGTGAAAAGAACTCAAATTTTCGAAAAATTGCACTTGACCTTATTTCAAAATCTATCTTTAAGGAACAGATTTCTTAGGGTTTTCAACGAATTTCAGATCTACACTATTCACTGAAACGACCTTCACACTATCCAACAACAAAATTTAATTAAAAACAATGAAGCATTTTCTTTGAAAATATTGAAAATGTCTCAGGGGATTCATGTAAAGTACCCCCCAAAATTAATTATCGATTTCAAATGTAAGGGGCCAGATTGATTAAGGAATGTCAATTTTGGCATTATGAGGAGGAAGGCAAGGAATGGCAATATGAGTTTCTCTTACAAAAATTCGCCGCTTTTTCCAGCAGCATTATGTTACTTTCACTCTACTACTTAAGCAGTAAAAGGTAAAAATATGTTGTAATGTGTGAAAAAGAACCTGGAAACTTATATTCTCGGACGGGAAAACCGGGAAAAAAACTTGAATTCCAAAAAGCTAGATCACTGGTCACCCTGTTCAAGTAATACCATAAGGGCCCAAGTAGCCTCTGATGACAGTACTGTATATTATAGGTTGAAAATCAGACCTGTAAACTGTTAACCATTCATTTACCTATGCTGTTATATACTGCCTACACTACTGTGAAAAGGTTATTGTTTGATGAATGTCCAGGTTGTGTGTACAACAGATCTAAGGATAATACTTTTAATTGCTCCTCGTGTGTGATCTGCTATGTTCTTGGGGATTAAAGCTGTTACAAACCTTTCCACAGCACTCACTTATGGATTTGTATGTCCCTGCTCCCTTTTTATAGAAGAAAACTGTTGTTCCGTTAGTAACTGCACCTTTACAAATTTTGAAGCTTGGTTTTTTCGAATCTAGGAATTCTGGAATTTTAATAAATGTACTCTTAAGTCTTCGTTATCTTAAGCTTTTTTTGTGATGTAATTTTAGTAAGTAGTAACACTTAGTTATGTTCTTGAAATACCAGCCATTATTTGTAAGCATTAAGACCGTATTTTATGTGGAAATAGAAAATCACTAAAGAAATAAGATCTCTCTGAAGAAGTCTCTAAGAAGTCTGAGTGGCGCTATTGAAGACTGAGAAACATTTAATTTTCAAATAATACAGTAAATTTTAATTTAATTTTATTCTATCTGAACTGGACACTGAAGAAGATTGAAACTTGCCATAATAAGAAGATTCTGAGATACACCTCATATCTGTTTTCTTTTGATTCTGTTTTTTGAGATACACCTTGAAGGCATAGGAGATCAGTATTGATCTTTGAAAACTTATAACACAATTGTTTCTTATTCAGCATGAAGTTTATTAATGTTATTTGCACATTGGAGCCATTCTAAAGTAGTATACTGTTGTTCACCGAAAGGAGGCGAACCCTGCTCCTTAATAAGTGAAGTGAAGAACGAAGATGAAGATGTGAGTTGGTGCTATTAATTTCTCCTTTTCTTTCCTCTTAAGTCTGAAAGACATCTCTCTCAAGCAATTTTATTATTTTCTATTTTGTAATGTTAATGATCTATCATACGTGAGTCCTAAGATATAGTGGAAAATCACTAAAGAAATGAGATGTTTCTCGTGTATTAAACGGATGTAAATCTTTTAAATGGTGTTAACTAAAAGTTTTAGTATTCTGAGTTGAGCCAGTGCAATATTGGTCTTGTAAATTTTTGAGATATTTAGTATTTCTTCCTCAGCATGGAAATAAAGCTTAAATTATAATTATAAAAATAATATATAATCATGTGTATGACAAGTTAGATTTGTAAAGCTATTTTAGGGCAGATCTGAAATGTCAGTATAACAAAAATTTCATTTTCACAAAATTACTTTCAGGTCCTCACCACTTCCTAAAATGTAAAATTATTTTCACTTTAATCCATCCTAGGCCAAAGATGGGCACTGCCCAGCCTCTGTCTTCCCATGTCATTCTGACCAAAGACGGGCAGTGCTCGTCCTATACTTTTTTGTTGTATTTCCGCAGTTTTCAAATATATGCCTATCATGTCATAATTACGGAATGTGACCTGAAGCTTGTTTTTGTAATCACTTGTGATCATGTTAACTATGCTATGATGGCTGCTGCAAGGCATTCGGAATAAAGTATTTGTGGAATTGGAAGAGTTTGCTGAGTAAGTGACCAATGTTTTGAATGACAGTGATGAGGAATTATATAATGATGAAACGGTGATATCGGTGACTTCGACAGTGATGTAAATAGTGAAAGTAGTAGAAATTTATCACATTGAAAATACATATTAACATTTCATTCATAATAATTTTTCATGCAAATTAATTAATTACAAACATATTGTGAAGTTACTACTTTGAAAAATTGAAAAAAAAAAAAAAATTACGTAAGCCACTTTAATTATTATTTTATATTTTTATTATTATTTAATATTACTATTTGATGCAATGGTGGGCTGTTGAAATAAACTCTGGCCCCAAGAGTCACAAAAATTTCAAAAAAATTTGGCCTTGAATAGGTTAATGAAATTTGATCTTTCAGTGTAATATATTTTTACCTTAATTCTTAACTTTTCTGTACATCAGTCTTGTATTTGGTAGTGAAATATTGTGCTATAACAATTAAGGGAAAAATATCTATTGACTTATTTTGTTTTTCAATCCATGTTTTAGTTATTTGTTGTAAAATGGTATTCTTGTAGAATATGTGCATGTGTAACACATTTGTCTATTATTGTTTTCTTGTACACACTGGTTGGGGGTGAAAATGCTTGCAGGCAACTAGAGTTGAATTTAAAAATTGGATCATAGTTTTTTCTAACAATTATAATAAAATGAAGATTCATGACAGTGGAAATAGTATTTTAAGAAATTAATTGGTGACCACTCTAAGATGATTGTTGTTTATTGTCCAAATTATCATTTTCTGTATTTGAAATGTTTGTTAGAGACACACTACTTCCAAATGCAATCAAAGACGATCATTCTGATTTTTTGGGTTCATTTTCAGGAAGAGATAAAGCCACCTGTAGGTGTGTTTCTTAATCCCAATGAGGAGTCTGATGAAAACAGTGAGCAGGAACATGAGGTGAGAATAACAGCTGCCAACACATTTTCTGTTGAGACTATTTGAAGGGTTGTGGGGAAAAATTGGTAACCCACAAATTTCAAGTAACAAGAAAAGTTATGAATAGTGCCTCGGAAATCTTCTTGGATGCATCAAAAGTTTTGGTCTTGGGATATGTTTCTCAAAAGAATGAATCCAAGTAATTCTTAAGAGTTTTAAACAAAATTAAATTTTTTCTTTGTTTATTATTGACAGAATTGCTGTTTGTGCAAAATGAACCTCATGTGGGTTACCATGTTCTTGCCCACAACTCTTTGTTTTATTTGTCGGTTAACTCTTATTTGTGATATGTGAATGCCTATTTTGAAAAAGGAGGAGAAGGAGCTAAATCATTTGCTTTGAAAGAAATGGCTGAGACACCATGAAAATGTATGTGTTTTTTATTCTGTTCTGAAGAAATTTTCAAAATATCCTGCTCTTTGGAATGACATCTTGATGGTAGATTTTTATGCCAATGATAACCGTTTCACCAAACATCATTTCGACTGTAGAAGCTTCTTTAAGTTCAAAACCTAATGTATTTTCTTTGTACCACTTTCCTTAGTATCTGCATCTTCGTTTGGACAGGTCCATGAATTTGGAAATATGCTTCAGAGATCATTGTCTTCATTGTCGCTAAATTCATCAAATTACTGATCTCAAATCCTTTCAATTTCTTCTTCCTGTATCATTATTTTAAAAATTCTCAATGATATAAAATTGTAATAAACGTTAGAGAATATAACACTAATGGCCACGCACAACATGATGTTGCAAACAAATGTTACTATGAATGAAACATAAACTCAGCTTAACAATCCAGTTCCTAAAAGATGCTGGGCGCTTGTCAGCATCTTTTGAGAAACAATTAAATAATTGAGCTAACCATTGGACAAATAACTGATCCCAGATTTATTGGAAGGAAATTGTATGGTTTAGTTCACAAAACCACCCTGATAAAGCACAATTTACTTATCACTCTCAAAAGGTAATACAGAGTTGAATAAGATATCAGAGTAACTGAATTCTTTCAAAGATGCTCCAGTTTAGGGCACATCAAAAGGGTTGCAAAATCCCCATTTCTGCCCAACATGCAACACATTAGAGAAGAAAGATATGGGTTTCAAGAATTGTGAAAGTGGAGGAGGAGCTGGACATAAAACGTCCTGTTTCTGTTAGGGGTTAAGGGTCATATTTATAAACCTCTGCCAGGGGCCTGCCAAACCTAGCAGGCTGCCAGTGTTCGGTTTTGCGATTTATGAACAGCCCCCCAGCCAATTCCACAAGCCCCTTGAGCTCCTAGCAAGCTCCCAGATGGAAGGCACCTAAGAACGCTGCTGGTAGAGCTTCATAAATACGACCCTAAAGATTGTAGAGCCCTGGGTTCATTTAAGTCCGGTTTCCAATGGGGTCGATATCAAACCACTGGGGTCGATGACATTTTAAAGAGAGACAATGTTGATCTAAGGGGTTGGTATGTATACTGATGACTGATAGTAATAATGAAGATCATTATCTCATTGATTATGACACAAATATTTATTGATATTTACATGTATAAAGCTACAAAACGCCTAATAAACCAGAGTACTTCAGAGACTTTATTGCACTAGTTAAAATCTTTAAACTAGGCTAGCTATTCGGTATTGCCCCACCCTCTTCCTGGCTGCTCCCTATCAGTACCTAAAAACAAATTCTTACATTTTCTCAGTTTCACTAAAAGTAGAATTGAAATATGACTATTTCAATTATAATATGAATGAAAATATGCATTTTTATTGAAAAATTTTAAGCTGTATTGAGAAAATGTTGATTGTTGGTTTTTTTAAATGTACAGTTTTGAGCTCGCGTTTTTTTCACAGAATAGTTTTGAGTTTTTAAGAAACTTCAAAGGTAATCATTGGTAGCACTTGTACTTGCAAAACTAATAATGTTTTAAAAGTCCATATGTAAATATTATTGATATTTCATATTGATATATTTTAAAAAAAATTACATTTGTCAAATTTCAGTGTCAATATTCAGTGTATTTAGCCCTATCTGTACCAAAAGTTACAAGGGAAACTTTTCAAACCATTTTTGAGGAAATTATGTTTGAGCTTTTCTGAAAATGTGCAATTTTGAGGTCATTTTCAAGTAAACATTTCTGAGGTTTCGAGATACTTCATACAAAATCATTTTAAATGCTTGAACTCACAAATGCAATAACAAATAAAATATACTAGAAATATAAATATGAACAACAAGAGAGTGATAAAAAGCCACATTACTGTAATTTTTGAAAATTCAAAAGAATACATTGAAATGTCATTAACAAATACAAAATATTCATAGCATTTAGAACTGATGCCAAGAAAAATATTAATACAATTGTAGCTGTTTGTGAGAAAAGCTAGTTTTTAAAATTGCCTTAAACCTTGTGTAAAGATCTAATTTTGAAGAGCTGCTTTTATCTAGAAGAAAAATCCTTATCTTCAATGTTGAAGTTGTTGGAAGATACCAAAAAAAAATGGACCATCATCATTTTTGTCCTGTAACAAATAAAAAAATGTAATCCAACAATTTGGAGCAATTTGTTAGTAAAAAATTGAAAACGTTATCAAGACTTCATGTAAAAAGCATTTTAAATGCTTGAACTCACAAATGCAATAACAAATAAAATATACTAGAAATATAAATATGAACAACAAGAGAGTGATAAAAAGCCACATTACTGTAATTTTTGAAAATTCAAAAGAATACATTGAAATGTCATTTATGTCATGTTATTCACTGCATTTAGAACTGATGCCAAGAAAAATATTAATACAATTGTAGCTGTTTGTGAGAAAAGCTAGTTTTTAAAATTGCCTTAAACCTTGTGTAAAGATCTAATTTTGAAGAGCTGCTTTTATCTAGAAGAAAAATCCTTATCTTCAATGTTGAAGTTGTTGGAAGATACCAAAAAAAAATGGACCATCATCATTTTTGTCCTGTAACAAATAAAAAAATGTAATCCAACAATTTGGAGCAATTTGTTAGTAAAAAATTGAAAACGTTATCAAGACTTCATGTAAAGTAGATGAAATTGGAAAACTGAAGTCATGGCAAAGCAAATTAAACTGAAAAAACAAAAAATGGAAATGACTTCTGTACATCAAAGAAAATCAATATGGCAAACGTACCTAAACAAATTAAAAGAATGATAGGTTACGAATGCCATGCAGAAGTTCCAATTATTATGAATTGTCCAAAATTATTAAAAAATCCATTTGAAAGCTTATGGACAAGCATCGGTTCTTTTAATAAAAAAATCTTTATTTTAGTGATATACATTCCAGAAAGCTAAATTTTGGGCACTAGAAAACACAGGAGAAACAAATTTAGACAGTTGGTGGGCATCCTGATTGAATACACATTTTGTGTAGGGGGGAAAAAATTCACAGGTAGTGATCCTTCACAATAACACAGCAAGTCCAGAATAGTAGGGCCAATAGGAAAGCCCATCAGCACTGAGAGCTCTGCTTTTATGGGTGGGAGTAGGGGGGGTTATGGGATGGTATGTCTGGCCAGTGAAGTGCCAAAGGTGAAATGATTGTTTAGAAATGTCTTCCTTCAAAAATTAATGTGAAGCAATGAACTTGATATATTCTGATACCTTGATGCATTATTGACTAAATTTCCCTTTTCTTTTGCAGGACCCGTTGGCTATGTGTAATGATGATGAAAGTTCATGGTCTGTTTGTAAGTTAAACGAAAAAATTACTGTTAATTGCCAGCATTTCTGTCAAACCTTTTTTAAATATTGTTGTTGATTTATCTAGAATACGTATTGTGTGTTTGCCCACTCAAAGGCATGTGCTCCATGGGGGAGTGTAACATTCATATACTGATGATACAACATGCTCACATGTCTGTAGTAACTCTGTCATCTGTAGTACACACGTCTGTAGTAACTCAATTAGCCGAGTTGCAAAATGTAAGTTGGTAAATATGAGTAAAATTAATAAATAGATTGTTTCTTTTGATAGGTGGAGAAAGCGACACAGCAGGCAACTTAAGTCACTCAACAACTCAAGTGGGAAACTTCAAGAGCTCAGAGTTGGGAATCCATTTGCAGGAGAGCAACACTGAAAAATATGAATGCTCTATCTGCCAGAAAAGAGTCTCCCGGACTTACTTCATTACGCACATGCGGATGCACAGGGGTGAACGCCCTTACCAATGCGCTGTCTGTCGCAAGAGCTTTACTGATAGAAGTAGTTATGTTAGACACACACGTATTCATGGCAAAAGCCCTTATCAATGCTGTATCTGCCAAAAGAGTTTCTCATCAGGAAGTTATTTAGTTGTACACATGCGGATCCATAGTGGAGAACGCCCTCATGCATGTTCAGTCTGCCAGAAGAGCTTTAGAGATAGAGGTTATTTAGCAACACACATGCGGATCCACAGCGGCGAACGTCCTCATCAATGCTCAGTCTGCCAGAAGAGCTTTACAGATAGAAGTAGTTTTGTTAGACACATGCGGATCCATGTTGATGAAAACTCTCATGAATGCCCGATCTGTGTAAAGAGATTTGCAGATAGAAGTCTCTTAGCCACACACATGCGGATCCACAATAGCGAACCTTCAGATGAATGTTTCATCTGTAAAAAGACCTTCACTGATGGAAGTTCTTTAATTACGCACATGCGGACTCACAATGGTAAACACAGACTTGAATGTTCCACCTGCCAAAAGACCTTTGCAGGGAGAAGTGCTTTAGTTGTCCACATGCGGATCCACAGTGGTGAACGCCCTCATGTCTGTTCCGTCTGCGAAAAGAGCTTTACAGCTAGAGGTACTTTACTTATGCACCTGCGAACCCACAGCGGTGAACGCCCTCATGAATGCACTGTCTGCCGAAAGAGTTTCACTCAGAGAGGTGCTTTGTTTAGGCATATGAAAGTCCACAGGGGTGAACTCATGACTGCTGTCAGCTAGAGGTGCTTCAGTGAAGTGTATGTGGATCTACAATGTTGAGCGCTGTCATGATTGCTCTGTCTGTCGAAAGAGCAGTAGTTTAGCTAAGCACATGCAGGTCCATGGCGGTGAAATCATCAGTTGTTTGGGTCCCCTAAGAAACTTGCAAATAAAAGTTCCTTATGGTACACTCTCACAATGCATCTTTTCTGTGTAATTTGCAAAGTTGAAAGATGTAATGGAACATGGTACATGTTGCTACACTTTCCACTATGTGCCTCCTTGCCACTCACTAGCTCAAATGGTATGTGAAAGACTGCCTATGTTTAGAATCTGACAGAAGAACAAAAAGTTAACAATTTTTCATTTTGTTTAGCTTCATTGTTCATCAAACCCTGTGAATTATATTGCATATGGACAATTTCCCTGTCAATTATTGAAAAAACTTTGTGCGTATTCAACATGCAAGTTGATAAGACTCATGCTGCCTTAATACTCTGCACATCACTGTTTTAAACAGTTGTATCTTAGTGTGTCATTTTCTTCAGTCTACAGAGTTACAATTTTCTTCAGTCTAGCCAGTGGTTTTCAATAACATCAGTTGATAACGTCACACAGTGTCTTCAGTTTTCATCGTTGTGTTGGCATATATGTGGAGTGCAGTGGTCTGATGATGAATCTATGACTGATTTTTCCTTGTCAACCATGTTATAGTAGTTCTTGAGTGGCGAAAAAGGATTTCACTGGAAGTGCAAGGGTTGCCACGCTGCATCTAGGGCTGTTTCTGGCGGAACTGCAGTAGGTATTACTTAAACTAAAGAATTGTTGGTAAACGTCAGAAAAATTATAATAAAATAAATTATTTGCTAACTAAAAAATATTAGGAAAAAAATGATTGAAATGATGTAGCATATTGCACTAGTGTCCATTTTATATGTTTTTCTTTCATCAATTTTTTTCTTGTATCCATGTATGTTTTTGCATAGGCCTATGAAAGCACTTGAAACAGCAAAGAGAGCACTTGCTGCCTCCAAGAATGTGTCAAGAAATGCTGGAGAGGGTCCCTCAAACCCAGCCTTTGATGATGCAACTGAAGTTGTGTCAGGGACATTGGGAACATCATGTGAATCATTAGAAATGGCATGACGCTGCCTGTGCATATCAGGTATTACCTTTTATTGCAGTTACTAAAGATAAATGTATATTTTAGTGTGTTTAGTAGAAATTGAGGATTTTAATAATTTTTATTTCTGTTCAGGATGGTTGTGCAGAGCCTTTATCCATTCTTATTGATTATAATTATGAGAATATAAATAGCAATTAGGAGGGGGATGTGATTAATGTCTTGATATCAAAAGATGCTCCTAGTTCTTGCGCCCTGTGACTTTCACATTTTTGGCAAGTTCAAAGTGTATTTGGATGAAAGACAATTGTTCAACGATGACCAAGTTCAGAGAGATGTGTTTAGGTAGCTTCAGAGCCAAGGAGAGATTTTTCATGACATCCACCGATTAGAGCAACGTTTAAGCAAATGCCTACCGCGACTGGAGATTATGTAGAGAAATAGTGTTCTGTATGTGTCATATTTTATAGCACACTTCTCAATAAAGCGTTGTTTGACTTAAATTATATGAGGGAAACTTACTTTTTTAATTCCCCTTGTAGTAAGTATAAGGAAAGGATTAGAAGAGGGAGTGAAAATGTGTAGGCAAGTTTGATGGAAATTGGATCAGAACAGAGACTGAGGAACCTAATTGGAAAAGGATAAGGGATGTTTTTTAGAATTACAAAGGTTATTCATTGGAAAAGTGTCAAGGTTAAAAAACTGATTGATTGAGTTAAGGAATTGAATCAAGGGATGAAGATCGCAAGATCGTAAAAAGATACAAAACTAATCTTATAATAAATGATATAACTTTATTCATGTGCCTGGTATTCCTAATTATATAAAAGGAACGTACCAGGAAAGTGACAGAAGAAGGATATAAAGAAATCTGTTAGAAAATGAAACCAGAATGAGTAGTTTGGTTAAATAATGAGGGGGAAAACATATCACTTATAACGCATCAAAATGTCAATACACACATTTGGTCTTTAAGTTTACGTACTATTTCACGTAATTATAAAATTATGGATTTCTCCGTTTCCTTGGTGTGATTGTTGTTGGAGACTTCAACCGACGATATTTCTCTTCATGCAGGGTTTTAGAGCGTGCATTTCATGCAGGGGTTTAGAGGGTTTAGACAATATGATATTCCCCAATCTACTTGAACGAAGTTGAGCCTTTGGGATTTTCAAACCGATATTTTGATTTTTGAGGGTACTTTACAGTGTTTGTTGACATCCCTTATTTTTAGAGAATTGTTAACGTGCAATTTTTCGGGGGTCTTCCTACAACTATAGCATTGAAGATAGATTTTTTTCCTTACTGAAATCTGTTCTGCCAGATCTTGAAATAAGATTATGTACAATTTTTCGAAAATATGAGTAGTTTTCGTGTAATTTGGCGCGAAATATAGTCAATGAAAAAAATGTTAACATTTTTTTCTTAAAAATCGCCCCAATTTCTATGTTTAAAGACGATAAACAATATGGTGCTTGTCCCATTTTTGCCGAACTCGACGTATTTTGGAAGATTGCAAAGGTCATGTACTTTTTGGAGATATATTTAAATACATAAAATAGATTTATTAAAAAAGAAATATTGAAAATACTGTAAAAATACAAATGGGAAAGAAGATAACACGGAGAGTTTATTTTTGTTTGATTCTGCTACTGAGTGCCACTTATTGAAACAAAAAAGCTTTCTTTCAGCTGTTGAATTTGAATTCTCTTCATTTTTAAATGATAAATCAAAATCATTAAAAAAATCCGTACCCTTGTACAAATATTTTCCTTTGCGGGTATTATTCATTTTCCAACTAGGAGTTTGTCATGTCTGATGATTTGTTTGAGACAGTAGTTTTAAGGAAATTCCATTCATTTGTGTTAGACCTATTTTTGATATCGTTTACTTTTTGTATACATACATATTATGGTTATTGTTCAGAAATTTGTATGACTGTCAATTAATTTATTGTAATTGACAATAACAATATATTGTTCCAGTAAAAAATACGCAATAGAATTGTATTTATTGCATCTTGAGTATTTCAAGTGTTGTAATTTTTTTAAATAAAAAACTAATGTTTTTTTTAGTATGTATTTAAATACTTATTTACAAAGTTTTTGGGCAAAACATTTAATTAGTACTAAATTTAAAGTATTTTACCCAATCCTGTTTATAGAGCTGGGCAAACCACCTTCTATTATCGACTGTACTCCTGTGCTTTCTGTGAGACGCACAGAATGAGTATGCTTGTCATCCGCCTTTTATGTTTGGTTTGTAAGCCAGCCAATCAGTGAACTTGGCGTGAGTATTCGCAACGTTGTCTCTTTGCGAACTATTGTCCCAGTGCCATACCGGATTTGGAAATCCCAGACCCCCTCCCCCACGGCCACTTTAGCCTAGCCCAAAGTTTAGCCTAGACCTATACTATCTTGCCAAGCCCTTCGCGATGGGTAGCGGTCGACCGCCCGATGCATAGAGGTACTCACGGAGCAACAACCTGCTCCATGGTTTTATATAGCGAAGACTGACTCAGGCTCGCAGAGATAATTCACCGTGAAATATTAAGATGGAGTCTCAGAATTATTATAAATCTTGGAAACTCGGTCATCGAAGTGAAGATACGATGGATTAAACAGTACGAGTACAAGATAAAAAGTTTTACACCACTATTACAGATGATACGAGACCGCTCGCCTCTGTTACAGCATCCCTAGTTCGATATGTGGGGAAAAAATATATTGAGATGCAAAGGGACAAAAGAAAAGGGTTGGACAGAATTTAAATATTTGTACATGAAATACGCATTTTAAATACATTTTGTATTTGAAGAATTATATTTTTTAGTTTTTTGGACATGTATTTTAAAGTTGTATTTAAATATATCAAAAAGATGTTTTTAGAAAAAGAAATGCTTTAAATACAAATGAAGATAACGATGATACTTTCTTTTTGATTCTGCTAGTGAATGGAACAAATGAAGAAACAAAAATAAAAGCTTCTTTCAGCTGTTGAATTTTATTTCTCTTCATTTTTAAACGAGAAGCCTAAATTATTAAAAATGCTGGACAGTGAATAAAAATGCGTTTATTCCTTACAACACTAGTTTATGTTCATCCGCGCCAGTTGAACGACTGTTTCCTTTTGCGGGTTTTATACATTCGCTAACTAGGGGTTCATTGATTTGGTTCAAAAACTAGTCGGTTTTAAAGGACAATCCGTTTATTTGAGTTAGACATATGTTTGATGTCATTTCATATTTGAAAGTGTTTTTGTGAAAGTATAAGTGAACGTTACATTTCAAAGAATTTAGTTATTTTCAGAAATTTATGACTGTCATTTAGTAATGTAATGTAGTTGGCAATTACAAAATATTTTGTGATAAAAAAGTTATAATGCAAAAGTATTGTATTCACCGTATTTTGAGAATTGAAGTATTTTAAATAGTACTTATTTTCAAAGTATTTTAGCAAAGTATTTAAATACTAAATTTAAAGTATTTTTCCGAACACTGCGAAAATATAAACTGACTACCCGGCTTGCCTGCCTGGAAGTTCTGCTTCCTCCCGCGCCGCAGGTCGCCGGGTGGAGAGAGGGCCCCACAAGGGGCGGGTGACGTAACGGCGTGGAAGGGGGAAGGGGGTGAGGTGTTTTCCCAAATTTCGCTTTACGATGCTTCTATTCAAACGATTTGTATGATTGACACGGCGTTGGATTCAGGAAACACGTCGTCATCGCGCTACAAGCCCACATTTTTTTTTAAATTCCGAAACTACGAGAGAAATAAAAAATTGGAAATATGTTTGGAAAAAATGGTGTTATACTATAAGTTATATTTTCAAAAGATGTCCAATGCAGTTTACAGATCGAAAATGGGACTATTGCGGACTCGGTGGTATAACGGTCAGCGTACCGGACTGTTGTACCCGAGTTTGCGGGTTCAAACCCGATCGAAGCCGTGGATTTTTAAGGGCAAAAAATCCTTCGTACACCTTCCTTCGGAGGGGAAGTAAAGCCGGCTGTCCCATGTTAGTAGATTTACTGCATGTAAAAGATCCTCAAGCCTAAAAGAAGCCTCTGAGCAAAATTGAGATCCACCTGTTTCGTTGCCCAAGATAATGCCTCCTATCTCCGCTAGGTGGTGAAAGGAGTGTAGCGAAATTTACGTGGTTAGACGGAAGAGCGGGCCTGATGGACCGAGTCTCGCCACGTAAAATAAGGCATTAACTAAAACTAAAACCAAAACCAAACTATTTGTTCAGACTTTATCGGTCAAGTAAATTTTTCTTATTTTGGTGCTGCCACGTGGTGGCGAAAAATTGAACGTGTCGGTACATTTAGCCTTAAGAGGGGTCCCATAGTTTGGTCATGCTTAAGAGTCCATTCAGATATTAATTCGAGCACGATTTCTCAAGCATTTCACTTTTTAACAGATTAATCTCCACATACTCTGTAAAAATATAATTCCACTTCTGTCTCTATACTCTCAGAGAAACCACTAAAATCGTCACATACATTACAGTACCGGCAGCGTATAAGCGACTCCGACAGTTCAATGTTCTGTTGCCACACATTACTACGCTCATGGCACCACCTACATCACAGATAAACACTAACACTGACAGACTATATCACGTCTTAATATCATGTTCATAACTTTCACCTAAGCCGAACCTTACTCTCCGCGACTTCGTGTGAATCAGATGACCGGCAATGCTGAACCCTGGCTGTGAGAAAGTAAACAAATCCTTGTAGGCTGATTGCTTCAGAGCAGGTCACATGACGTACACAGCACGTGGCGAGAGAACTGTCAGAGTCGCTTATACGCTGCCGGTAATGGAAGTGGTCATTGAATCGATTGACATTTCTGAAGGACACGTGTCAACATTTCCCTTCTTACGCTGCCTATTGTAACAGCGTTCAGATGCCAGGCACATTTCGTATTTTAATTCGTATTTCAGTCGCCTATTGCGCTAGCGATAAGGAATTGTAACTGAATTTTGTAGGCGGGGAAGAGCGGTGGGGATATCTGTTGTTTCAATATTTACCTTTGACGAGAAGTAGTCTTATTACAGAAAATAAACGAATTGAGAATCGCTTATCTCGCGGAGTGTAATGTCCTTCATACAAAAATGGACGATTCTTTATGCCCTTGAATTTCTTCAGAATGTGTATTGCAGCTTCTCTAATAAATGGAGACATAAAAGAAGTCATCTCCGTCAACTTAATATTTGTTGACGGAGATGACTTCTTTTATTTCTTCATGTAATTACGTCAACACCACATCAGAATTCCCACAATCCTCTAATTGACTTCAGAGTTCGGTTCGTTTACAACAGTAGATGAGTTGCCCCAGTAAGAAAATGAGAAATAAGTCAAGGGCGGCTGACCAATAAGTGACATTACTACCAACGCCGCCTCTACCTATATACTCTCTGGCCTCTACTCTATACAGAAGTCGAGGCAGTGTTGTTATAAGTCATTAGCTGCTTGTGACGTAGAAGTTATATGTAGGCCGATCATGGCAATGTATGACGCCCATCTTAGTTTAATTTGTGTTTGAAGGGTTACACCTTCCTTCTGTGTCAGGTTACTGTACTTAAAATACAAAATATGGCTTTTAAGTGTAGTGTTCCCAAATGTCAGGGAAATTATAAAAACGAATCACGAGTATCGATGTTTTCTTTCCCGAAAGAAAAAATCCTGAAGAAGAAGAAAAAGAAAAGGTTTACAGAGCCCATTTTCGTCCTGGGACCTGGGAACATTAAATGGACAGTTGAGTGCCACAACGAAAATGAAAAAAAAAAAACACGTTTCACTAGGAAGAGTGAAACTAAAAACTGATGCAATGCCATCACTATTTCCTAATTGCCCAAAGTATTCATCTTCAACAATAACTTAAAGAGTAAGCGCAAAAGAAAGAAGAGAAAGGATTGGAAATAAAAATTTGCAAGTGCAATTGACAGAATTTCCAGTGAAAGTGAATGGAAAAACATTTTTGCTTTGAAAACATTCAATTCTTGTGTAATAAAAAGCGTGAGCATTCCGCTCAAATGGAATACGATTCTCGAAGAAGACTATGCGACTTTCCTTGAATTGGACGAAAGTAAAGTGTCAACTTTTCTGGCGTCAGCAACAATTCTCAGTGATCTAAGTTTCTATGTTTTTGTGAAAGGTTAGTTTGAAAAAATAAATTTTCCTCTAAAGCTCCAAATTATCGATAATCTTTTTGAAATATAAAATTTAATACGGAAACAAAACGTATGTGATAATTCTTCAGATGACATACTGAACACTAGTATTCAAAAATTATTTCATACATATTTGATCTGACAATAGAGGATGATATTCTTGAGAAGGTCAAAGTTTTAAAGCGGCAAACAAAACTATTGAATTCAGGAAAATATTCTCCTCGACATTCAACAGAATTTTCAGTGTTTTTCAGCATATTATAAACTATTTCTCTACGTGCAATATACCTTTTTAAGAAGTGCAAACTATTTAACTTTTCATCATCCTCAGACAATTTGAAACTTTTGTTTGTCGTGTCCTACAAACCATCATTTGGAAAAGAGTGATGTGTGCTTGATAGAAAATCAATTCACGTTTGCCTTACTAATATATTTCAATTTTATGGTGGATGTATTGAATATCTGGACACTAGGAGTCAACATTTTGATGTTGAAGTCTTTCAGTTTGTTTTGTTTAGAGCACTATTAAAATGGGAAGATATTAAAAAAATCCCTGGAGTTTGTCAAGATTGTCTAAACAGCCTAATGACACAGTTATTTGATGAAATTATAAATGTACAGGAATTTATAACACCTTATCAGAACAGGATAAAAATGGTTCAATATTTCAAGAAATAGTGTCACTTTTAAGAACATAAGTATTCTTGTAGAGTTGGCCTTATGTTTACAAGGCACAAATGCGCTCACTGAAGGGTATTTCCAGTTTTGAACAGCATTTGAACACCAATAAAGAATCAATTTAAAATAGATGCATTGCGGAATCTGCTCTTTGTCAAATGTAATTTGCAACTAGGGTGTGGCAAATTTTATGAGCTTCTTCATCAGAGACCTAGTTTGCCAAGGCAGATGCGTTCTTCTGAGAAATATTTGTAATACGATAATTAAATGTAATAAGTTGGAAGTTTTTTGGTTTCTATATTTATAATTTATGTTCATTATAAATTACTACAGGAAAGAACTTTATCTAAAACATCATGTTGTTAGATTGTTAAAAATTGGCATCGTGCCCCGCTTTGAGCTAAAAGAAATCTAGTTATCTTAGCATGGAGACTAGGTCATTTCACCAAAGATTAGAAAACTGCTATTCTTCTTCTGGTTCAATAAACCAGGGGAAGCCCCACAGAATCTAGCCAATTATAGTCCAATAAGTTTACTTTCTACCCTTGGCAAATTATTCAAGAAACTAACTTTATATACGGTTAAAAAAATATTAACAGAAATAAAAGTTATACCTAAAGCACAAGTCGGATTCAGAGACAAACCCTCGACTGCGTACCAACTCCTGAGACTTTCAAGGTACCAATGCATTTCATCATCGTTAACATACATTAGCAAAATTTTTTGACACAGAAAATGCGTCTGACAAAATAAGGAACCCCGAATTACTATTTAAACTACAGACTCAAGGTACACCAAACTACATTTATAAAATTATCGACAGTTTTCTCTGATTTCCGCGCCATTTTCTCCTTAGAATAAATTTTATGTTTTCTAGTCAATATCAAACTAGTGCTGGTATCTCTTAAGGGTCATGTCTCTCATCTTTACTTATCGGAATGGACTGATTGGATATTCCATAGCCAGATGATTGAGAAATCGCTTTCCTTGCAGATACCGCTTTAATCACAGTTCACGAGAATATACTTTGCGCTTACGATAACCTACAGAGCGACTTAAAAACTTATACCACTTGGTCTGTACAATGGAGAATTAAAATAAACTCGAACAAATCTCAAACAGAAGTTTTCACACTGCGAAGACTACCGATATTTCTCCCATTGAAAATAAAAGTGCAATAAAAAAAAGGTTCCCAAGCAAACCCCAATTAAATATTTAGGACTGATGCTCGACTCAGAATTAACCCGAAAATACCATACGTATAACGTATGCAAGAAATGCTAACTATATTTTTTGCTAAACTCTAAATCAGCTCTGAGTGTTAAATGTGGCACTTTAATTTACAAATCAATATTAAGACCATCAATTACGTATGCTGCCCAGTGTGGTGTAATGCAGCAAATACACATTCTGAAACACTGTAAATCAAACAAAACAAATGCTTCACAAACATAACTAAAGCTCCTTTACTAGTTACAAACAACTGCACAACGAATTACGAATTGAATCAATCCAAGCACATCCTGAAAACATCTCACAAGTTTTTTCAATTTTCTTTAAAATTATCTTCAAACTCGCCAGAAACTACTCAAAACGTAGCCGAATATGCTCAGGATTTCCCAAAGACAAATTCAGACCTCCATAGATATTTGAAAGCATTAATTCCCAACATCTGATAGAATAAAATACAGAATTAACTTTCAACTACTTACTACTACTATATGTAATGAGTTGCGAGTAAAAAACATCACATCAATTGAACTGACTTTTAATACTGTCCCCTGAAAACTGCCTGTAACATTCAGGAGAATTAGCTTGGGAATGTATAACAAAGGACTAATATTTTTGCTGTAATGTTTTTAACATTCCTGAACGGCAGAACTGACAAACAGTATAAATAAAAAATTAAAAAATAAAATACAATCAATCCTGCAATTCTTCATCCTACAGAGCATCCGATCAATCCCTCCTATCCTACAATCTGTCATGCAATCAATTTTAAACTTCTTTCAATCTCTACTCGCCTCACGCACAATTCCGCAGCTCGATATATTCTTCTTTTTGCAATATAACTTACAATCAGTACAACAATTCTTCATACTACAGTCGATCACCCATTCAATCCATCAATGGATCTTATGATCAGTCCAACCAATTCTATAATCAATCCCTATACTCGATTCTACAATCCAACGCACAATCATACATAACACACAATTATCACATCGAAATTCATCGCACTTCACAATCAAGGCAATGATCTGTCTCCCAATCCAGACGACATTCTATCCCACAATCCCGGAAATCGTTCACGACTCTATCGTTAGAACTCAACGAATCAGTGGTTCTCGAACCCTGAGGCAGCGCAGGAAGAACCACGGTGTAAGATATCTTACACCGTGGAAGAACCTAAATATCTCGTGGGTTTCAGCTCTCGAAACACGAGTCTGCAAGTCTCACTGGGACATGAGTCCTACGCGAGGAAAACAAGTGAACCAGAATGGCAGAATTCACCGGGAAGGAACTCACTGGGAAGGCGAGTCGTATCACATAAGTGAATGAATGACTGGAGGACAAAATCAGACTCAATATAAAGAGAGGCAGCAATTTAGCGATGAAAAAACAAAAAACTTAAAAAGAAGCGCTCACACGCCCGTGTAACTGAAGTAAACAACGATGATCAGAGACAGATTTACCGATAAAAAGTAAATAATATTGTAAAGAAGATGAAGACGTGATCACACAGCCGTATAACTGAAGGAAATCATGGAGGCGAAAAGCAGAGATTTATGGCTGATAATGATGATGTGAGCCCATTGAATCCCTAAAAGGTCAGGGGCCTCCTGTCAGAACACTGGGTAGATCTGCTTAACTCTTTAAGTTGAATTGTGGGAATTCTGATTTGGTGTTGTTGACGTTCTTATCAGAAGAAATAAAAGAGGTCATCTTCGTCAACATACTATGTAGTATAGTATGTTGACGATGATGACCTCTTTTATTTCTTCTCTTTAAGTTGAACCAGTCCTTAAGAGATTTTTAGTTTTTACATTGATATTTACACTTTATTTACACGCACTTATGCACATATTTCACTTGCTTTCACTAATGCTGTTTGTCATTTGTTTCTCTTGAGCCTTCCATGTTTCTCTGTTCCTTGCTATTCTTGACCATATGTTGCCATAAAAATTCTTAAAGACATCGGCTCATCTTTTTTTAGAATGTCCTCTGCTTCTTTTTCCCTGTCTTGGGTCCCAGATTGCTAATATATATGTCCATCTGTCATCTTTTAATCTTCCCACGTGACCACCCCATTTCCATTTAGTTGTTGGACTCTTGCTGCTAAATCCTTTAAACCGCTCTGTTTACCAATTTCTCCATTCTTTACTTTATCCTTCAGTCTGTTGTGAACTATTTTCCTCTCCATGTGTCTTTGGCATACTCATATCATGTTACTTTGGCATATTACATATCTTGTTGAGTTGAAACTCCATATAATAACACTGGATATATATAGCTTTTTAAGAGATGAAGTTTTAATTTTTCATTTATATTTTGGTCCTCAAAAATAAATTTCAAGGACCAAAATTTTCCTCAAGCTAGTCTTATTCTTCTCTTTATTTCATTATTATTGTTCTTATTTATTGTTATGGCTGAAGGAGGCAATAATGTCAAAACGAAGAGGAAGCTATCACATACCAGGTGCCTTGTAGTAAAACACGCTTCCGATCATGGAAATAAACAGGGATTTATTAAGAAAATAATGCATAATATTACAATGTGTCTAAAACCGGAAGAGGTGAAATCTGGAGTGATTCTGAACAAGAGGAAAAGCGGACATTTAACAATAAAATTTTTATGGCAAAAAGAAAAGTAAGAAATCTTCAAAAAGTCCATTTGTTTAAGAATTACAAAGATTAACTTGTGGTACTACTACAACCCTTTTGCATTATTGGTTACGGCTTCGCAATATTGCCCTCCTACTACTGCATCAACCTGCAAAAGTGTTCCCAACAGCAAAAGCTTTTTCTTCAAGGGGAGATTCTAACTCAGATCCATCGAGTATACTCGCCGTACGCCCTACCCTACACTGCGCAGTCGCTTGGTCGACGCTTAAAGACTAATGGTCTCTCTCATTTCTTCAAACTTAGTGTAGTATCCAATCAAAAGGCAAGAATTCATAAAACAATTTTTATTCAAGACCAGGTACAATTGCCGTATCACCAGAAGAATGTACCAAAAGCGAAGCCGTGTTTTCGTTGTCCAGAAGAAGTCCCAAAATCAGCCGAGTCGTCAAATATCCACAAGAGAGTTCCACTTTCGTTGCACAGGTCGTCGTCGTAGCTGATCTCCACTCCACCAAGTCACTCGCCAGGATGCAGTCACTAACACCGTCGATCGCTATCTGCCCTGGCGTCGGGTCGGAGCCCTCTTATAGCCCGCTAGGGCCCGCCTTCTAGCTGCGGAGTAGAGGCGGTGGCGAGTCCCTACCCGCTTGCTCGGGCGTGACGGCCGCGCGCAGACAGTCCAAGCCGGCTCGCACCGGTCGCCCTCTTCTCCCGCCAGGGGCGGTAACGCCCCGCTGACGTCACTCGGCAGCGGCTCCTTCAAATGCGTGCGGCCGGTCACGACACTTAGGTATATAATTTTCGAGATTTCGGAGTGCTCAACGGAAATGAGATCTTCGCCACTTTTAATCTGTGGAATTAGCTCAATATGTGGAATATATTTAAAGAAAAAAATTGGGATCGTTTTTTGTTCACTGCATGAACTTCTAGCAGAAATTACGCGAAAACTACTTTCAAAAAAATTGTTTATGAGATTTTTTGAAAGACCTGTTGTTTAAAACAGATTTCACTTAAGACATCTCCATCTTCAATACTGTATATTTTGAATGTTAATTTCACCATTTGAATGTTTGTCCATCTCAAAAGAGACAAATATCATGTAAAATATTTGCATACTCACTTACCGATACTTTAATTTATAGAAAAATTATAAATTTAAAATAATTGTTTCTTTTACTCTCCTTTGTTATAGACTACAAAATATCAAAAACTAATAATGTGTAATTAATGAGTTTTGTAATTTAGATAAATTGAAAAATTGTGCCTGTAGATGATGGCAAAACGTTGTTGAAACGTTGTTCTTCATGAAAATACTAAGTGAAATATGTATGTGTAAAATTTCTCCTATGTTTTGAAAATTTTAAGATAATATAACGGTTTTAAAAAAACAGGAATCAGTAGTTATTCAAATGAAGAGATCTGAGCAGGATAACGTAGATGGGACACTTTTGGGAATCATCTGCGCATAGAAGATTGTTGAAAACGACTGTTGTTGTGGTAGGATAGCAGAAGGCATGAGACGCTCGTGAAAACTGAATGAGTTAGAGATACTTGCGAGTTGTTGACATTTTTAATTCAAAGTACTAAAAGTAAATTAATTGCGACCAAGTATTACGAATTTTAGAGTAGTATAATATAATATACTGTAACCGCTCATAAGTCGGTTACATTGTTTAAATAGCGCGCGACAATGTTAAACTACGACCAAAGCAGTTATAGTACCGCTGAACTACAAGGGGGTGCGCCAGCGAGAAAGGATATTCTGTATCAGATTCTGAGTAAAAGTTCTGAACGCACTCACGTAGTAGAAATCAACATCCAATCAGGAATCGCCTTGAAGAATTTATGACGGCGCGATCAGCACCGCAGGGAAAAACGTTCTTTCTGCTGTGAACCTTCGGACGGAACGGACCTGTACTGTCTTGCGTTATATTTCGCACGGACATTCCAAGTAGTTTTTCTTCTCTGCTGTGAACCTTCTGACGGAACGGACCTGTACTGTCTTGCGTTATATTTCGCTTGGACATTCATATTCGTTGGAGACTGCCGTCGAGCTGTGTTACTTCGCGAGGTCGGCAAGCCACAAATCGACGAGGGACGGTTTTCCACGAGGACGCAACGTACCATCGCCGTCTTCTGGAGTGGCAGGAACGTGTCATCGCGGCGACGCGTCGTGAGTCAAAAAGACCAGATTTTAAAACTTCGACAAAATCCCTTTTAAAAGAACAGTTGAGAGGAGGGTAAATCACGCATAAGAATATATAGAATTCATCTCACGCTCAGACAGAGATAGTCAGGCAAATTATCGGCTATTAAGCGTAACTTTTCAGTATTTTTCCATCGTAACGAGAATTCAGATAAATTGTTCATGCAAAAAGGTGTAAAATTTATTCTTTTAATTCTTTTAACTACTATATTTGTTCTTCTAATGAATATTCTTTTCTGCAATTCATGATTTAAATTGTTTGTAATTAAATAGTAAAAAGGTTAATAAGTTGCGTGACAGTTAAATCACTTATTAAAGGGATCTCATTCATTGTACCAGTTTATTTAAAATGTATATGCAAAGTGTATATTGCACATGTAAATTTTCTTTCAGCTGTGTATGTGATTTGATGTTTTTTTGTGAATTGTATAAAGGTATTTCATTGTGTTTGTGTAAAAGTGAAAGATTATATTGGGTCATTCAAGGTATTTTACAAATAGAAAAGGTAAAAGCAGTAAAACTGCAGTTGACAAATATTTAGGAAATTGCTGAACACTACAGCAAGTAATATGAATTTCTAGGTAATGTGTAAATTCTTAACGAAATTGTATCAGAAGATTTGGTAGAATATATCAAAACTTTGTTAAAGTTAAAAGTTAACTTGCCTGTATTTATTTTAATATTCAAAAGCAAGATAAAAGACGAACCCAGTCCTGTAGGACGATTAGGGCATAAGAAAATCTTCCTAAATTTTGATGTGACATTGCTTTACCAGGTCAATGGTCAAGTAGTAACATTAAGTTATTAGAGTGATCCGCTCATTTGTATCCCATAGTAGGGAGTGGTCACATATTTGGTGAATACGCGAGGTTCGAAATTGATATAACCTCGTCATATAGTAATCCTAAAATAAGTGAAAGGTTACAATACGTACATAGTGTCTTGGAATACGAGCCTATTATATTCTAGAAGCGTTTTCGTAATCAAAAACACTAGAGTATCAAAGCGAACTTTCCCATAATTAACGTAGGACTGCGGAAAAAAAGAAACTCTGTGTGCTTTTAGTTCTGAAGTTTGATTTAAATTCATTTAAGCTAATAATTAATAGATCTGAAATCAATTTTTCTCTAACACGTAATATTTTTTAGTAATTTCAAAGAAAATGCTGGTATACAAAAACTCTTGATTTATGAAAGTTTCAAGAAACACACAGTGAATAAACAATATAAATCTAGATATACATACTTCTAGTGAAGGAAAACAAACATTATAAGCTGTATACATCTTATGCTTATTGATAACATTCTTACATTAACAATAATGTTATATTTATACTAATAATGCCAGAAAATCTGCTAACACCTATTGCTGAAATTTTGTCTCATAAGTCGTCTTCTGTGCAATTCTACACTTTCTTTCTTTAAAGATCAACAGTCGTCTGCTACCATCACTTCAAAATATCTGTCCTGATAACGTTTTCCCATCTTTTTCAGGTTTTGGTGAAATTTCTCTCCATATTCATAACGAAAATACCCCAGATTATAAGATAAGAAATTAAAATGTTTGTGGAGAAAATGAAGTTTGATGCTCATGTTACATGCTAAATTCTTCATGGGAATTAACATTTCATTCACGTAGATTTGAAATTAGATGTTTTTTTCCTTAAAAATTGACGAAGATAGTTTTAAAACCTGTCTAGGCCAATCTTTCCTCATCACTCATTCAAGTTTCAAACAGTTCATCTTTCATCATATTTCTAATTTAAAGCCCAACAAACATACTTCCTTTAAACTTGAAAAGAAAAGGAAAATTTGAACAAATATATATAAAGCAATCTCCATTCTTATTCAGAGCCTTGATAAACTTTATTTATCTCACGCTTGATATGGGGTGGTGGCAAAATAATAGTTTCACGATTAACCAAACTTCATATTTCATTTTTATCCCCGGTATTCAAAGTATTTCTGATTGACCAATCCCTTTTGACCCAACACAATTCATAAAACCTGATATCCCATTCACTTAGAAAGCAGATTATCTTAGTAAATCCTAGGTGAAGTCCCAACAATATTCCAATAACTTTCAAGTGTCCGTAGACAACCCATTGGTGTTTCATAATTACTTTTCTAAAAGTTCTTCCATGTTTTCGTATGTTTTCTTTAAATGAACAGAATGAGCAACTGGCACCGAGGTATATTTTGATTTCCGTTAAGAGGCAGAACAGCTTTGAGGCTGCGTTTCGAAGAATCTATAAACAACCTTCATTGATCACTAACGTATCTTATCACAAATTTTGAAAGTACATCATGAATGTTATTCCAGTTTACAAACTGACCCTTTTTCGTGAAATAAGGAACTCTTCTTCTCTCTTTCGATATCAGTAAAACGTTGTGCCTAGAGTGGGCATATTCTTCTCTTATAACCGTGAGCCTAAAACCTACGCAGATTCCTTTGAGATGCCAAGATTTCGCATCAAGTTCTTGAATAAACAACAGGGGTCTTCTCTCTTCTTTGAGGAAATCAGTAACGTCCATTCCACTACCACGGAGGTCAGAATAATCTGAAAATAATGTAGATGGTAGGTCATGTGATGGGTTTGGTATAGAAATGTCAGGACCATGTGGTACGGGTCTAATGGCTGACCTAAGTTATTGTAGTAATACATTGCCAACGTTCATTTCAAATTTAACCAATCGTAAATTTCGCAGAAAGTGCGGGCGATGTGAAGAAACTAAATCCACATGTTTAATCAGGTTACAACACCGATTCATTGCCACCCTGCTTTTAATCAAAAGCAGCTAATTGTCGCAACCCCGCGTTTACGCATGACAGTGCGTGATAATTTGAAATACGAAAAAACGAAAATTTAGCAAAAACTGTACGTGATAGAAAGAAACAACTAAAATTATATATATATATATATATATATATATATATATATATATATATATAAGATGAAAAACTGATTCATAATCATCCATTTTCATCAAAAACGGCAAATCGTCACAGCCCTGTGTAATTGAAATGCAGATAATTCGTTCGCAATAGAAAACTATTGAGTCATATGTAATGATTAAAATAAAATGCTCTTGAGACTTATATAATAAAAATACCTATCTGTTCTTTACATTAAGGGAGGGGATAAAGTTTGGATGAAAAGAAGTGTATATTGAATAGCCCCACTATCGCCAATTTCTCGTAGGAATAGTTTCGTGCCGCTTTCATTAAAAATCTATCCAAAGACTTTCTTTAGTCTCCTTTTCAGGACGTCACGGAAATGTGAGATTCAATTGTCAATTGAAATATCGATTCCTCGCATTGCTACAGCCTTGTTCGGGAAGTGTTCTTCAATTTTTTGCACTAATTCCCACATTTTGCAATCTCCTTAATCCTATGAAACTGAGTGTGAGAGCACGTGTACGCACGATTACGCTACACTGGAGGAAGAGGGGAGGCTTAACCAATTCTACTCGTATTGCAAAGCATCACTCGTATATTGAGTTAAAATATCTTCAAAATTGTTGCTCTTCTTGCAAAACATTTGCAAACCCAGGTACTCACAATCCCTGATTCTACTCTATGGTCTAACAGTTGCGAAAATCCAAATACAATGTTTTAAGTGATATTAATAAATTTCGGAAAGGAAATTAGAAACTGGGCCATGAGCCACAGTAAGATAGCGGACGTAAGGATGTAAGATAGCGGTACATGGGTGATGTGGATCGACGAGGGAAAATCGAATGGAATGGAAATGATCACATCATCGTCGAGGCATGGATACCATTGCTGAATAAGGGAAAAGCAAGGTCATTTCGTAAATTGTAGGAAGAGGAAGTTGTTCAATGTAATTTACCAGGGATTATAACTAGAAGTAAAAGAACAGAGAAGAGTACAAGAAGCCTGGCCGTCAATCATATAAAATGAAGGGATGAATGGTTGAATGTTAAGGTGATGCAAGAGAATTCACCTTCTATTTTTAAAATTGTATTTTTTAAATGTTTTATTTATATTGTCAGCATAGAGCACATTAATTTAATTTCGTTGATATAATTAGCTTGTAAATTGGAAATTTGAGAGCAAGGAAACTCCTGTATTAAACTCTCTAAGAATATGTAGTTGAATAATTACGAAATTTGTTAAAAAGGCAAACTTTGCTAGCTGTTATTATTCAGTTCGCCGAAAATGGGAGCAGTACAACTTTTTTACCGCTCTTTGGAACATACGAGGAGAAAATTCAAAGATAAAATAATGAACCTTTTTTGAGAAAATATTTACTTTAAATATTACCTACATTTCACGGAAAATTTTGAGAAAACCTCATATTTTCGAATATGATCCTTGTACACGACCTTATTTCAAGATGTCTTTCAAGAACAGATTTCATGTAGAAAAAATAACTATCGTCCACATTGTAGTTGTAGAAAGATGCCAAAAAACTTTCTCAATATTCCAAAAACTGGGATTTTGACGAAAATAAAACCTACGCTTCCCTTTTAAGCGTCCTTAACGCTTTCCGAGGACAAATTTTATCCAAAAAAATTGAGCAACTTGTGTAAATTTTGAAAATGTATGAAGTATTCCAAAAAATAAAAATATCAGTTTCAAACTAACAGTGCCTTAAGATTGTTCAGATCAATCGTGGAATATCAATTTTGGAGAAATTTGTCTGAGCGGTTTATGTACTATCATCAACCACCCGCAGACGGACAGTCAGACATAGAGACACTCGACCGCCAATCTATTTTTAGATATCAAGGATCCACAGAATATGGATTCTGACTGCAGAACGTGTTAGAGGAAGTAATTTAGTACATAGGAACAAAATAAATTCAGTTTTTCGTTGCCAGGGCTGTGGGAAAAGAGTTTTACTGTCTAAAACTCGGCGTTTTCCGGCAAACATATAATAATAATTTCTCTTCTAACGAAGGAATGTAAAAAAGAAAGAAAATTAACTTGACCTCATTTACACATCTGATTTTGAAAAATAGATTTCACTCAAAAGAAAAATCTTATCTTCAATATTGCAGTTGAAGGAGAATTGCAGTTGAAGAAAATTTTAAACTTCAGCAATTTTCAAAATTTCAAAGTATTTAAAGACAATCGGATTTGCGTCACTTTTATTGGCGTACTTTCCTCCTATCCGATGAAAAAATAATCCTAACATTTAGGGCCATTTTTGAAACAAATTGAAAACATTTGAGAGACTTGATATAAATCATCCATTTCCAATTGATGGGGCCGTGACATCAGTCTGATCGATCAAGGAACATCAATTTTGGAGAAAATCCTGCTCACGGTCTAGTGGCTAGTGTTGTTCACACCTGTGTCCGTCCGCCTGAACGGACAGACGTTTCCCGGTAAACAATTTTTTGAGCACCAAGGAGCCGCAAAACGTGGATGGTTCCTACCCAAAGTGTTAGAGGAAGTTATTCACTATTAACAGGAAGATGAATTATCCAGTTTTTTTATTATCAGGGAAATACAATATTTTCTGGAAATCTATATTTCAAAAGAAAAAAAAATTAGATATTTAAATTGTAGTGCTTCAAACAAGGCCGTAGTCACATTTTAAGTTATTTCAGTTGATGTTGATCTAAATGATTTATGTAATTATTTAAATAGCATTTTTTTACAACATGCATACACTGCTGTAATAGACACGGCGGATATAATTGGTTCTCACTAATTGTTAATTGTAATTGTTTTTCTTCTATTGTCATGGAAGGTTTCTTACAAATTAATAAAGAGGTTACCGAGGAAACGAGTTCCGAAATTCTAAAACGGCTGGACTGGTTCGAACACGGTCGGAGGTCTGCTACCCCTCATCCAAAGATTGCACTGGTTGTTCTGTTCCTAACAGGAGAGGTTGGCGATCAGTTGACTTGAGAACTTTACTCGTGACCATTGATGACGCAGAGGGGGTGAATCACATCGAGCGGCGAGGATCACTGCAGGGCACTGCAATGGGCTTGGTGCAGTGTTGCTGCGACGGCCACGAGTTCCCGGGCGCAATGATTAGGTGAGTGGCTTTCAGCATTCATTTCATTTCTGTAAATACACGTGACATATAGATAGAAAACTTCTAAATCACTTTTCGGGAGCAGATTGGTAAATTGTTTTAATTATAAGATAAAACTGAACAAAAAGATCATTATTTTGAAAATGTATAGATTGCCATCGCCTCCCGAGATCAGTGAAAATTAGTATCTAGTCGAACTTCGTTTTAAGGCCTTTTGTAAAAATAAATATTTACAGCCAAAATTAGAACAATTAGATAACAAATATTTAAAAGTAGCTTTGAAAAAATTAACCAGTAAAAAATATTACATCAGAAAATCTAACAATTTTGATAAACTCGGTGTTCTCTACGAGCATGTCTAACGACATCTGTATTCTAATGTAGTGAAACATTGTTAGGAAGATTCCAAAGAGTTGTATAGGAGACAGCTTTCCTGTCTCTGTCTGCGCTAAAGAGCCCTCGGTGTTTAGACACCGAGGGCACCCTTAGGGGCAGGCACATCAAACCGCGCCCGCACGAGCTCCTTGCCGGCCTGGAGAGCCTGGAGCTCCAACGGGCACGGGCAATTTCCCCTGACTCGGCACTCGTTTCTCCTTAAAATCCAAAGATCAAGCTGGAGCAAATGCACTTGCACTCGCACGTGACAACAAATGCCCCCGCACTCGTTTCTCCTTAAAATCCAAAGATCAAGCTGGAGCAAATGCACTTGCACTCGCACGTGACAACAAATGCACCCGCACTCGTTTCTCCTTAAAATCCAAAGATCAAGCTGGAGCAAATGCACTTACACTCGCACGTGAGAACAAATGCACCCGCACTCGTTTCTCCTTAAAATCCAGAGAGCAAGCTGGAGCAAATGCACTTACACTCGCACGTGACAACAAATGCACCCGCACTCGTTTCTCCTTAAAATCCAAAGAGCAAGCTGGACAAAATGCACTTGCACTCGCACGTGACAACAAATGCACCCGCACTCGTTTCTCCTTAAAATCCAAAGATCAAGCTGGAGCAAATGCACTTGCACTCGCACGTGACAACAAATGCACCCGCACTCGTTTCTCCTTAAAATCCAAAGATCAAGCTGGAGCAAATGCACTTGTACTCGCACGTGACAACAAATGCACCCGCACTCGTTTCTCCTTAAAATCCAAAGATCAAGCTGGAGCAAATGCACTTGCACTCGCACGTGATAACAAATGCACCCGCACTCGTTTCTCCTTAAAATCCAAAGATCAAGGTGGAGCAAATGTACTTGCACTCGCACGTGACAACAAATGCACCCGCACTTGTTTCTCCTTAAAATCCAACATGCGCAAGCCGGAGCAGGGCGAGGCGATGAATAGTGGTTTCATACGAAAATAACTTGGGCATATTTTTCCTATCTAATAATCGAGAATTGTATCATTATTATTATTATTATTATTATTATTATTATTATTATTATTATTATTATTATTTATTTCCATCTTGTTTTACAGAGATAATTTACACTGTAGTTTCGTGGAATTACAAACCATCGATAACCAGTAGTGATGGTTAGCAATTCTCGCAATAATGTATTATCTGTCTCCTCTTCCGTAGAATTTTTTGTGAGTGGTTTGTTTTTTAGTGGTTTGTTGTTTATTACAGAGATGCAATAGGTATATTTCCATAAAGAAATATATAACTCCATATATAAATGCATACTTAATTCACAGAGTTCACTACTATTGTGTAAAATAAGGATGAACTTCCCAATTAAAAAGGTGACAAATATTGAATGGAAGGAAAAGCTTGACATAGAACTGAAAACATATTATCTGGGTTAGATTATGACAATGGTTTTCCTTGCCTTTCCAATCCTCACTACACCCTCCCATCATCGACACGTCCACCCACAAACCGACGCAAACAGGCTAGCAAGAGCAAAGAAACAAAGACACGTAGAGTTGCGCAATTTGGGCTACAAGTAAACAAGGACATTGCCACTGAGCCCACCAAAAAGGTACTAATTTTAGCAGATAGTCATGGGCGACAAATCTCTCTGCTCAGTGGGAAACTTCCATCCAATTTCTCTTGACGAGTTGACCAGTGAGTTGGACACTCACACAAAAACAATCACCAAACGGGATACAGTCATCATCATAGGAGGGCAGAATGACATCAATTTGGGTGGTCACTTTACACCTAAACAACATGACAAACTACAACGAGCTGCCCAAAACACAAACATTGTAGCCTCGAATCTGCCCTTCTGGTACAACAAACCAACACTGTGCAAAGGAATTAGACACGCAAATAGCCAATTAAAACTGCATCTGAGAGGTACACATGTTAAATTATTTGAGCTTAACTTTCTCTCAGAAAAGCACTTCACACGGCATGGTCTTCATTTGAACCTTGTCGGAAAACATGTATTTAGTAGCGAGTTTGCAAAACCCATCCTTACAAAACATCAGCAGCTCAGGACTCATCCCCACCTCGTTCTCTTCCATCCCCCAGGACCGCTTTGGACCCAATTACCTTATCCCCTAAACCTAATACTTGTACTCTCTCTCCCATTATTCCTTCCTCTACATCTGTCACCCCTCCTTCCTCACCTCCTGTCACCGCTGGGACACGATACTTCCTTTGACCACGCACTCGAGGTAAAAATAAGATAAATAAATAGCAACTACAGTCAATGCAGCAGACAAACATCCGTGTAGGTACATGCAAAAGATTCAAATAGTGCAATCTCTTTCAAATGAACATAAAATATTTCGAGGCAGCATTACTGTGTGATCTGAGTCAAATAGATGTTTTTTGCTATACAGAACATTGGTTATCTCATAATGATCTAAACACACTCCAAATTACTACCTTGCAGGATCTTATTGTAGAGCGAGGGAATCAAATAAGGGCCCTGCTTACGGAGGTTCGTGTCTTTTCGTAAGAAATATTGATTCTACCTTCTTGTCAAAATTCAATTTATATGCAGTTGAAAAAGTTTTTGAAATAACTGTCGTACTACGCTCAGAATTATCTTACTTTGCATCTACAGACCTCCAATACAGTGAGCTTTAGATTATTTCAATTTCTTAGAAAATCTAGAGATAACTCTGAATAAAATTAGTAATCTCTCTTTTAAATCCATTGTTGTATGTGAAGATTTCAATATTCATTTTCTCAGCGAATCATACGAAAAAGAGCAGTTTACCAATTTACTTCATTCTTTTATTTAGATATTACAGTGAACGTATCTACACACAATACCCTTAAATTGTTAAATTTAAAAACTGCACTTCATCAAGATTCAGCCAAGAAGCCAGCTCATCCATCATTCGAAGAACTAAATATTGTAAAATTTATACTTAGGGCTTAGTTTTTAAGTTTACGTTTAAGTACTGAATGTAATTTATTTTTTAAGTACTTATAATTTAAGATCTGGTGGCTAAAAGCCTCAACCTGTAATTCTATGGCCATAGAAAAGTGTAAAAAATGTTATTGCATGGTACTATCAGTTGTAAAAAGCAATTATTTGGGGAACAGTCAAAATTAGTAATTAATGACAAATTCTTAACTTTTAAAAACAGGTTTATGCTCATTGTAAGGAAACCACCCATAGAAATGGCTTTTTTTGAACTCAATCACAAAAAATATTTTTGAAAAAAATAACAAAAAATAATTTTTATTCTTAGAACCATGGAACAGGCTCGAAAAAATCTCAAACGTTCCTATGAAACACAAATTATTTTGAATTTTTTCAGATTTTTTTGATAGCTGGACTGCAGTTAAAAAATTAAAAACCTTTTTACCGCCCTTTGACTTTAAATATACTTTGAAAATATGCAACATTTCTGTGAATTTATTTTAGTGTTTATTATATATTTGTATACATTGTTGAAGCACCCAGTAATATTTTAATTTTGGAATTTAGTTAGAAATTATCATTTTTTTAAATCTTTCTAATCCTTTGCATAAGTATATCACACGCTTAGGAAAGACTATAATTTTTGGCAGTTCATGAGAAAATAATTCAGTCACAGGTGAAAAATAAGTGGGGGACATATAGGGAAATGAAGGGGAACAGGTTGAACCCGGGTTTGCCAGACTACTGTGTCCTAGAACACCGGCCCAAGAACGAAAAAATCTTAAAACTTAATCTCAGAACACTTGTGATTTTTTATTTTTTTATTTATTTTACGTCAAAAAACAGTTAAAACTGCGTATGACGTGCTATGGGAAGAAGTGAATTCTGTGCACATTTTTAAAATTCTGTGAACCCTACACTGTCATATACTACTTGAATTTTGAATGAAAAAAAGAAAAAATATCGCTCCCATGTAATAAAATCTATTTTCAAGGATAAATCTATATCTATCTATATCTATACTAATATATAAAGACAGAAGTGCGTTGTCTTCCAACGCGGTAATCTCTGAATCTACTGAACCAATGTCGATGAAACTTTTGTGCTAACTTCCTTTAAAGGTCTGGAGTACTATAGGCTATGATTTACAACCATAAACCGTAATATATTCAAAAATAATTACTTTTCTCGACAATTTTGGCATAGCTTTACATCACAGATTCAAGAGTGCATCAATGTCAATAGTTTAGCTGTGCGCCACCAGAGTATGACGTCTGAGATCTACTTCTGATGTCTCATCAATGTCCAGAATTATTACGAGATTCATTGGACTTTGAATAAGGTTATGTAATGTCCCTGCATGAACGGTGGTGATTTGTTAGTTCTGAACATTGGTGGAATATTTAGAAGAAATAGGTAATTAAATTGGCAAAGATGACAAGGTACATGCATTATCCTTAATCCGTGTTATGTACAAAGTGGCTAGAAAACATTCGAGTTTGAATTTGTACAAAAATTGAGGTAAGTTGAGACAGTGCAATGTACAATAGTATATAGTAAAGAATATGCAGTAATCTACAATGTATTATATATAGATATCGTTTACATTCTAAACAACCTCTTATTTTACAGAAATTTGTAAACATTGAATTGCTTGAAACAATGCGAGTGTCAAGTTGTCAAAACAGACTATACAAGTGCGAATAGATGGGCAGTCTATAAAGGTTTTGAATCGGCTATTAAGCTGAAGCGACTTGCTGAAGTACTCAATTGCACTATTGAAAATAATACTGCAAGGAGGGATACAAATGTAAATAATTCTCTACGTAGTAGGGTAGCTTTTCAATAGCACTCACATTTTGACATTTTGCACTCACATTTATTTACACAGTTCTCATGTTCAAATTGGTAAAATGTAAAATGTCTGTATGTTTTGGTTTCACCCAGTTGATTTTTTTCTTCATTATGTGCAGATTAGTGCAGTAGTATGTAATTAAGCAATGATCACTTACATATTGAGACTAATCTGTGCTATTATTTTGCATTGCAATTACTCCCAACGCATGATTTGTTTCTGTTGTTCACATTTCAAGATCCTTAATATATGAAGACAGCACTTCAGATCAAATAATGAAGCTAATATGGTTTTGTTCAGAAGATTGTCAATTTAGTGTGTACACATAATGTATATGTTGATGGATCAGTATTGTTCTCATGCTTCAATGTTATGATTAATTGATTTACGTAAAAAATAAGTTTTATTCTACATGTAGTTTAAACATATATATTTGTCGTCTTCAAAATAATTATAAATACTGGCAATTACGTTCTATATTGATACTTTCATTTACTTTTATGATTATGATTCGTCAATTACGTTTTGGCATATACATTCATATTCCACATCTATCTTCTAGCGTCTCCGTGCGAGAACTCTGGCATGTTAAACTTCGCTTAAAATAGTAAGTTCCTTCAAGGTCACGATTTGACAGATCAATTTCAAATATTTGTTTATGAATACAAGGGAAGACAAAATATAAAAAAGAGTAAGTTTTGCAATGTGACAATTTATTGACAGTATTGGAAGTAATATATGAAACTCCACAAAAAATATACGTGAGTCTACAAGTATTTTATTCTGTAGTTTAGAATTGTTTATTGTTTTTAGTTATAAAGTGAAGAAAGTTTAGAAGCTGGAACCCCAAATAAGAAAAATATTTTTTTTGTGAAAAAGTGAGCGAGGTAGACCGGAAATTTCCAAATGGGGGTGAAGAGAAGACAGGGCTATCGAAGCGTGGCCGGGCAGAGCATGGCAGAGAGGGGCAGGGCGGAGAAGGGATACAACGGAAGAGATAAGTGTAGGCCCCACCGCAGGGTATGAAAAAATTGAATTCCTCTCCCTGTCTAATAATTTACTATAAACCCGAGCAACGCCGGGTACACCAGCTAGTAAGCAATAAAGTTTGGGCTCTTATCCATGATGTCCTTCGTCAAGGAATAATACTTCCTGCCGCGGCAACATGGAAACGATAATTTGAATAACTGTATTTTCCACTGAATTCTAGAAGACGTGCACAGATAATTAAGTTACATTTATGACCAGAAGCAAAACAAGGGGCCATCTCAGCATTTGCTCAATGGATCAGGGAAACTGAACGAAAAACCTGATCGAGATGGGGGTCTTTGACCCGGAAATAATAATACATAATAATACAATCCCTGCGGGGCGACCAGTCTCAGCCTGCCTATAGGTGCCACACAACTGCCACCCGCGCTGCCGCATGCCTTTAGTTTCTGCCGCCTACTCTGGCCCCCGATACCACAACCCAATCCCTGCGGGGCGACCAGTCTCAGACTGCCTATAGTTGCCACACAACTACCGCCCGTGCTGCCGCATACCTTTAGTTTCTGCCGCCTAATCTGGCCCCCGATGCCACAACCCAAACGCTGCGGGTCTGAAACTCCGTCATCTGAAACTGGCGGGTGCTGCCGAACCCCCTAATATGTTCTGGTAACCTGCCAATATAACTTCTGGGCCAAGGCTTTGTCGACACATTCATTGGATAGCGAATTCCTTTTCTGATGCCTCTCGCGCTCTGTTCCCGTGTCCTCTCCATTTGACTCTGCCAGTAATTAGGTACCGAACTGCAGCTGGCTGTCTTTAGTTCTAGCTACTATATCTGGTCTTCGAGTAAGATCTTAATTCCTCCGGTTCGAGCAGTACCGGTTATTATTATACTTCTGCCGCCTGCTCTGCCGCCATACCACTTCTGTCGCCTTTGTGAAGGTTTTGTGTCTTAGTTTCTTTGAGGAATTGTGTAAAATTCTCGCCTTTTACTGTGGTTTTAAATTTTCTACATGTTATGTATTTGATTACTGGTACACGCAAGTGTAGTTGTAGGAAAGTCTTCCAAAGATGCGCGCGGGCCCCCCACCCCCCGGGGCGCGCAGAGAGCGTGTTCCGGGGGGTGAGGGGTCCGCGCACCGCAGACTGCGTGCGGAGGGAGGTGCAGATCTGCCCGGAGGCAGACTGCGTTGGAGTCGCTGCCCGGAGGCAGACTGCGTTGGGTACTATGCCCGGAGGCAGTCTGCGTGTGATACTCTGCCCGGAGGCAGTCTGCGGTGGAGACTCTGCGCCGAAGCAGACATCGTTGGAGATGCTGCCTGGAGTCAGACTGCGTTGGAGATTCTGCCCGGAGGCAGACTGCGCTGGAGACTGTGCCCGGAGGCAGGCTGTGTTGGAGACGCTGCCCGGAGGCAGTCTGCGGTGGAGACTCTGCGCCGAAGCAGACATCGTTGGAGATGCTGCCTGGAGTCAGACTGCGTTGGAGACACTTCCCTGAGGCAGTCTGTTTTGGAGACTCTGCCCTGAGGCAAGCTGCGTTTGAGACTCTGACCGGAGGCAGACTGCGTTGGAGAGTCTGCCGGGAGGGAGAGTCTGCCGGGAGGGAGAGACTGCCGGGAGGGAGAGACTGCCGGGAGGGAGAGTCTGCCGGGAGGGAGAGTCTACCGGGAGGGAGAGGCTGCCGGGAGGGAGAGGCTGCCGGGAGGGAGAGTGCATTGGGACAGTGCCCGAAGGCAGTCTGCGTTGGAGAAACTGCCCGGTGACAGACCGCGTTGGAGAGACTGCCTGGAGGCAGTACGTGTTGGAGACTGCGAAGGCAGAATGCGGTGGAGACTGCGCCGAGGCAGACATCATTGGAGACGCTGCCTGGGGGCAGCCTGCGTTGGAGACTGCCCGGTGACAGACTGCGTTGGAGTAACTGCCCGGAGGCAGATTGTGTTGGAGAGACTGTGCGGAGGCAGACTGCGTTTGAGACTCTGCGCGGTTGCAGACTGCGTTGGAGTGTCTGCCAGCGGTGGAGCAGCCTCTGGCTGCCAAACCAGTGTAATGTGGTAAGTTGACGAAGTGGAAGTTGAATTGGGATATTGTGTGGAGTGTATATCGATTACTTTTCATTCATTTGTGTATTGCAATTATAATGGAACTTGATCTATGAAAGTTTCCGTCTACTACTACGACCTACGTTTCTGCTACTAAATCCTAAGTTTCTTCTACTATGACCGTATAAACATGCTCTGTCCGATTTGTATGCTTGCACTTAACTATGCAAAATTCCTGGCTGCAAAGAGGGGACAAACCAAGAGAGCTAAATTTGGATGCAAATATGCATGTGTATGCCTGGTGCGAGCCAGCTTCAAACTTCACCTCCTTTGGAACAAATTTAATACATGTTAAGCTTGACATATATTCGAAATCACAAATCTAAAGAATCTTAAACCGAGAATTCTGAACTTTAATTTTGTGATTTTATTGTTGATGTGGTTCCATTCCTTTTCTTCGTTAGACTACAATAAGGGGAGGAAACGTACAAAGTTGCCAAATACTAAAATTACTGTAAGTAGGGAAGAAATGACTGTTTTCATTCGATTATAGTTCAAAAGTTCAAATATAATTTAACTTACTGCATTCCTACTTTTTCGTAGGAATTCACCCCTGTTCTAAGGACACGGGAAATAATCCCATGAAAGTTGGGTGTAATCTTATTTAAAACGTCATATAATTAAAATACTTGCATAAAGTAGATGATTGGTTGGTGTGAAGAATTTGTTTATAAAAATCCCCGATAGATTCCGACTCTTAGCTTTTGTTCATTTGTGTATATCTATATAATAATAAAAATATTCCGTGGCCCCTTTTTTTAAAAAAATGTATCTGGAAAATCAAAGAGAGAGAGACTGTGTGTGTGTGGTTTTTTTACGAGGGTAGGTGGAAATCTTTAAAAGACACCATGCGGCCCTTACCACATGATAGGGTGAGAGTTTTACCCACTAAAACCAACCTCCCTTCTCCTCCATCCTCCCCGCGGAACCGCCGTTAGGCATTACATCACGGGGAATGGCCTAGTCACCAGCCACTTCTCTTCGCCAAAACGTAGGAAGGATCAAACGAGAACGACATCCCTTCTTTCCCTTTCTATTCTCCTCAGCTCAGCTATTATGGTCTGCGCATATGCGCTCACCGCATCCCAGTTGGTTTCTGAGGCGAGCATGCACCCAACCATTGCTTCGGGTGTCAGAGGGTCGATCCCGAGTATACTCATAACGTGCCGTCGCTGCACATGGTATCGCGGGCACTGGAAGAACACATGCTCGGCGTCTTCGACAACAGGCTCACATAGTGGACAGAATGGGGTATTCTCCAGCTTGAACCTGTGGAGATATGCCAGAAAACATCCATGTCCAGACAAGAGCTGAGTCAAGAAGAAATTTACTTCGCCGTGTTTACGGTTGATCCACGGTGCAATGAAGGGAATCATGCGGTACGTCCATCTTCCTTTAATGGACTTGTCCCATCGATCCTGCCATTCGAGCAGTGTTGTCGAGCAGTCTGGGTTCTCCTCTTCTTTGTGATATCGCCTCCGTCTCTCCTGCGCCAAGATATCGACAGGAGGCATCCCCGCGATGACGCACACTGCATTGTTTGACACAGTGCGGAATGCACAAGCTACCCGCAATGCTGATAACCTGTACACTGACGTCATCCCTCGGATGTAACTATTTATCGACGTGGAGTTGGCCCATACTGGGGCTCCATAGAGCAAGACGGACCTCACAACCAAGGCCAGAAGCTTCCCTTTCTCCTGACAGGGCCCTATGTTGGGCATTAGTCTCGACAGTGCTGCATTAATTACCGCAGCTTTATTGCTGGCGTACTTCAGGTGGTCAGCAAATGTCAGACGGGCGTCAATCATGAGACCAAGATATTTGATCGACGGCTGTGATGCAATACGGTGGTCTCCGACTTTGAGAGTGATGGTTTCTCTCTTTTTCCTGCTAGTGACTAGGATAACCTCAGTCTTGTGCTCAGCTAACTGCAGCCCTGAGGACTTCAACCACTGGCTAACAATAGCGATCGCTTCGTTGCAAATATACACAATTTCCTCAATGAACTTCGCAACGGCGACGATAGCAATGTTGTCTGCGAAACCAATAATACTGGTGCCTTCTGGGAGGGGAAGCCGAAGAACCTCGTCATACATCAGATTCCATAATGGTTGACCCAATACCGACCCTTGCGGGACACCAGCCGTGATATTATGTACCTTCGGCCCATTATTTGTATTGTAAATCAGGGCTCTATTACTCAGATATTCGGCCACAATCTTCCTCAAGTACGTTGGCACATTAAATCTGCGGAGAGCTTGGTGAATATTACTCCACCTGCCCGAATTGAATGCATTTTTAATATCCAACGTAACGACAGCACAGTACTGTTTTGGGCCTCTCTTCCATCTACTTCCTCCAATTTCTTGTCGGGCGGTGTTAATGACAAGCTGGACTGCGTCAACAGTCGAGCGGGCTCTGCGGAAACCATACTGATTTTCCGAAAGGCCTCCTCCCTCCTCCACAGCTTTCTCCAGACTGGTACTAATAATTCTCTCCAGAACCTTGCCAGCTGTGTCAAGCATACACAATGGCCGGTATGATGATGGAGGGCCGGTATGATGATCTTCGGGAGATTTATTCCTCTTAGGGAGGAGCACCAAGCGCTGTTTTTTCCATTTTTCTGGATACACCCCTTCCCTCAAGCAAGAATAATAAAGATTCACAAAGATGTCGGTGTGAGCCAGTATCGCAGTCTTGAGGGCAATATTGGGAATGTTATCCGGTCCGGGAGCCTTTGTGTTGCCGATTCTGCTGATTGCGTGCAGAATTTCTTCTTGCGTGACTGGAGGAATTATTTCTAGCTCAGATAACGCTATATTAACTGAGTCACCGGGGTGGCTCGGGAATAGGGCTGTCACAATTCTGAGCAGCATTTTGGGGCAAGTTGGAGAACGTAGGTGCCGCTGTCTTAACCTACACATGACCGTCTTGTACGGCCTACCCCATGGATCCTTTTCCACCTCGTCACACAGGCTTTTGGCGCATAAGCGTTTGCTCTTGCGGATTTCTATCTTCAAGTGGCTTCGAGCGAGTTTGTATTGCTCTCGCAATTGAGGAAAGTTGTCTCTGCCACGAGCTCTCTGGTACTGTCTTCTGGCTCGAAGGCACCTCCGTCGTAATTGGGCGATTTCCTCATTCCACCAGCAAACTGGTGAACGTCGAGAGATAGCGCCTCGTCTAGACATAGCCACATCACAGGCTTTGGTTACCCATTTCATCACCTGGTCAGCTTTGTCATCAGCGGTACCTGTTGGCACTATCGTCTCCAAACATTGTCGGAAAAGTTCTTCGTCGAACGTTTTTGCTTTCCACCCAGATGGCTGACATTTCGGCGCAAAATTATCCCTCCGCTGATTTTTCACCTCGTACAAAAGTGCCTGGTGGTCACTATGGGTATAGTGTTCACTAACTCTCCAGGACACTCCCATTCTCTAAAGATTATCTGACATGAACGTCAGATCCGCAACAGATCCCACGCCCCCTCTGCGGAAGGTGTGTATGTCTCCTGTGTTGGCGAGTTCTACATTCAGAAGGGAGAGGGATGCCAGAACTGCTCGACCTCGCTCATTAGTGGACGAACTACCCCACTCAACCGCCCAGGCGTTGAAGTCTCCAGCTATCACCAAGGGGCTTCGTCCTCTTGCGTCGTACACTAAGCGGTCGAGGAACTGCTCAACTTATGTTTCAAAAGGCCCGGCTCCTTCAGAGTCGTTACATTGTATTTTTATGTATGTGTATGAGTGCTTTTAGCCTAATTTGGCCCATGTTGGTTTTATTGGTATGGAATTGGATCTCAATTTTGCTATTTTTGGTGTTTCTTATTGGTTGTGTGAACTCGCCTTTGTTGTAGTGCAGGTTTACTCTGTTTGTTCGTTTTTGTAGCTCACGTTGCAGTGTTTGGCAGCGTTTGGGCATTTGTTGGCCCCCGAAATTTGTGTGGTGTGCCATTTTTGAGCTGTGCATTGCTAATTTGTCGTTGTTAATGTTACAGTTTCCTGCTTCTGTCGTGAGTAAGACGACATTGGACGCATTCGGCATTTTGGAGGTTCGTTGGTAGGCGTCAGCTGGATCCGCTGCGCTCTTCTGATCCTGTAGCCGGCAGACACGTCGGCTGGGCAACGGCGCGGCGCTGGCACGTTCTGGCTCGATCTCGTGCGGGCTTTTGAAGGCCGCATGTATTTCGGCAGGCGTGCAGCCGCAGCTCGTTGAACGAAAGCAAGGGCGGGCGGCAGTCAGGCCGCTCTGCTTCGTTCCAGAGTATTCCTGTTCGTTCGATAAGTTTGGTAACAAGGTGTAAGCCTGGTAAAAGATCCATTTCCATACAACTTTGTATTAATGCACTCATACGAAATTTGGTTTTAACTTTTGAATGGTTCGTTTTGTAAGAGTTTCTGTTTATTACTTTTTTTGTATTGAAAGATAGCCGCAGTCGGCTTCTTTATCCTTTCGTCTATTGTGTATTCGACTTCCTCGTCCTAAAGTGGACATTGCGGAGGATGCTCTGAATGCAGTAATTCTGTATAAAGTTCAGGCGTATTGTTGGAAGCGCCTTTTTTTAGTGTTCCTGTGTACTTCACAGCATTTTTGTAAAGAGACGGTATTCTTCAGTCTGTCTACCTTGTAATTCTATTCGTAATTCTGTATTGTTTTTCTTGCAGCAATTTCTTTTTTCTGTACAGCAAGAAAAGTTTATTTTGTATGTTTTCATGTTTTACAATAAATGTAACACTTGTAAGTTATTTGGATTGTTATATCTCCATTCTCCGAGGTACTTTAGAATCTATGTTCCTGTTTCTTTCCGAATCTGGAGCGTCCTTTCAAAAGGTTTCGATTGTGATGACAATCTTCACGATTCCGATGGCTTAGAGGTTCTCTGTGTTAGCCCCGAAAATATTTCATTAGGTAATCGCATGGTCACCTCGCCTTATATTTGTTTTAAGGCAAGGTTTTATTTAAAAGTTAATTTGTGTTGTTTTAAACTGCTGGCGACCGTAAACTTTGAACTTCGATTGTTAATTTTCCTAAATTATGAGTCTCGCCAAGTTCCAAATTTAATAAATATTTAGCTATTGAATACTCGTCAAGGCGAGAACTGTTGATTAGTGAGCACCCGAAGGTGGTCGTGGAGCGAATGGTCCCCCTCCCCCCGTGGCGAAGAGCGGAGTGCCTGTTCGGGGGCTGAGGGGCCCCCGCTGCAGCTTTTCAACTGATGTTTGCAGGAGCCGCTGCCTCGAAGGTTGGCTGCATTGGAGACTACGCTTCGCGGAGCTGCCTCTTCGCTTTTAGAAGGAGCTACGATCAACTGAGATTGTCGCGACACAAATGTCGGGACTCCTATTGTTTGTTGCTTTATCAGATAATAAAGTTCATTGTTCTTTGGGATATTTTTGTGTATTCACTATCATATTAACATCGCTGGAGGCTATTAAGAGGAATTTGTTTCTTAACAGTGAGTTAAAAGTCAAATAAGTCAATTGCATAAACTAATTCTAATGAAACAGAAATTAGCTTGCATGCGCCGACTTGCAATGGGTTAAGAGAGAACGTTCTCTTGGGTCTGCCCGTTTTCAAGGACTTCCGCCAGTCCCCTTTGAGAGATTGTGCCGTGTGCTCGCTGCTCTGCGCCCTGGCCCTCGTGGCCTTCGCTGCGCTGCCATGTGACATCGCCCACGTCGCGTGGAGCGATGACCTAGTTGAAAGAGACGCCAACAGATGGCAGTTCAAAAGAGGATTTACTTTTAAATTAAGAACTGTTTCCTCTCCTGGTAGCAAGAGTGCTGAGAAAAATAACAAACGATTTTCTGGAGATTTAATGACAATTTAAATTTACTGCTGTTAAATATTGACATTTAAAACTGTTGATGTGCTAAAACTATTTCAAAAACGAATTCAAATAATTCAAGCCAGGACTCAATATGGCAGCCTCGAAACATAGCAGCATTGCTGCCAATCGTGTAGAACGCTCAAGACATTACCATAAAAACTGCCTCGAAATATTCTCGCAGATAAACAAAGTTAAATTCAATAGTTCAAACGTATTGTCTGAATTGGGATAGACGACATACAGGAAAATATATAACGAAATTTCAGATATTAAATGAGAATCGGGTTTATATTTTTTGACATGTAGTGCACTACATTCATTTAAGTATTCACGTGATTACCAATAACTACAACAAACTGAATGTATCGTAATGCGTATTAAATACAGTAGCAAAAATGTGTAATTTGGTTATTTCTCAAATTAAAGAAATTTAATAACAAACATCGATATTTCCTTGAAATTCATAAACCACAACTCGATAAAATTGTTATTCGTGGAACATATGTTTCACATTTAGAAATAACGAAAATGTTCACCTCAGTCATTATCCGTACGCAGTATTTGAGCAAGCGTGTGTCCATGTGTGTGGTTCCGACACTGGGAGTTACACCACTTCCCGTTCACTAATCATTCGACGCTTTTCGCTCTCCGGGAGGGCAACTGATAATTCGTCTTGGAATCCGAATGTTTTCCAAATTTCCAAAAACGTGCTTTCATGCATTTTATCGCTGCGATCGTATTGCATAGACCGGTTCTTAAACTAGATCTATTTAGGCGGCGTTGATTACACCAATGCAACCTTGGTGGCATTGATAACACCCACCACTTAATGAATATTTTCAGTCTACGACACCAACATTTTCTTTCACGAGGATGTCAATTCAGATTGTTGACAAACGTGCAGTACTAAGTAAATCGCGCGGCAAAATATGTTTGTTATTCTTAAAGTTAGTCCTAAGAGTGAAGTATTGTATGCGCAATTTTGATGATAAATTTGCGAAATACATTGGAACATTAAATTTGAAGAACAAGTGAATACGAAGACCAGAACTGTGCAGATTGTGCAGATTTCATTCTCTGGATCTCTTAAGTTGGTTCGATCATTAAATGTAAGATATATATGATCATACGTGAAAATTACATTTGTCCTGTGATGTTATATTAATAGTTATATTATATTTGTTTACTACAGAAAATGAATCCACGAGGGCTGAATGCCCACTTCCTTCACATGCCATTGTAAAACTAAATATTTGCCTATTGTTCGGATGAAACATAAATAAAAATAAATAAAATTAAAGCAAATTATTTATTAATGTTACTGCTGGACAATTCAAGGCCAAATAAATTACACAGTAAATTTAGCTGTGCACCCTGATGAAGGCTAGAAAGCCTCTTACGTCCAATTACTTTTCCTCAAATCAAATGAGCCTAACAATTTAAGAATGGAGACCAAAACCAACCTAAATTGCGACAGAAAAATATGGACAAAATATACAAAGTCTGATGATCGTCAGTCGATTGGGAGAAATTGAAGAGAATAGGCAAAAATACAAGGACGAAAAAATTCGAGTTAAAAATTGTTTTTGATCCCAACCGGAAAAAAGGATTGGATGAAAGACGTTTTAATGAACCCGTTGCACAAAACGATGTTGCAGCAATTTTTAAATAAAAGATGGAGAACAAACATCACCCTAGCAGAGGTTTGCTGTTCACCCCAAAGGAGAAAGGTTAAAACCACGAAATGAATTCCAGTAATCATCAGATTCAATGTTTTATCCTTTGTTATTTCCGTCCAAAAAAAGCGGTTGCTATAAAGACATGAACGAAAATTCACTTTTAATCAGAATTAGAGGTATATTACAGCAAAAAGGGAACCAAAAGAATTATTAACATATGATGGTATACTCCTTCCTTAAGCAAATGGGCAAAAGAAAATCCGGGCATGGCCAATTACACTCCGCTGAGGCTTGGGGTACACTTATATAAGCAATATTTGGTCGATGCATAAGTGAGGGTGGTACAAGATCGTTTAGAATTCATAAATAACCAAGAATAGAAGATTATAAAGTTCTAAGAGACTATCTTGACGATTGCAATAATCCAATGAAATCAAAAGTCACACAGGTAGTGTTATTCTACCAACATGTTTTAAAGATGGTCCAAGACACTCTGAGCTCAGCTTCCGAAGCCCCCAAAATATCCAAGACTTCAAGAAGTAATCAAGAAGCATGGATCCATGATGCGAAACATTCAAATAGCCCTTGTATGAAAATAGATCATGGAAAATTGAAGTGTTCTAAAAACTATTACAAAGAGTATAATGAGGAAATGATCTCTATAAAGGATAGATAAGCAAAATATCAGAGAAGCTTTGAATGTTCAGGAAAGTTTAAAATTAAGAAAGTATGGATGGACAACAGATGGATGGTGTCATATGGGCCAAACGTTAAGCATAATATATATCAATATAAATGTCGAAGTTTGTGCGTCAGTGCGAAGTGTTAAATACCTTTAAAATATTGTTATACGGGACATCACTGTGCCAAAATTATCTTCGAAAAAGAGGGTATGCAAATCAAGAAGCATGACGAAATCCATAAATACACAGTCATGCACAGTATATCCTCAAACGAAGGCTTTTTGAGACTTTTTAAGCTGGATTTCGACGACCAAAATCTTGTCTTGAAACGACTCGACTTGCATTTGCCTGACATGCATTTTGTTACATGGTACAAAAGTGCCGATCTCAAAATAGTGGACGAGAATGCCATATTAAGACATACAACCTTCACAACTAGGTTGTGCTTAAAACAAGTCAAGCTATTGAGTATCACATATTTTACTGCCCTTCGCATGGATATTATCCAGTAATTTCGTTTTAAATGTGTGATTATTTGTTGAGTTCCTGCATGACAGAGCATCAATAATCCACGGGGTCATGGGCACAATCATGGGCATCAATAATCCACGAAGTGTAGTGCGTGTTTTTTCCTCGGGAGATGGCGTGATCCTCCCCCGCTGGATGGCGAGATCCGGCGCCGACCTATCATCGCCTCGGCTACCAGGGTTTCCCCCTAACTAGGACTCTCCCACCAGCGGGACACCGTCCCAGCCGGGACAAGATTTAAGCTCCCGACCGATCTCCCGGAATATGTGGTAGTGTAGTGCACGTTAGTGTAAGTGTAAGGGGAGAGGATAGGACAGAACAAGGAAGAGGAAGGAACGATCGCGCGCGATCCGTGGCCGGTTTAGTAGGGTACTGCTCCGGCATTCGCCTGGTGTTGATCAGAGAAAGCACGGAAAACTACCGATCAGAGCAGCCGGCCGCTAGAATTATCCTCCAGACAGCGACTGAATTCGACCTAGTTGAAAAGCTAGTGTTGAAATGCCGCCGTCAGGACTCGAACCTAGAACCTCCCGGTCAGAGGAGCTGCAGTGACATCAGTTGATGCACTGAGCTACCGCTCCCGGTTTTGTGCTCATCACCTAATATTTCCATATTAATTATCTAAAATATGTGTGTTTCTTCATTTGTATTTTGTGCTGTGCATTTGTATTTTCTTTCTTCACAAAATTCTTGAAATTGCTTCCACACACTTTCTCTGTTTCTTTTGCTGTTTTTCGGCACTGAATCTTTAATAATAGATTATATTTTAGAGTTTTAAACATTACCAAAACGACACGTATATTGATGCTGACAAGCTATAATGGACCTAAAACAATTGCTATCTCTATCTTTAAAAAGTAAACAAAGTGATTTCAGCGGAGTGCCAAAGGTAAACAAAGTGATAATCACCTGGCGATAGACATCTGGGATGGGTTTAATTTGAATATATTCTTGCCTAGCATTGGTTGCTTACAGCACGACCAGACATGAGTGAAATAGTCAATACCAAACTCCCCTAGAGTAATAACGTATATTTTATTCATACGTGGCGTGCATAAATGACTGTTGCATGATGAAATGCATTTATCCCCTATCAGAATCAACAATTGTTGCTATTAAGTAAAAGAAATTAAGTAACTTTATTGTTATTGAAATCCATGTAAAAAAATTAATGTCAACCCGTTTCTATTTATCTATTATCTACTACATTCTTATAATAAATCAAATGAAATAAACTGTCTATATTTAAAACAAATTCGAGCCCCAGTTGGTGCGACATTTTTAAATAAACTGAATATATTGATGATTTATTCCAACGTAATCCGTTCCGAATTTGTATAAATGGGCGCCAGGAAAAGATTACGCCAATACTATTATACACGTCAACCTTCAACTCTAATTATAATAAACTAGCTGAAGTACCCGGCGTTTCTCGGGCATTTATTACAATAAATTATTATACAGGAAGAGGAATTCAATCTTTTCATGCCCTGCGGCGGGACCTCTCTCTATCTCTTCCATTGTATCCCTTCTCCGCCCTACTCCCTGCCTCTAGGCCACGCCACGATAGCTGTCTTCTCTTGACCCCCATTAGAAAATTTCCAGATTACCTCGCTCACTTTTCCACAAATAATTACCTATTTCTTATTTGAAGTTCCAGCTTGTAAATATTCATTTTATAACTAAAAGCAATAAACAAATCTAAACTACAAAATAAAATACTTGTACAGTACTGGAAACATAAATTGATCGCGGCCGTCTGCGGCTAAGTTCAGCTTTTGCACGGCTTGGACAGCCCTTGTCATGACGAAATGTCGCAGGCGGAGCCTCACAAACCATCGTAGCCAATCTCAACGCAGGGGGGAGTGCCCTAACAAAATTACGTCGTACAAAATGGCGGGCGCCGCCAGTTCAGATGTGGAAGTATTTTCAAATGAAAAATACATGAAAGAAACACTTCAATGAACATGAAAGTAAATTCATTGAAATATATATGAACTCATAGCACTTAACCACTGTTAACACAATTCTTTTTGAAGAAATTACATTGATATCAGATAAAATAACACTAATTTTGGAACAATTACGTTCTTATAGATATTTAAATTCCAATATTCTTGTCCAAACGCAATTTATGAACTTTATCAAATGACCAGTTTACTACAGAATTTTGCGATAAGAAAAACGATTATAATTGCATATTTTCAATTGTTCATATGTATATTACATTTGCAAAAATGCAAAATACTGTCTTTCTCGAATCGTTAGGACTTCTAGGGAACCATTTCAATAAAAGAAAGTAAAATTCAAAGACCAGCTGTATATTTATCATTAAAGTAACAATTAAACTAGATATTAAGCAATTAATTTGCGTCTCATGTCAAAATTGTTATTTTGCTATCATCAAATCAGGGACAATTTGGGGACACTCCCCGGCAGGAATAGCGCATATTTCGGAATTGTTTATAAAATTGTTAATTGTTGCAAAATTGTTAATTCGCAGTTTTTGGTTCTGGGACATCAGAAAACCCTTCCCACTTTAGAATTGCAAAAATTGGAAATTGTTTATAATTTTACAAATTTTGCAATTCTGTTTTATTCTCTCATCTCATTTCCCTTTACACAAGATGCAAAATTCCGCAATCCAACCGGAGCTATCGCCTTTCGTTTTCGAGATATGCAATTGTTTATAGGATCTTAGCGTCTGATGACAACCCTCACTTGTTTCCAACTCCCAATTCATTCGATCTTGGCTGTCAAGTATAAAATTCAAATAGTTTTGCAGTGTCTTGCTTTCTGCTGATTAAATTGTATTAACGATTTGTGACTTACGACAAATCGGTGGAAATTGTTGCTCATAAGCTGTTTTTTAACTTTCGATTCTTCATGTATCGTTGACACACGTTTTATTATAAATAAATTCTCTGGCAAATTTCAAAACGCTGAGACGAACTGTTATCCTGCAAATTTGAAGATTTCTTTGTGGTTGAATGCATTCTATTCAGTGGTGCAAAGTGTATGCCAATATGTTTAACGTCTAGCGAGGAAATTCATTATCAACAAATGATTTTGCAAAATGCTTTTGGACAGAGCGGTGGCATGAGAGATCATTTTCGTATTTATTCCACGAGGCAAGTTTTAGGCAGCAGATACATTCTGTGTATTAATTTTAATTTTGGTGAAATTGAATCACATGTGAATTTTCAAATACAACCATACATTTTTTACCTGTAATGAATATATCAATAGAGAAATTCAATGATGTCTCATTTGTTAATAATTTAAAGAGTAATAATGTGGATTTGACACCGGGCTTGAGCAATCCTTAACTCTAAGGCAAGCAACGCTTATCATTGGCTCTTCTAGTAATTCAAGTGGCCTAGCCTCGGAAGATTTCCCTGTTCTCCTCGCCTTAAAAGGCATAAGAGGCGGAGTCTGTAGAAAGTGGCACCAATCCAATAACACTTCCCTCCCCTGGAGAATGCTTCGTTACTCCCTTTTGTAGGAACACGATCTTGTCGTGTATTAAATTGTGAAAAATAATTTAAATTCAATATAATAAACAAATAAGAGTTTTGTTTGCATTGTAATGCTACACACATTTAAATATAGAAATAAAACATGCAACTAAACAGTATACACATGTTCTAGGAAGACGAAACTTCTTTCTTATTATAACACTCATTTGTATACTTTTCACAGACAATATTGAGAAGTACACCATTAATCTGATTTGTTCTGGTAATAATCGATCTTATACCTTGACATGTAATTACATGTAATGATAGAAATTTCTAATGTCTGGTATGGGAAATTAAGCATAAGCTCAGTTAATTTTAATGAGAGAGCAATTTTGTGATGAAAATATTTTTTTAATGCATATATTTCAAATCCATATACTTCCTTACATTAATTAACGTTGTTTCCATTTCCATTGAAGGCAAGGACATAACATCCCTCATGCGCCTATGTTTTGAAATGACTCTCAGAGAGGTCTCTTGCTCTAGTCGTCGTGTTATTGAATTGAACTGTTGAAATGTTCTGTTCATACAGTAGTTCCCGAAACACGTAAATTCCAACAGGCGATCTCAAACTTATAGTAGTCGCACCCTACTTTCAAACATTAGTAGATACCGCGGACTGTGAGACCTCACGTAAAGTTCGAAAAAAACTTCATTCTCGTTCATGAGCATGTGTTAATCTGTCCAACTTTTTTTGTGTCGGAGGGGCTGTCATTCTTGGGGAGATAATAGTGTAGTGGACATGGAAACCACTCTCTGCACCTAAGCGAGTTCGTTTCCTAGTGTGGACAAAACTTTTGGGGATTGGAACCCTTTCTGCGGACTTCATGAATTATTATAATATTGCGATACCAAATAGTGCGTCCTATTATCATTATAGTTTTAATTCAATTTTTTTGTCTTTCATTTTGTTTGCATTTTAATCAGTTTTCTGTTTCTTATATAATTTTGTTAATGTATTTTAGGAATGGGGTTTAACTGATGCCAATGTTATTCTTGATTTAAGCTAGATTGCTGTTTCCAAGTACTCGCGGTTCAAGTCACGTCTTATTGCGATCGGTGAGCTGAAGAATACCTGCATTAAGAGTGGACTGACAATATGCCAAGCTTCAGAAAAAAAAATTCAGAATCTCGAAGGGAATATTGATGACTAAAATAAAAGATTGTAAAATGTCGCGATCGTAATAGTTGTGACTGTCAATCAAATAATATCCTAGCAGAATCTATAGCAAGGGCGGTCAGTTTTGCCCGCATGGGCATTGGTGTTCCTATTTATGCCTCGCGGGTGCTGCCACTCAAAATCGTCGCTGCAGCGGGCAACGAAAGAAATTTGAGCGCGGAAACATTCCTGGGAGATGGGTAACTTAATTACAAAAGAGAACAATGTTTTCATGAGGTTTTTATTAAATAAAACATAATAACTGTTGTAAAAAGCGCTTATTTATTGGAAAATAGAAAAATTCGTAATGAAAATTTTCTGAGAAATAGAATTATACAGAGTCCCACCAACGATGACACCAACCTCATAAATTCTAAATGGTTCCCGATATCGAAATGCAGTTTTCGCTTAACAATGCGGAATCATGGGGGAAGTAATGTGAGGTAGAGATATAATTCGAAATATTTTTAGTTTTCGAAAAAGTTAATTATTTGTATTTGTTTTGTAAAAAGTTAATTATTGTTAATTATTAGTTAATTTTTTATTGAAATATTTTATTTAAGTTTCTCAAGAAAATGTTTCAGTCTATCAGAACGGAGATGGGGAGGTAGGCTTTCTCTAGTTGTAAATTGGGAGTCAGAAAATAATCGGACGCAGAATATTGCCTGGGAAGTGGGAAAATGAATATTACGCAACACTGTCGCTTAATGTCATCATGTGACGACTTTCCTGCTATCGAAACATCAAAATATTTTAGAAGATAACATTATTATTCAGCTTCATTTGTTAGCATAAACTACTCGATAAATGGATTAAGTACTTTTTTCGTTGGGACTCATCAGGGCTCTAACTTATCGCACGGTAAAGAAGTTATTTCGCTCAATGAAAGTAAGTTAAAATTAATAGTTTTTTTACGAACGTTATTCTGGTGTTTCCATCACCAAACAATTGTAATATCAAAAACTAGACTATTACCATGCATGCCGCCATTAGTTTTTATTAATCAAAATTTCAAAAAAACCTACTGCTAGCACTTCGGTTAGAACATTATAATATGTAATTTCAGTACATTGTCCATAATCATTACACTACGCAAAATTGTGTGGAGTGGATAGTTAACGTCAGAAAATAACTCCAGTTACTTGTATTGATATACAGGACTGTTTGGTTAACTGGGCCAGATATACTTTTTTTTTTTTTTTGCATTTGTTCATCTTAAGTTAGCCAAACTTATTATATAATAATATGAAGTTAATATAAGAAACAGTAATACAAATTATTAATTTTCAAGTTTTAGCAAATTTCGTGGGATGCAGAAACGTAGACGAAAAAATGATTCACTTAACTGCAGTATGGGATTAACTGATGCTCTTATTGTGGTGAAGTGAATTATTAAGAGCATGCTGAACACAGTTATTCGAGTATATTATAAATAAGAGACAGATTTTAATGAAATATCATTTTTACTTTCTTGAATACCTACGTATATACGGAGTACGTAATGTAGAGAAAGTTATGTAATGCTGCGGGAAAAAACGGTGGATTTTCGGCAGAAAAAAATTCATTGCCGAATCCTGATAACGAAAAAGTGGATAAATGCAGTTGCTTAATTAAGAAAAAAAAGTCCTCCAATATGTGATGTAGTCAGAATTCCTATTTTGTTGGTCCTTGATACCGAAAACTCAATTGCAAGCGAAACACCCGCCGTCTGTCCGTCTGTGAACACTACTAGCGCTTAAACCAGGCGTAGGATTTTTTTCAAATTGAAGAAACATCTATCTATCTTTAGTTGAAGCTTTGAAATTTTGAAAACCATTCTTTAAAACTTGGGGGTTTTTAGATCAAACCCCACGGACATTCTTGAAATTTTCTCAAAAGTTTTGTTCAAAATTTTTTCTTTAAATTTATTGTAATAACAGAGCAAAATACACTTATAAAAGTGGCATAGGTTCTATTTTCACGGTTAACAGGAAATTGCAAAAGTTTGGATTTTTCTAGCGTCTTCTCACAACTGAAAAAATTGCAATTTTTTTTGCGAAAATTGACCAATTGAATAACAAAAAATTAAACTAATGTTAAAACGATAATAATATAGAAGATGTAGCATTACAATACTATGAAAATCGAAAACAGTACACTGATTTTTGAAAGGTTTAGATACCTGTAAATGCCTTTTATCCAAAACCACAAATTTTTGGAATTGATCACTTTTATCAATAATCCTGCGATATTTAAGAAGCTATTTAAACAGTAAAAATAAAAAAAAATGCCTTTACATATTTATGGGCTTTAAGAGTGTAATACAAATTTATTGGGGATCCTATTGTATTTTATTTCAATTATCTGTCTGAATGGTCGTTTTTGTAACCTTAAAAAGTCTTCGTACACACCAGTTGAACAAAACATATTACGTTATTTAATACTGGGTATGAATTCCATTTGCTTTGATTATTGTCTCTAGTCTTTGCAACATAGATTTCAGCAACGTTGCCGTAGTCGCAGGGTCAATTAAACTTCGGTCTCTCAGACCTCTCATGTTAAATATTTTTTTATTAGACAAACTGTATTTTCTATTTTCAATCCCATAACTGACCACATATGACCTGTGGGGTCATATGTGATCAGTGAATGTTAGGGAACTTAAGAAGTGAATGGATTTGCTTTCTTAGTGTTTTAAGGTAGCTATGATCTAGTGGCGCCTCTAGGGTGACCAGATTAGTAACCAGGGAGGGCACCAAATATAAGAATATTTACCGCTTAAATGTCCGACCTATTTTCATTACTGGACATTTGATTGATGCACAATCTGGTCTAAGGGATCCCAATTCGTTTGTTAATATTCTGTCTTCATAATTCAAGTTTTTGTTGGGTAAATATATTACTTTATTCATGTTAAAAATGGATGACGATATTCATATTGTTTTGTGAAATTTTTAATTTAAAACACGTTTACGAATTCTCGTACAGATCAAAATACAACCAATTTCGCACAGAAGCATTGAGGAACAGATTTTTTAAACACCGTGCTAACATACGTTCCTAACGTGTTTGCAAATGTCAAAATTCAGGCAGACGCATGGCGCGGTCGCACATGATTTGTGAGCGACGAGTGCAATAAGCTCACATAATTCCCTCTCACTTTCTTCCCTACAATGAAGAAACCATCCTCGTGTTAAAGGGCCAAGCAGTGGCCACAGGCCTCCTGTGTCCAATGCCCTGTTGCCAAATCCTGAGCTGTTGCCACTTGCTCGGTTATCGCTTCCCAGCTAGGATAACAAAAATTACACTGCTGGCTTGAATAGCCGTTACAGCTTTCTTTCGGAAAATAAGGGTTTCAGTGCAGCTGGTAATTAGTCGATTCTCAAAAATATTTAATTGAAAAAAGCACCTACCATTGACGCAGTTATTCACTTTCTATTCATCTGACTACCAATACATACAATAAAAAACCGGTCTTATTTTCTTGTTTTATTGGTAACGGTTACGTAATATATTACAACTTTTATACTACTAACACTTCATTCTTCTAATAAACCTTAAGGAAACGACAGAGACACGGTTGAGAGACAAAAAAATATATAATGATTGAAAAGCAAAACGATATATAAAATTCCACGTCTACAACTGATTTCAAAGTCTGTTTTCAAAGTCTGATTTCAAAGTCTAGAGTATGTATCTGACAAATGTCAGATACATACTCTAATGTAAAGAATAAAAAATGAGTAGTGCAGGCTAGGATTTGAACCCGAGATCTTCAGCACAAGAAGAAGCCACCCGACCAAATACGCTACGATATTGTCCTTGGGCAGGTCACTTATGTAGTGTTTTGAATATTACAATGTTCTTGATGCCAGAAAATTCTTTCGAAAAATCGCAAAAGCTACTGTTTATTTCAGACCAAATTCTAAATAAAACGTATTTTAAAATTTAGTATTAAAAACGATTGCACTTGGAAATAAATCTTCAGCATGTGTATTGGTGGTGTTCGAAAACATATATATTGTCACTATATAACTCAAACTTTTGCGAGAAACACTCATATTTTAAGAAACGTGCACATGAGATGATTTGAAAGACTAATAATGAAGAGCAGATTACATTAAGAAAGAAATATGTATAATTATCTTGCGTCTAACGCAGTGACTTCAGACAACGTTCACAGAAGTAACGAATAGTACACAAAAAACTGCCAGAATAGCAAACATTCGTTTCGGTACATTTTTCAGTTTTAGAGGAATATCATTTTGTCACTCAATAGATCTTCATTGTATTAATTGTAATAATTAATTAATTGTATTGTAATAATTTTTTAAAATATACAATTTGTCCGATTTGTTACACACGATTCAAGCAGAAAGCTTTAAGTTAAATTTACTATGCGCACGAATAATATGAAACAATTGAATATTTGTAATATTGAAAAATTAAAACTTTGTATGGAAAAAGACTTACAATGTTTTTAAGTACACGTTGCAAAGGTTGCGATAGTTCAGTGGCATCGTTACAGTTTTCCCTGTAACGTTACTGACCGCGAGGCCCTAGAGTTCGAGTTCCGACGTTGGCGGCTGTTCGACTGTGGTTACATATGTAGGTCGAAAAACTTTGGAGCCGTTTTTAAGAAAAGTTTGAAAATGCTTCCCAGGGGCTTCAACTAAATTACCCCAAAATTTAAAGAATTATTTTCAAAATCGCAAGGCCTCGATTCGGGCCAGATCGTTAATGGAAAATTAGTTTTGAGAAAAATTCTACGAATAGTTTACACACTAGTGTTCACAGAGAAACAGACAGACAGACCAGCGGACACATGGACGGAGAGACGGACGTTTTGATATAATAACAACACTCTCTTGGTAACTTAAGAGCCCTAAAACGTGTAATTCCATTAAATTCTCGACATCGATTTACTGCAACATTACATACATACCTCTCTAAATATTACTTTTGTTACTCCGAATGTTTACGAGGAAGTAAAAATAAATATATAAATAAATACACTTTCACACACCACAGAGTAGGTTACACGCAAAAAAGAATAATTACAGAGCCCGAATTCCTGCCCGTGAGAATGAAGTTCTAATGTTATTACATTAACAGGGGGTCCCACCAACTATGGACTACCCCCACAACTTATAAACGGTTCAGGATATCGAAATGAAGTGTTTGCTGAATAATGCGGAATCATGGGGCAAGTAACGAGCCGTAGAGAAATTATCTATAATATTTTTAATTTTCGAGAAATATAATCATCTTCGATTTTTTAAATGGAACTATATATTTTTATCACCAGCAATGGATAGACTATGAAAAGAGGATTAAAATGATGTATCATTTGCTAATATTTTGATAGTAACTTGAGTATAAAATTAGGCTTTCTGACATGTGATTTTGAATTAAACAGGTAATCGTTGCAACTCTCGCTTTTGGGGAAGGTGGCCATCACGACGTCTAGACTGTTGCGTCTTGACTGAGAGGGGTGGCAGTGGGGGATAAGAGGCATAACTACAGTAATTCTTAGTGATGGCACAGACATCACACTAAGAAATACCAATTTTGACAATCAGAATGGGAGACATCTTCCATTTATTTATTCGGATTTAACTTGCCTTCTACTAAAATTTCAAAACATTGATCGTTCCAAAGAACGATATAAAAAGTTGGTAGCGTAAAGAAGATGTTAATAATAATAAATATCATTTTCAAACTGAATAAGAAGCCAACCACCGTCTCTTCGTTGGTAAATGTCATTTTTAATTAAAATGATGACTCGTCCACTTTGCAAACCATACGACTGCTGTTCTTGAATGGAAAAGAAAACTGTACACTTCCGTCTTCTGCATTTTCAAGTTTGAGGCAGCACTTGGCGGTATGAAATGAGAAACTCTCTAATCAGAATGAACAGTAGCGAATGCAGCATTTTTGTTAAAGTTTGGTAGTTACACTGATAGAACTGTCAAGAGTATTTCAAGTTTTTTATTACTTTGTTCTTCTGGTAGTACGTGTTAAGTTACTGTGAATACTAAGAGAAAATGTCTACCTATCTATTATTTGATAAATTAATCAAGATATTACAATGAAAATCTTTAAGAATTCATTCGCTTCCCATATATTAAAGTGATAGCTTGTTTCTGCACTGAGTTCGAGTTTTGTAAATTTAGAAATGACCTTTATAATAATAATAATAATAATAATAATAATATTAATAATAATAATAATAATAATAATAATAATAATAATAATAATAATAATAATAATAATAATAATAATAATAATATTAATAATAATAATAATAATAATAATAATAATAATAATTATTATTATTATTATTATTATTAATTTTATTATTATTATCGTTTTCGCTACAATATTTTTATTTCGTTCTTTTCGATTATCGTTGATTTGGAATTTCACAAGAAGAAAAGTTCAACTCAGATCAACAACTGGGAAAAAATTCTCATTCAGATCGTTAAAATTGTTTGTTCATATGTTTTTCATGTCAAGATCATGAATTGCTGCAATTACACCTTCATCCTATACGGCCATCCCTCTCACACTCCTCTCTTCACAAAACAGTATCAACGTCGCGAAGGCCACCTTCCCAAAAAGGCGACTGTTGCAAAGGCATACCTAAAAATCTAATGCCAAAAATCTAATTTTATACTCAAATTACTCTTAAAATACTAACATATGATACATCATTTTATTCCAATATTCATGATGATAGCATTGTTGATGAAAAAAAATATAGTTCAATTTAAAAAATCAGAGATGATTAAATTTCTCGAAAACCAAAACTATTATAGAGAATTCCTCTACCAGCATGTTACCTGCCCCAAGATTTTGCATTGTTCAGCGAAAACTGCAACTCGATACCCAGAACCGTTTAGAAGTTATCGGGGTGGTCCATATTTGGTGGGACACCCGGTATCATATAAACATTAGAAACCCTGTGTAACTTGATCGATGATAAATGAAAGCGATTGCTGTATACTAAGCGAATGAATAGGGATGACTAAATACGTCTCGTAGTGGAAACCTCGAAATGTTTACTTTTCCTAGCGTCAACTTCGGGTAGCTATATTTTCTTAATTAAACCCCAAAATATCCAAGCAATTATTTCAAATTAAATAAAACTACAATTTTATTGACAATAATACTAACCTGATATGACTTTCTACAAACAATTATAAGGAGATGTGAACTTCATCCTAAATATTCATCCTAAATCGTTACTTTTAATTTTAACGATTATGTTAATGTTTGCTACTCAGAGACACGGTGCACGCTCGAAAGAACACAATAAGTAAACGAAATTGAGGATATTATGATTATTATGTCGTAGTAGCTTCATTGTTGAAATGATGACTCATTCTTTCATATGAGATTTTCTGTGTTTCATGAAGATGACCTCGGCGTATACGTATTTCGAAGACGTGTAAACTTCCATGATTTTGACGCGATAAGCGATGACCTCAAACAATCCACTTAGATTCAGAGGGTAGTGTTAAAAATCATTGGCGTGTTAGTGTCGAATGGAAAAGAATGCGTCTAGGAATTGTTCTGAACTTGGAATAATTGAATTTTCAAAACATGTTTATTTGCAAACTTTGCACCTTAATTGAAATTTACTTAACTGCATACGTAAGTTCCCATTCCTTCAATTACAAATGTCCATAAATAAACATATGTCAATACAATATTATAATAGTATTATTACTTTTTCGCATATTCCATGCTGATGCTATATGCTTCTAAAGGCAGCAGACTTACTGGTTAGAATGAAATTGTGAATGTTATAACAATGTATTTCGTATTTGGAACGTGTGAATACTGAGGAGCCGGAAGCTTTAATGTCTATATTTATACGTCAAGACAATTAATGCAAAATTATTGTTTTCTTGTATATTTAATTTGAAAAATTTTCCACAATTTTATATGTAAAGAATATGCTTCCTAAGAAGGTGGATAAAGGCTTTCTCGAGGGAAAGCGAGTGTTAAGATTTACGCTTACAAGCTCAGCCTATTTCGCCTTGAAACGTGTGGAGGAAGGACGCAATTTTCACCGGGAGGTATTTCTGGAAGCCAATTGATGACTCTTTCTTGCTCCCAAGTTGAAGATTGTTCGGTAGCCGACTCGAGTAGTATTTTAAAATTTATGCTGTAATTGTTAAACAAATGGAACTTAAAGTATTTAGAATAAAATGAAAAATTAAGAAGCTGAAAACCAGGAATATCTAACCAGCAACAATTTTCGTGGCAATTAATGCAAGCGTTGTGGACGCTTGTCCCCTCCACCCCGTTAGGAACTTCAAATGTGTTTGCCGGAGAAACTAAGCGAGCCGTTGCAAAACGGCTTATAGAAAAGCTCCCACGTTAGTGGGAACTGCCAAAAAAATAGTTGCCATGACATGCTAATTTCTTATAAACACTTACGTATCTCGAAAACGAAAGGAAGCGCTAATCGGTTGCGGAATTTTACATCTCGTTTAAAGGCAATTTTAAAAAAGCAATACTTTTTTGTAAAATTTAAAAATTTATAAACAATTTCCAAATTTTGTAATTCTAAAGTGGGAAGGGTTTTCTGATGTCCCAGAACCAAAAACTGCGAATTAACAATTTTGCAACAATTAATAATTTTATAAACAATTCCGAAATATGCGCTATTCCTGCCGGGAAGTGTCCCCAAATTGTCCCTGATTTGATGATAGCAAAATAACAATTTTGACATGAGATACAAATTAATTGCTTAATATCTAGTTTAATTGTAACTTTAATGATAAATATACAGCGGGTCTTTAAATTTTTTTTCTTTTATTGAAATGGTTCCCTAGAAATCCTAAAGATTCGAGAAAGACAGTATTTTGCATTTTAGCAAATGTAATATACATATGAACAATTGAAAATATGCAATTATAATCGTTTTTCTTATCGCAAAATTCTGTAGTAAACTGGTCATTTCATAAAGTTCATAAATTGCGTTTGGACAAGAATATTGGAATTTAAATATCTATAAGAACGTAATTGTTCTAAAATTAGTGTTATTTTAACTGATATCAATGTAATTTCTTCAAAAAGAATTGTGTTAAGAGTGGTTAAGTGCTATGAGTTCATATATATTTCAATGAATTTCCACGCCGACCCAGTTGCGGCGACGGTAGGTAGGATGCAATGCGGAGAAGTTATGAGCAAAATAAAGGTCAAACCGTTCTCGGTGGCGAAAACACGAATAAGGGTTGATGCAAAGGATAGTTCATAGATATTCGTCGATGATGACGAGGTATATGTCACTAGTTTAGAAAATAAAGAAGAATTGCCTGAGTCATTAGTAGAATTGTGTGAAGGGAGAGTTAATTTAATTGAATATATGTTAGAAGATGTAGTAGAAAGGTCCCACTCATTTCCAACATCGTGTGAAGAGAAGACTAGTTTAAGGGATAATCGTATAGAAGATAAAGTAGACGTGTCCCAGACGCCAAGAGCATTCTATGCAGAGATGGTGAAATTAAATAGCGCAAGTTTAGATGTTTAAGAACAAAGGTTCCGACTGTCAGTGAAGCCGTCTGGAAGAAGAGCGAGTTCCTCGGTTACGCCACATCTTATAAAAGTACGTTCAAAGGAAATCGTGGACGTAAGTGACACACAGAATGAAAGAAAAGCGTTTAAGCAGCAGTTGCGCCCACCAGAAACCGACAAATGTATTACAAATACAATAGAAATATTAGGGAATTAACAAAATAGATTTTGTACAATAACAGTCAATAAAAAAGTAAGTTAATCGTATTAATTAATTTTATTGTTGTAGAAATTATCGGATGCAATATGTAAATGTATTAACAGTTATGTACAAAAGTGTACTACTATGAAAAATATTAAGGGAAAACATATAGAAATAATATTAATTTATGTTAAAGAATAAGAATTTTAAAGAAATGAAGAGAATTAAACAAGTACACGTATGCATAGGGCTGTATAAGAGGATCACATACCACCTAATATTTCAGTCAAGTCATTCAGTAGAAAGTTATTGTAAGCAGCATTATTTCATACAGCTGTTGAATAATTTGAAGCGAAAGTTGAATATTCTCATCACGTATCTAATAGATTAATTTTCCAAAACATGGATGCAGATATTAACGTTTGTTTTATTTTTCAGAGAAATGTGTATGTTTCATGGGAATCGAATTAACTCTGATTTCACGATTTAGAAACAGAATCAGATGAAACCTCCCTGACCTGACAGCACGTGCGGCTCGCACTCCGTAGAGGCTGACAAGGCCACGCCGCGCGGCTCAGCGTCAGCAGTTCAGAAAGAGCTCTTTCTCGCAGCAAGAGCGTTCTCCAGAACGTCGCAAGCGCGCTGTACTTTTAAACGCGACATTCCTTTTTGTCTCAAAATGTTGAGCATTTCTTGATAAATGTAGTTCTTGCACAGTTCTTGTACACACCTCTGTATCGTCTGGCGTACTCCTTGTCGAGAATCATCCGAACTCTTTGTCCTTGCTCATACATTTTTCTCGACTTTACGTTGCCTTAGCCTTAGTGCAATCCACATACTTGTCACGGGCGGACAGCGCTCGACGTTGGCTCACCTATGACGGTGAGCAGACGGTGGAAGAACCTCTTCTCCCACTAGCAGGCTGCAGCCCATGGCCCTTGCGAGTAGATTCCTTCCGAAGAATATGAGAGTGCTGTGCTTGGACTGTCCAACCGCGTTGGCAAAGGCAGACCTATGACGGCGAGGAGACGTTGAAGGTCACCTCTCCCGCTAGCAGGCTGCAGCCAACGTGCCCTCGCCAATCAGATCTCTCTAGAGAGAGAAGAGTGAGTCGGTGCTTGGATTGTCGGATTGCACATGACAATGGCAGATAAGTGACGGTGAGGAACGTTGGTTTACTCAACTTTTCCATTAGCAGTCAAAGTGCAGTCACCAATGGATTCCTCTAAGACCCTCTTCCATGCATACCCTTTGTCCTAACCCCGATTTAAATTCTAAACGATACATAATTATGAGGTATACTTATTTTCTCGAAATGTGTTTAAAGTATTATAAATTCTCGGAAACTTAAATTTCTTCTAACGTTAGTATAGATGTAAAATATTGAGATGCAAAATGTTGGCAAAAAGAAATGTTCAACATTTAATTTAATTTTCAGTGTAATTAACTAGTAAGAAATTATTGCAGAAAAGTAAAACTCATACTCAAATGTTATTGTTCATGTTGTTAAATCTATACTAATATATAAAGACAGAAGTGCGTTGTCTTCCAGCGCGGTAATCTCTGAATGTAGATTCAATGAACCAATGTCGATGAAACTTTTGTGCTAGCATCCTTTAAAAGCCTGGAGTACTATAGGCTATGATTTACAAACATAAACGGTAATATAGTTTCGAAATAATCACTTTTATGGACATTTTTCGCCTAGTTTTACATCACAGATTCTAGAGTGCATCAATTCCAATAGTTTAACTCCGCGCCACCAGAGGTCTGAGATCTACTACTAATTTCATCAATGTCCAGAAATATTGCGAAATTCATTAGAGTTTGAATAAAGTTATGCAATGTCCCTGTGTGAATATTGGTAAATAATGTCAATGTTCATGTATTGGTCTTTGTCCGTGTTATATACTAAGTGGCAAGAAATCTTTGTGAGTTTGAATGTGTTTAATAATTGAGGTAGTTTGAGAAAATAATAATATCTGGGAGTTTTTGGCAAATAATATCTGGGAGTTTTTGGTTTCTATTATTCATATTTCAGGATCTATAATCTCTATCACTTGAGATAAAATAATGATGCTAATATTGTTTTGTTATGTGGCTCTTAGCATTGTCAATATATTATTTACACATAATGTAATGTTGGTGAATCATTAGTTTTCTATTGTATCAGTCGTATGATGAATTGATTTACCTGAACAAATAAGTCTTATACTACGTGTTACTAGCACACAGGACATTAGACTATATATATATATATATATATATATATATATATATATATATATATATATATATATTTGTCATCTTTAGAATTATAAAAACTGGTAATTATGTTTCAGAATAGTTACAAAAATTTTCATTTATTTGTATGTTTATGAATCATCAATTACGTTATGACATCTGTAACTATTACTCCTGATCTACCTACTACCGTACCCGTGCATGAACTTCCGCATGTTGTACTCAGCTTAAAACAGTAAGTGCCTTTAAGGTCACGAGTTGACAGATCAATTTCAAAACATTTTTTATGAATACAATGGAAGAAAAAATATAAAAGTAGGATTAGTTTTACAACGTGACAATTTTGATAGTGTTGGAATATAAAAAACTCCACAAAAATGTTATATGCTAGTACAAGTATTTTATTTTGTAGTTTAGATTTGTTTATTGCGTTTAGTTATAAAGTGAACGTTTAGAAACTGGAACTTCAAATAAGAAAAATGTCATTATTTGTGGAAAAGCGAGCGAGGTAATCTCGAAATTTCAAAATGGGGGTCAAGAGAAGACAGCTATCGTGACGTGGCCGGGCAGAGCATGGAAGGGAGTAGGGCGGAGAAGGGATACAATGGAAGATACAGAGATAGGTCCCGCCACAGGGCATGAAAATATTGAATTCCTCTTCCTGTATAATAATTTACTGTAATAAATGCCCGAGCAATGCCGGGTACTTCAGCTAGTTTATTATAAGAATAATTGCATATCAAGTTTTGTGTTATATAGAAGCCTCAGATATTTCATTTCTGTACTAGTTTAATTGTTAGACTTAAGCGAGTTTGTTTCTGTTTTTCTTTTGTGACAATGTGAAGTGAGCTTGAATAATTCATGAGGTTAGCTGTAATAACTATATAAAAATATAAATATTGGTAAATTGTGGAAACACTGTTTCACGGCACCATTATAATTGTTGTTTTTATAAGTGTAACCAGAAGATGTCGAAAGTCAAAAACAGTGCAAGTGCAGAGTGTGAAGACATTTCAACAGTGATAAATATAAACTCTCATAGGAGTATTAGTGCAAGTGATATACCAATTTTTCCACCTTTGTGAATTCAGGATTTTTTAAATTGAAAATGTGTGTATATTACGGTGCACAGTGTAGAAGTATATATCACTAATGGTTTTCATTTCAATGTACTAATTTTTGTATAACCTTGTGTACATATGTGTAGAAATATCGGTGTACGAAGAAACAAATGTAGATATTAAGTCAGTTTGTGTAATTTTAAAATTGTTTTGAACTCTAGTTACTGTAACATCACTAAATTGTGTGTAAATTTAATTATTGTAAATTTAATATGAAAACTGTGCAACAATCAGCACGCGGGAGCCGCTGCGGCAACGCGCCATGAGGCTCTAATCTTCTTCTCGAGGAGGGGCGTGATGTCGCGTGGCCGCAGACAGCTGGCACCCGCGTAAGCATGTTGCGTAGCTCCGCTTCGGAAAGAGCGCCTCAGCAGAAAAGGCCTCTATAACAGCTTGACCTCCGTTCAGCGGGGGGACGAATGCTACTCGTGAGCTCGTCGCCCGTGTGCACGGACCTTCCACCCCTAGTCGGTTCAGATCGGCCCTAACTGGCCCTGCCGACCTTCTCCACCACGCTAGTTCAGATCGACCTTCCGGGGTCCTGCTAGCAGCGTCCCGCCCTCTCCCCTGACCGTTGTGCACTCGTGTGTCGTCTGATGGCCGCTGCAAGGTGTCTCTTCCGGAGAACAGCCCTTGGCGAGGCTGGGCTACGTCACGTGCCTGTCAGGTGTATGTAAGTATACCACCTCAATAAACTGATGTTTGCCATGACTGGTGTCATCCCTGTTCGTATTTGCTCCCTCTCATCCGCCTTAAGCCATTAGGAGAATAGGGAACGGCCCAGAGAGCACCTTCTGCCCCTACCGTCCAACCACTTCCCCCGCACGTGGTGCCAGACCCATCCATCCATCCATCCATCCATTGTCCCCTCCCCCCACACGACACCACATAGTCACATTGTTTACGTTCTGCTATCTTTAAAATTAAATACACCAACATTGCGAGCATCCCCCCCACTCTCTCTCCCTCTCGCTCTCTCTCTCTCTCGCTCTCGCTCTCGCTCTCTCTCTCTCTCTCTCTCTCTCTCGATCTGCCACTATCAGCACCCAATCCGTTCTCTCTGCGATCTGTACTTAATCAACGCCATCAGTTGTGCTCTTTTGTTTATATCAGGCGCCTTTCAACTATCTCCCTCTCGGGTTTCTTCTTCCGGTACATTTCATAAATGTATATTATTTTCCCTAGTATTATATATTTCCCTTGTGATAAACCATCACATCTCTTAATTTAAACTACATTCTCATGTGCAATGAATTAACGCCCTCTCCACTAGTGGAGTGGTTGAATGAATACCATTTGCCCGTGATACCTCATTGTGACCGACTGCCTTATGAGTATTATCCCCCCACGTTTTCTGGAACCCTCATTTCGCTAGACGCGTGGGGAGTGGGGTATTTGATTATTTTGTTGACATGAAGTCGGCAGGTCGTTTTCCGATGCAAAATAATTTGTTTGCAACCATTCCCAGAATCAGCACGTATTCCTGCATTTTTGGAGCAAACAAAGATCGCTAGGTATGTTAGTATAGAAGACCGGGCTTCACAAATCTACAAAATTGTATATCTGATTAGAGTGAAAGGAGAAGTCATATTTGTCTGCCAACAAACGTTTGATGAGTGCAGTACACAGTGTTTGGTGTGTACACTAAGGTGCCGAACTGTTCTTTTTTTCCGTCTTTCACCGTCGGAACTCGAACGCTAGCGCCTCCCGGTCAGGGGCACTGCTGTGACATCCGTTTCGCCCCAAGCCACCTTTGTCGTTCAATGGAATGAGACCCGGCACCTCTTAGTTGGTAGGGTTGAAGTAGTTGGTAGGGTTGGTAGGCTTTACCTCTACACTCACTGCCACGGGTGTTGGTTTGAAAATAAACTAGGAAGAACCAAAGTAAAGGCTGTCATCTTCAGCTCGTCTGGCCTGAGCAAGAAGAAGGTATTGATTGACTGGACAATTATGAAATATTTATTTTCGATTAAATTGGTACAATTGCTTAGGAAAGTGCATATTACAGTGCTTTCTGCTTTAGAAAATACATATTTTGTCTTATTTTTGTTGCATTGTAAATTGGCAACATTTATCTGTCTCCGTAGGAGACAAGTGAGATAGTATTCAATATTTGTTGGGGCATGCTCGTATTATAACAGTAAGCATCATCCGATTTTCAGCGTGTGGTAACCATGCATTGTCAGAAAAAGAAAAAATTGATTTTATTATGTTTTAGTGTTTTTCAGTTATTGGGTAAATATAATGAGAGTAACATTACACGTTAATTGGATGATCTTCAGTGATCATTAATTTCGGATGATCTTTAGCGAGCATGATCTCTTCCCTTGTTTAAGGGGGTTTGCTATGAAACAAACTTTTCAATTATGAAAAGAACTTAAAATACAATTGCCCATATCTAGTTTAAATGCACCTCCACCAGGAGGTACACTGAGGCTGACCTCAGGCTGTTTGAAGAACATTAACAATCGCGAATAATTGAAGCATGAAAGCCGGAAGCTGACACTATCCGGAGTCTAATTATATAATGGTACTCTCGGGACAGCCTCTAGGCTGCTGGCGAAATAACCATTACCACGCCAATAAGGAAGCAGGAAAGCCAGAAGCAAAATATATCTTACAAGATGCGACATCAATGCTGATGTTTTCAAAACATCGATGTTTTTATAGAAACAGTGTTGTTTTAAACATGGATGTTTAGCACTCGATGCTTCTTTTTACGTTTTCGATTGTGAATGAAAAATGTTCCATAATTACAATTTTGTAAAATTTAAAAAACTGAATAATAACTGATAAAAACATTCGCAGTTTGTGTTTATACCGTCCATGTTAATCAACATTGAACATCTACGATTTAATTTTGAATATGTTTATTGACTCACTTTCGATTTCATTTGGCATCGATGTTTATTACCAGTAATGACGATGATTTAATTTTGAATATCAGTATTTATTAACTTTGTGTTTTAATTTTGAACATCAATGTTTATGAACATCGTCGCTTTAATTTTGAACATACATGTTTAATAACATCGACTACTTAATTCCAAGCATCGATATTTAATAAGATGGCTGTTAAATAACGGATGTCGCATTGCTCGTTCACGGGATCGCTCCGGCTGCCTTGAGGATCTCCGCAACCTCCGTCTGCTTGTTCTGCTGCGCCCAGGAGAGCGCCGTCAGATTGTTGGCCTTGTTCCTGGCGTTGACGTCGACGCCCCTGGCGAGCAGCAGGCGCACCATGTCCGCGAAGCCGCGCTCCGCCGGGTGCATGAGCGAGGTGATGCCGTCCGGCCGCACATAGTGAGCGTCTGCGCCCGCGGCCAACAGCGCCAGCACCACCTGCAGGGCGTTGCTGTTGGCGGCCCAGTGCAGCGCGGTGGCGCCCCAAGTGGTGTCTCGCGCCTCTGTGTTGGCGCCGGCCTCCAGCAGCGCCTGCACCGCCTACGGAAGGTCAGCGTTCCCAGATTGCGGATTGATTGGTGCGTCAACTACTAGTGTCATTGGTCCCGTAAGTGTAGTGCACGATTTTTCATCGGGACGCAGCGGTGATCTTCCCCCGCTGGATGGTGAGATCCGGCGCTGACCCACCGTCTGCTAGCGGGGTTTCCATCAACCAGGTATCTCCCACCAGCGGGGCACCTCCCCAGCCGGGACAAGTTCTAAGATCACGACCGGTCTCCTGACATGTGATAGTGTAATGCATATTAGTGTAAGTGTGTGTGTAAGGAGAGAGAATAGGACAAGGATTAGGAAGGAAAGATAGCGCGCGGTCCGTGACCCTTTGTTTAGTCTGTGGCCGTTTGTTAGGATACTGCTCCGGCATTCGCCTGGTGTTGATCGGAGAAACCACAGAAAGCTACCGATCAGTGCAGCCGGCCGCTAGAATTCTCCAGACAGAGACTGAATTCAATCTAGCTGACAAGCTAATGTCAAAAATGTTGCCACCGTCGGTTCTCGAACCTAGAGCCTTCCGGTCACAGGGGTTGTAGTGACATCAGTTGACGCCCTGAGCATATTAGGGAGTGTTGTCCTTAAAGTGTGGGTTTAGTTTTCTTGTGGGGAAAGAACGGGGAACATGAATGTACGGGAAATGTTTCGGAATTTTTTGGAGAAATTGTTTTCATCCGGAGTTGAGATAGAAATATTATTCTCTCAAATATTAAAAAAAGAAATAATAGACATTATTCTCTCTTATTGAAAAGGAGAAAAATCAAAAAGAGAAAATTAAAGGAGAGGCGTCCGTACCTCGAGGCGTCCGTAGGCCGAGGCGAGGAGGAGCGGCGTGGCGCCGTGGGAGGAGGCGGCCGTGGCCTCCTTGTCCGCGCCGTGCCTCAACAGCGCGCGCGCGCTCTGTGCGTGGCCCTGCTTGGCCGCCAGGTGCAGCGCCGAGTCGCCGTTGGCCGCCGCCGCGTTGGGGCTCACGCCGGCCGCCAGCAGCGCCTCCACCTGACCGCGCGCGCGGAGTGCTTTTCAATTAGGCCTCTCAAGTGCCTTCAGTGACTGTAGGTGTTATCCAACGAGCTAGAATATACCACGTAGAGGGACTGAAGCGCCTCCATATTTGCCATTCAAGCCATTTCATTTGATTTTGCAGTCAAATCAGCACCCTCTGGAGAACTAGAGTATTCTAGTAATCCGTTTGGCGCCGGATAAGGTTGTGTGGGCGCGGGAGCTTGTAACATAAATCCTTTTACTCTGTGATCCCCGACCAAAAAACAATCATTTAAATCACATGTAAGGAGAATGAATTGAGAAACTTTAAAAACTCGTTGCTCCCTGCATCCGTTATTATCTTAAGAATGGAAGCAGTTGAAATTTTATTGCGGTAAGCATAACGCCTGAAAGTGAATGATCTTGCAATAAGAAGCAACCACAACAGATCACAAATATGGCGGTAATCTTGTAAAATGGTTTACTTGTGAGATGATTTCAATTTTCACAGTTATATGGCGAAAATACCGAAGGAATTATAAATATTTTTATTCTCACTACTAACATAATGTAAATACAGATAAACGAAAATACAAGATAGAAATAAGATTATGCAAACAAAACGTCGATTCAGTACAATCGTTGTACACGCCACCATCCGGGTCACCACCACGGGTCATCTTCTATGTGTAGTATATTCTAGCTCATTGGTTTCATCTATTGTAGTTGGTTCCTGTCAGAACGTTAGGAAAACGAATTATTGATTCAAACCAGAGGAACTGCTAACTGCTTTACTGCTAACTGCTTTATTGCTAACTGCTTCATTGCTAACTGCTTTATTGCTAACTGCTTTACTGTTAAATACAGCCAGATATCAAAATTATCACGTTACCCGTCATTGAAACACATTTATTGAGCACTTCTTTTAAATATTGCATCTTTTACACCACCATCGTGTTATTTTTGGTTGGTCACCGTTGAAAATTGTTGTTTTGAAACTTTAAAATTTTGAAAAACCTTTAAAATTTGGGAGTACTGTACATGAAGCCCCCCCATCATTTTCAAATTTTCTCGAAAACGACTCAATTTTTTTAAAAATTTCTTGTTAGAAAAGAGTAAAATACACTTATAAAGCTGGCGAATGTCAGATTTTTGCGATTAACTCTCAATTTTCGAAAATGTTAAAATGTTTGAATTATTTCGGCGTCTTCCTATAGCTATAATTTTAAAGATAGAGATTTTCACTTCAAATGAAATTTGTTTTTCATAAATAGTTCTTTCATTAAGGTCATGTAAAGGTTTTCGAAAATTTTAGTCGTTTTCGTGCATTAGTGCATGCAATATTTGCAATTTAAAAAATAACAAAAACAAGATTATCTCATAAACAGCTCCAAACGTTTTCTGTACAGTTTTGGTAGGGCTAGTGCCACACGAACCCTATACGATAACATAAACGTCATTTTGCTGTATTCTTGTTTTTTCAAAAATTAAAAAAATGTAATTTTTTCACATATTACGTCGGTAATATTTACATTAATGAATATTTCTTCACATTTTGTATTTATGAGTACATGTGCTTTAAATAATGGTAAATAAAGTTTCTCGAAAACTCAACAGTTTTGGTTAAAATCAGCTCAAAATTCCGCATTTTCAGTAACACTCAAACGCCATGTTCTCAAAAAGTCTCCAAATTTTTTCTTCACATTTTTGCAATGGATAGTGCTAATGGTACTTTTTAAAATGACGCGAAGTTCATTTTGGTGCATTCTTTTCTTTTTTCAAAAATTACACAATTTTTTTTAAATGTCATACCCCATTAATATGCACATTTCCTTCGATTTGTATGCATTACTGCTCTGTGAGTGGAAAATCACTTCAATGACTTTTAATTAAGTTTTTCGAAAACTAAATAGATTCATGGGAAAAAGATCTTTAATTTCGCATTTACAGCAACGCTTAAACGCTATTTTCTTAAAAAACATTCTCAATTTTTGAAAGACAATTGCCATTTAGGGCGGGAGTTTAGTCTTCTAATTTATTATTTTAGTAATATTTCGGTTTACTACTAGGAAACGAAAGGTTTTGAAATTTTTTTATTTGCAAATATTTAACGGTCTATTGCAGGAAAACTACTAAAATTTTCAAAAAGTCAACACGATCCCAGTGAAAGAACGATTTTCAACAAATTTCAAGGAAAATTGGATTTTCAATTTTATAGTTGGAGGAAGATGCTAAAATAATTTCAAACTTGTGGAATTTTTTGAAAATTCAAAGTTAACAGTGAAAATGGTACCTACGCCAACATTCTAAGTGTATTTTACTCTATTCTTACAAGAAATCCAAAGAAAAAATGTGAAGCCTTTTTTGAGAAAATTTTGAAGATGTTCGAAGGGCATCATGTACCATAAAATACCCTAAAATTTTAAAGAATTATTTTCAAAATTTAAGACAGGTGAACGGACAAAAGACAGAAAGGGTGGGAAGTTTGACTTGTAATTGGTTTTTCGGCAACAAGGACCCACAAAACAAGGATTCTGGCTACTTCACGAGTTAGAGGATTATTTCTCTTAAATTAGCAACTGGTTCTATGCACTTTTTTGTTAACAGAGAACCTGCCAATTAATTTCATTCCGCCAAAAATCCTCTGTTTTCTCGCACAGAAGTACATAATTTTCTCTATCCTACGTATATTACTTCGTATACGAGATAGTTACTAGATGTGGCACAGACTTTCTCGTAACAAATTATTCTAATTTCCTTGGTGTGAACTGGGTTTAAGGTCTTGTTCAATTCTGTGGCTAGCTGCCATTTATAGTCACAATCTTCAGGCACCGTCTTGCATTAAAATATTAGCGGTAATTTAAATGCAGCCAGATATGAAAATCACATTGTAACAACAACATTGAAACAGATATGTGAAGAAATTTTTTTAAATATTTCACCTTTACACCTTCACCGTGTATTTTGTCGGTTGAAAAATGTCCCTTTAGACAGTTTCAAAATGTTTATTAGTTCTTGCTCTCCATGCAACATGACCGCCAGCGTCTGGTCTGAGAGCCCGTGCTGTGGTCACGTGGTTGGTGACGCAAGCAGGTGCTGCGCATGCGCGGTCTCACCTGCGCGTGCTGTCCGGCGTCGGCCGCCTGCCGGAGTCGCTGCTCCCACTCGGCGCCGGCGAGCACGCGCTGCCCGTGGTCCCTGAGGGCGGAGGCACAGGCCGGCCGCCCCGCGCGCGCCGCCGCCTCCAGCGCCCCCGCGTCCGCCGGCCCCGCCCCCGCCTCCAGCAGCGCCCGCGCCGCAGCGCACCGCCCCTCGCCCAGCGCCCTTCGCAGCGGCCCCGCGCCGCGCGCGCCCGCCGCGCCGCCCGCCACGCGCAGCGCCACCTGCGCACCGCACGCCCAGCACACTTCAACCACACTTAAACGGCAACAACAAAGGACTTTGGACACACTTGAATCGCACATGCCAAGGACATTGGCCACACTTAAATGGCAAGAACAAAGGACTTTAGCCACACTTGAACCGCAGCAACAAAGGACATTGGTTACACTTAATCCACAACAGCGAAGGATATTGGCTACACTTGAACTGCAGCAACAAAATACTTTGCGAACACTTAACCCACAACAACAAAGGACATTGGCCTTACTTAATCCGCAGAAACAATGGACATTGGCCACACTTCAACTGCATTAAAAAAGACATTGTTCACACTCCAACCGCACCAACGAAGGCCATTGGCCATACTTAAACGGCAACAGCAAAGAACTTTGGACACACTTCTACCGCAGCAACGAAGTATACTGGCTACACTTGAACCGCAGCAAAAAAGAGATTGGGCACACTTAAACCGCAAAAACAATGGACATTATCCTCACTTCTACTGCTTCAAAAAAGGACATTGTCCACCCTTCAACCGCAACGTCGTAGGCCATTGGTCACACTTCAACGGCAACAACAAAAGACTTTGGACATACTTCACCCACAATAACGAAAGATATTGGCTACACTTAAACTGCAGCAACATAGGACATTGGCCACACTTCAACCGCAGCAACGAAGTATACTGGCTACACTTAAACCGCAGCAAAAAAGAGATTGGGCACACTTAAACCGCAAAAACAATGGACATTATCCTCACTTCTACTGCTTCAAAAAAGGACATTGTCCACCCTTCAACCGCAACGTCGTAGGCCATTGGTCACACTTCAACGGCAACAACAAAAGACTTTGGACATACTTCACCCACAATAACGAAAGATATTGGCTACACTTAAACTGCAGCAACATAGGACATTGGCCACACTTCAACCGCAGCAACGAAGTATACTGGCTACACTTAAACCGCAGCAAAAAAGAGATTGGGCACACTTAAACCGCAAAAACAATGGACATTATCCTCACTTCTACTGCTTCAAAAAAGGACATTGTCCACCCTTCAACCGCAACGTCGTAGGCCATTGGTCACACTTCAACGGCAACAACAAAATACTTTGGACATACTTCACCCACAATAACTAAAGATATTGGCTACACTTAAACTGCAGCAACATAGGACATTGGCCACACTTCAACCGCAGCAACGAAGAACATTGACCACACTTCATCCGCAACCACTAAGAACATTGGTGTCGCATCCGTGGTGATGATACAATCCGTCATGACAAACGCTGGCAGCACGGCGCTCCATGCACGTAGTCATGGCGATCGCCGCCACGAGCATCAGTAGCACGCCGCCTACCGCCCCAAGCCCCTACCCCATCACGGCTATCTGAGCACAGCGAGCCGCACAGCAACGCCTCCTCCTCCTGAGAAGGTTACGTCACAACGCTGCGCAACTACACGGATGTTGGATAACGGCTGCTGGACTGCATCTCGCTTACGACGACTCGGCTTGTAGACATCTTCTCGAGGACGGAAACTGGCTTTGTTATTAAGAATTTGTGAATTTGGATTTTGGAAAATATAGTGTTGTCACTTTGGAAATAAAACAGTTACAGATTTGATTTAATAGACTAGTCATCGAAATATCAACTTCCCCCTTCTTCTCGCTTGTTGCGAAATGTGGGCTCAAGAAAATTGATTGATAGATTAGTTATTCCGGGCTGGCCAACTCCTAATGCCATTAGTTCCAAAAGAGGACTGCATTTTTGTATCGCGAGAGGTCGTGGTGATCTTCCTCTGTATGGTGGCGAGATCCGGCGCCGTCCTACCCATCAGCTAGCGGGATTTCCTCAACCAGGTAGATACCCACCAGTCAGACAAGGCTCCCGACATTAGGGGTAGAGTAGTGCATGTAAGTGTAAGTAAAGGGTAGGATAAGACAAGGAATGGGAAGGAAAGATGGCCTGCGGTCCGTGGTCCGTTTGTTAGGGAACTGCTCCGGCATTCGCCTAGTGTTGATCGGAGAAACCACGGAAAGCAAATGCTCAGAGCAGCCGGCCGCTAGAATTCTTCTACAGTCTGCACTGAATTAGCCCTAGGAGCGCCCAGTCGGAGGCGCGGATAACACCGTGGCCTACCTTGACGACGTCTGCGCTGTCAGAGGCGTCCAGAATGCCGTCGAGTTCCTCGTCCCAGCGGAACTGGAGGGCCTTGGCGATGAACTCGAGGCAGGGGGCGTTGCCGGCCCTGGCCGCCTCCTGCAGCACGAGGTTGCCCTTGCCGGGGACGACGGGGTCCGCACCGGCGTTGACCAGCGCCACCAGCGCTTCCTGGCGGCAGGCGCGGGCGGCGGAGCGCAGTGCCGCCTGGCCGGCGGGGCCGCCAACTAGGACGGGCGCCGCGGCCGCCAGCGTCCACACGCTGCCTCCGTCGCCGGCCTCCTCTAGCGCTCGCGCCATCTGGAGGCAGCGGAGGGGTCGGTTACTTACAGACACCATGGTCATTAGCCCCGTAAGTGAAGTTCTTGACCGGTACAAGTGGTTCAAGGCAACAACTCATTTCGCTACAGTGCCTCTGACCGGGAGGGCCCAGGTTGGAGCCCCGAAGGTGGCGGGATTTTCGACACTAGCTACAGAATTAACTCGCTGTCCGGAGGTGAATTCTAGCCATCGGTTGCTCTTAAAGATAGTTTTCCGTTGTTTCAATCAATACCAGGGGAATGCTGGAGAGTACTCTAACAAACGAGTTACAGAGTGCACGCGATATTTCCTTCCTCTTCCTTATTCTATCCTCATCCCTTACACACACATTAACATTCCCTACGCTACCGCACTGTCAGGAGAGCAGTCGGGAACATTGTACTGGCGGGGGCGGCACCCCGCTGGTCGTAGATATTCTGGGAATGGAAAAATCCCGCTAGCCGACGGTACATCAGCGCCAGATCTCACCATGCAGGAAGGCAAGATCATCGCCAACTGCCGAGGGGAAATGCATTATGCTTACGGTCTGGTCGGACGATCAGAAAGGACTTGGAATTACTAATCAATCAATGTAGTGGATCATTCTTGTAGTGATTCCGAACGCGTCAACTGCGCGTGAAGGTCGTTAGTTCCGTTAGTGTGGTGTATGTTTTCATCGCAGCCGGTGATCTTCCTCCACGGGATCTCACTCCGACGTACGCGTCCGCTTACGGGGATTCCCAAACCAGTTATCTCCCACCAGCGAGGCACTCGTCAGCGCCCAGACCAGCACCAACACCCCGAGTGCTTTCTCGCAGGTGGTAAAGCTATGTATAGAGTGTAAAGGTGTACAAGAGGGGGGTGGCGATACAAGAAGAAAGAGGAAGGAAAGATCGCGCGCTGCTCGTGGCCACTTTGTCAGAATACACTTCCGGCATTCCCTTGGCGTAGTTCGAAGAAACGACTTAAAACTATTGATCAGTGACGGCAGCGGCAAGAAATAAATTCCACACCCCGCCAGTTATGCAACTAGTGTCAATATCATACCTCCATAGGGACGCACACCGTGGAACCCTCCGTCCGAAGACCTGTGCAAAATATGAAGCCATGAGCCACCTAAACTGGTCCGATGTTTCGAAAAATCGATGTTTCTTGGTCGAAAGAACTCACCTCCGACTCGTTGCAGCCACCGCCGCCATGGAGTAGCATTGCAGCGAGGGCAAAGCGCGCGGGGCGACCGGCGCGAGCGGCCAGCACTAGGGGCGAGTCCCCGTCCACGCCCGGCGTCCCCGCCGTTCCCGCGCCCCCTGAGGCCAGGGCCCACACTCGCGCCCACCGCCCCGCGCGTGCCGCCCGCAGCAGAGGCGACTCCCCGCGCGCGTCCGCCCAACGCACCCACGGCGCGCGCTCCTCCAGCAGCTCCAGCACCTGCGCACACCCACACACCCCACACACCTCCACACACCGCACCCACGGCGCCCGCTCCTCCAGCAGCTCCAGCACCTGCGCACACCCACACACCCCACACACCTCCACACACCGCACCCACCGCGCCCGCTCCTCCAGCAGCTCCAGCACCTGCGCACACCCACACACCCCACACACCTCCACACACCGCACCCACGGCGCCCGCTCCTCCAGCAGCTCCAGCACCTGCGCACACCCACACACCCCACACACCTCCACACACCGCACCCACGGCGCCCGCTCCTCCAGCATCTCAAGCACCTGCGAACACCCACACACACCCCACACACCTCCACACACCGCACCCACGGCGCGCGCTCCTCCAGCATCTCAAGCACCTGCGCACACCCACACACCCCACACACCTCCACACACCGCACCCACGGCGCCCGCTCCTCCAGCAGCTCCAGCACCTGCGCACACGCACACACCCCACACACCTCCACACACCGCACCCACGGCGCCCGCTCCTCCAGCAGCTCCAGCACCTGCGCACACCCACACACCCCACACACCTCCACACACCGCACCCACCGCGCCCGCTCCTCCAGCAGCTCCAGCACCTGCGCACACCCACACACCCCACACACCTCCACACACCGCACCCACGGCGCCCGCTCCTCCAGCAGCTCCAGCACCTGCGCACACGCACACACCCCACACACCTCCACACACCGCACCCACGGCGCCCGCTCCTCCAGCAGCTCCAGCACCTGCGCACACCCACACACCCCACACACCTCCACACACCGCACCCACGGCGTCCGCTCCTCCAGCAGCTCCAGCACCTGCGAACACCCACACACACCCCACACACCTCCCACTGCACCCACTGCTCGATCTCCTCCAGCGCCTATTTTTACCGTTTCTTTTGTAATGTCAGGAAAACATTTGTCGCGGCTTTTGAGAAAAAATGATTGTTTAATTTTTTACTTGCCTATTTCACGAAAAATCACACGAAGACAATTCATTATTTCGAAAAGTGAACATGACCTTACTTCCAGATTTGTGTTTAAGGAAAATATTTGACTAAGCAAAAATGTCATCTTCAATATTATAGTTGTAGGAAGTCTTTCAATATATTGCACTTTTGCCATTTAAAAAAATCTGAGATACAACGAATATGAGACCTGCACAATTATCCTAAGCATTCTTTACCCCATCAATGGACAAAAGTTAATGAAATAAATTAAAGCCATGTTGCCGTTAAAGCCAGTTGAGAAAATTTTTAAAATGATTTTCAGGTCTCACGTGTAGTACCCTCAAAATTCAAAGTATCAGTTGGAAAGTACCAAAGCCGCGAGTTCGTTTAGATCGATCGGGGATATCAATTTTCGAGAAAATCGGCTGAACAGTTGAGGCGCTAGTTTACTGTTTTCCGGCGCATAATCACATAACTTTCTGTTCTTAGGAAGCACTTTCATAAGGGCAAGAAAGTAAAAATAAAGGGCCACTGTACCTTCGTGTGGTTGCCACGGTCCGCCAGGTTCAGTGGTGTGTCACCACGAACATCCTTTGCATCCACTTCAGCTCGCTTTTCTAAAAGTGCAGCGACCACCTGCGGAAGAGAAAGAGTATTTAATATCGAAATAAAATTTCAGCGAACGACTTAATGATTGTTATCGTTAATAATAAAGGCAAAGCTTGATTATTTAATGTAATCGATAAATGCATACCGTGAGAGAATTTTATATTGGGGCGTTGTTGCATTGTTTCAATAAGAAACAGGCAAATATACTTAGGAGTTAAAATAGACATTCGTGAATTAAAAATGGAGCTCGGGAGAAATGTTCAAAGGAATTCATTCGCAGATTAAACACATGCGATTGTGCGAATAAATGCGTGATTAAATGACCAATCCCTGAATAAGTACAGGAATTCATTTCAATGATTGTCAAAGCACATGTGAAATGTTGGACTAGAGACGTTCGTTGGTAAACTAAAAGTTTGAATGAAAGAACGACAAAATGAGAGCGATTGCGTGGCTCATCTGAAAGTGGCCGTGCTTCGCTGCGAGGTACAAAGGCGTGCGCAGTGAATGTATGAATGAGTGAGCGAGCGCGTGCCCCACCTGCAAGTGGCAGTGCTTCGCCGCATGGTGCAGCGGAGTGCGCAGGAGTGAATGAATGAATGAGTGAGCGAGCGCGTGCCCCACCTGCAAGTGGCCGTGCTCCGCTGCGGGGTGCAGGGGCGTGCGCAGGTGCCGGCCCCTGGCGGCCGGGTCCGCGCCGTGCGCCAGCAGCACGCGCACCGCCGCGCTGTGGCCGGCCGCCGCCGCCGTGTGCAGCGCCGTGTCGCCGCGTGCGTCGCGCGTGTTGACGTTGTGTGCGCTGATGGCGCGGCGCACGGCGTCCGCGTCCCCTGAGGCCGCCGCCGCGTGCAGCGTCTGCTCTTTGCCCGCGGGCAGCTCTGCGCACGCGCACGCGACTTTCACTGCCTCATTCTTCGCTCAAGTTAGCGATTGCGGAGGCGTGAGCTGATAAGGTTATTACTCCCGTAAGTGTATGGTATTTGTTTCTGTAGAGATGGCGAGGATCTTCTGTGGTGGATGGTGTGATCTGGCACCGCCATACACGTTCGTTTGCAAGTTTTCCCCCACTAGGTGTTTCCCATCAGCCCACACCACCCGAGCTGGGGTATGTTCTAAATTCCCAGTGCAGTGAGGTCTGTCGATATTTGCGGTGTAATAGTGCTTGTGTGTGTGTAAGAGGCGAGAGAAGCACAAAGAAGGGAAGGAAAGATCGCGCTTTACGTGACCCGTTTGCTAGTGGACTGCGCAGGCAATGTCGTGGCGTTGATAGGAGCAATCATGGGAAATTACCGGTTGGTGCAGCCGGCCGCTGGAATAGTCCTCCAGGCAGCGTCGGATATCGAGCTATCTTAGCTAATGTCGAAAATGCTACCACCGTCGCACTATACGGACGGGCACGTCGCACTATACGGGTACGGATTGGCAAAAAAGCGGACAAAAATAGTTTTACGCAATAAAATGAAATGATTTTAATCTAGAACTCTATTTTCAATGTTTTTTGAAGTTAGTTTGCTTTTAAAGTGGTTCACGCTTCTTACTGCAAAATATTATGCATCTGTATTGTCAGTAGTGTCGGCTTCTTCAGGGTTGTCTGACTCTTCCTCTGCAGTTCGTCTCCTCGTTTTTTCTTCGGTTATATTTTCATGAAAACATTGAACGGAAATTGTCTTCGAACAGACACAACATTTCATTCATATTATTGTGAAATTTAAGACGGAAGTACTTGGGAAGTGAAGCGCTTAGCTATCGAACCCATTCCAAAACGGTGCCAACTTGTAATCTTTTCAATGGTCGGTCAAATCTAAGACTAAAACTCTGTTCTACAAATAGTGGCTCTGCGTATTGCTTTCTCAAGCAAATCTGACCACAAATAATGCACTTAAACATTGTTGTCTTGATACAATGTAACCCTGTAATGTAATACTTGTAACAATGTAACATTGTACACCCATAAGTAGTACTACATTAATGAAGACATAAACCTCGATTTCATTCTCCTTTGAATATTCCTTCGCACAGCTTCATTTGTATGTGTCACAATTATCTGAATTCTTGATAAAAAAAAACCTTTTTGCAAATTATGAGTTTTACACCCAGGAGTAACATCAGAAGAAACTTTAACGATATTGACAATGTGTGTTTTGGAAGTGCTTCAGCGAAACTGATATTTTCTTCCGAACTTAGCAATCATTTCAGTGAAAGAATTATTTACTGTACTATTCACCGTAACTTCATTGTATTCTGTATCCTCTTCAACTGCAAATACTTCTAAAATATCTTCATCTTCACTCACTTCAAGTAATGACTAAGCCTTCAGTAATTTTTCTATTTCCGATTCAGCCAACCTTCCTGACATCTTGAGTGAATAAACGACTGAAAAATAGTCTCACTTCCACCGTCAATTCTGTTCAGGGACGTGTTTACTACAAATGTATGAAAGTTGACAACATAGCCAACGCAAAAAATCATAGCCAACACAATATGTTCCTATATACACGAAAGGGGGAAATAAAATACACCCAGTGCACATGCACAATGGAAAAACTACGTCTTTTGCAAAGGGGGTACCAAACCCGCACTAGAAAAATGCAGATTTAAAAAAAGATTCGTGTGTTCTACATTATTAAGAATTAATGTAATTGTTGCGGCAGCTTTTTGTATGAGGAAAGAAAATATATCTTCTGTCATTGTCATGGAAAATGAAGAGTGAAACTGCCTCAACATTTACATTAATTCTCAATAATGTAGAACACGTGAATGAAGTGATCTGAAAGTTTACATCAAGGTGGTGGGCTCCTTGAGTGTCCCCTTCGTTTTTCTAGGATTAAGTCAAATTTTTTCATGAAATTTGCTAGCACAAACTGTTCTTGTTTTGCGCCACAATCTCATTTATTATTTCTAATTTTTTGAAGACGCTTACTGCGATTCACTGAGAAAATTATTTTTTTTACTTCTCATACTGCACATGCAACACTAGGGAAGAATTCGACCAGATTACAGTCCCACAGACCTTTCATTGATACCAACAGCTAGCAAGCACATGCCTTGGAGTGGTCATCCGTACAAGCAATCGGATAGATAAAAGAGTTCCTGTTCGATATCTTTACCGGATATCTTGCTCGTTTTCGATCTATCGAGTGCTTGTTTCAATCGAAACCGAGAAGCGCGGCGACCTACGCCAGAAACCCAATCGCCCTCTCATTCGAGCACGTGGTGATGTTTAGATTATAACATTATATTATAAACACTGCAAGAGTTCCCTGGTTTTGTAATATCCCAGTGTGACCAAAGGCCGAACGTGTCAAAGCAGCCTCGCCCTCCGGCTTCTGTTTCTCGTCACAGCGCGCGGCAGCGGCCGCGCGGCCGGCCGCGCAGAAGAACGGTATCTTTCTTCTCGTTTCTAGAGTTGCAAATAGTTGCAGATAAAACCTTCACGAACGTGTTCCCTGATGTTTCTTATATTATTACTGCAAGTTTGATGACATACATACGCGTAGATTTTTTTGTAAGTCAAGAAACGCAAATGTAATGTTGCTTCTAGTAGGCATGATTTCAATAATTTATTTACAACTAATGTGAAAGTGAAAAATATGTTTTTTGTAAGAAATGTACTTATAAAGTATTGAAGCAGTGCACGTTTGACACACGCCAGGAGCAGTCGTGTATTGAATCGCGAGTGAAGCCTAGTTTTGTGTTAGAACGTGAGACGAGTTCTATCACGGCTATATTAATACTAAATATACTGTAAACTAGTATATGATACAGCTGCAATTGCAGCTAGTCATTTTACCACTATGGATTCTTCTGAGTACAGGGGAACCATAACCTCTAACCTGCCTGATAAACAACACGGAAATTCATCAAAGAAATCATACGCCAGTGCCATGACCTCAGATGTATTTCCATCTAAAGATCAAGCAATCGTCATTGAAGCACAAGAAGGGCTGCCTATAAAGGACTACATCAACAAATTTGCGTCTATTGTGGACTCTAAGGAAATAAGTTTTGTGTCACGTATTTCTAATAACAGAATCTGTGTTTTTTTCTCTAGTCAAAAGATTGCAGAAAGTGTTACTGATAATAACAAAACAATTAACATTAATAACATAGAATTAGGTGTCAGACCACTTATTAGTAAGCACAAAAGAGTTATCATTTCCAATGTTAGTCCAATAATACCTCATGATGTAATAGAAGCAGAATTTACCAAGAGGAACATAGTAACTACCACAAAGATTTCGTTCATTAACTATATTATACTATATTTGGAAGAAAAGAGTATTTCCCAAGATCTGGCAGATAGCCATAGTAGTACCTGTTGCTAAACCTGGAAAAGACCCATCCAAACCTGATAACTACCGTCCTATATCACTTACATGTAACATGTGCAAAATACTTGAGAAAATTATCAATAAACGCCTCAGATGGTTCCTTGATACTCGAAAAATCATAAATGATAATCAATTCGGCTTTCGATCTGGACATTCCACTATGTCACATCTAATAAGCATTGATAATCATATTCAAGAGGCTTTCATGAACAATCAACATGTGATTGCTGTTAGTCTGGATATAGAGAAAGCGTACGACATGGTATGGAAAAGACGGATCTTAAAGATTTTGCAGATAATAGGAATAAAAGGAAATATGTATGATTTTATAAAAAAATGTACCCTCGATCGCAGACTACAAGTCAGGATCAATGGTCAAATCTCAGATATAAAGCAGATTGAAAATGGTGTACCTCAAGGATCCGTGCTAAGTGTGACTCTCTTCCTATTAGCAATTAATGATGTAGACAAGGAGGTTCAACCTCCAGTTATCACTAGAAAATATGCAGATGACATAACTGTACTATGCAAAGGGAAATCTCTCCTATCTACTCAAAAGATCATGCAAAAAGCCTTAAACTCAATTTTTCAATGGTCTATGATCACAGGGTTTAAATTTTCCACCAAGAAAACCGAATGCATGTTTTTTTCAAAGATAGCTAATACAGTATCCCCTAAACTCCAGCTTGGAAATCAAACTCTTAGATTTGTTAATAAAATGAAAATTCTTGGGCTCCAATTTGATACAAAATTAAAATGGAAGATTCACTTACAAGAATTAATCATTGAATGCAAGAACAGACTTAACATTATTAAATATCTCACCAACAACAACTGGGGAGCTGATAAAAACCTCTTGCTACTAACATATAAAGCGTTCATTGATCAAAAATCGATTATGGTTCACTATTATACCAATCTGCTAACAAAAAAGAGTTGAGGAAAATAGAATCAATACACAATAAAGGGCTTAGAATATGTACTGGGTGCTTCCACACCAGCCCCATAGGAAGTATACTTATTGAGTCCCAAGAAACCTCCTTAAACCACCGAAGGAAAACCCTCAATCTCAAGTAGGCTGCTAAAGCCGCCTCGTCTACTAACCCAATAATACACAATGACGTTTTTCCTCAGCTACAGAAGATCTATAATAGTCATCTTCGATATAAACCGATGTACAGTAGAATAACCCAACAACTTAAAGAACTAGACATTAAAAATATAAGTGCTGATAAACACAGACAATTCCAGATACCACCGTGGACCATTGAAAAAAATTCAATAGAGTTATCACTCACTGATTATCACAATAACAACTTAACAAAAGAAGACTGGAACACCAAATTTAAAGAAGTAATCCAGAAATATAAAAATTACTCCCATTTTTATATTAGTAACAAAACAAGGGACCAAGATACTGAAGCCATAGTATATACACCCAATGAAAAATGTAGCTTCCTACTACATCACTATTGCAGTATTAATAGTGCTGAAAGCTATGCTTTAATGACAGCTCTAAAAATGATACATCAATCGTTGCACTCAAATATAATTGTATTCACAAACTCACTTTCGACAATTAAACTATGCTACAACAAAAATTCAAACTCTGAAACGCTATCAAGGTTCAGGAGCTACACCACCTTATTCAAAGGCTTGGTAAAAAACTTATTTTCTGGATTCTCCTTCATCTAGATATATCACTGACTGCACCAGGAAGTCATTTTCCAACATCACTAGTCGACCTCCGGTAAGTGAAATATGCTCTCTGAATATGAATCAGTGAAATTGTCGCTGATTAAATCAGTGAGAGCAAAGTCACTGATATCTTCAGTCGAAATATGTAGTTTTGCTGACAATCAGTGAATACGTGAACCTTTTCAAAATGACCGCCAGCATTTCACTGGTTGTCAGTGGCCGCGCCACCATACCGACTGGTCCAGTCATTCATGTGCTGTGTTGTGAATGTACGCAAAATCGCACGGCGGAGCCAGTGGAATAGAGGTTTTCCTGCGAGAAAACTGACCTGTGTCTGAAGATTGTTTTAATTGCATTAGGTAAGTAGTTTTCGCTTTTCTGTGACTCGTCTTGTTGTAAACTGTGAGACGTTTTATTTTATGGTGAGCATTTGTCCATACTAAGAAATAGGTTATGAAATAGTTGTTAATATCACGTATTTGTTTTTGTTATAAAATTGGAAACTTCTTATGTAACTTAAGGGTTTTAATGTAACTGTTTGGTGATACAGTGTGAAATATCTGACGTGCAATGGATAATTTCGTTTATGAAATTTGTAAAAAGTCCAAAATGCTCTCGATTATACCACAGTAGAGCCGGGCATGCTAGCAAACTCATTCTTTGGTTTTTCCAATTTAGTTTGACACCAGTCCAGGAGTGGAGTTTTGAAGAAGTGTAAGAGAAAGTGCTGGAGCTAACTGGGGATTCTAACAATGTGAATATTTTGAAAGGTATTTTAATTTGCCAAAGACTGCTGTAATACTGATTTATTTTGATCAGTGTTCCTTGCTTTCCTTAGTCACTAAACACATTATATTTTACTCATTTACATGGCGAGGCTAGTTTGGCAGAGGAGTGGGAGTGCAGAAGGTACATCAAAGCCATTTGCCACTCCTGAGGTTCCCAATCCAGACCTCATAATAATTCTGCCAGTTAGTATGATCTTGTATGTAATCTGAAAATAAAGTAACCATTTTTTCTCGCATAACTTCTTGACCTATCTTTTTTTCTGTTTTAGGAGGGCTCTAATTTGCATCTGGAGGAATTGGAAAGGAGAAAAACCTTCAAGAAAAATGTCCAGCAATATTTGATATGGGTGAAAGGATAGAAAAACTATTTGTGTTTTGTTCAGGGTGATGGTTGGTTTTAACATCTGCCCTTTTTTAATAATAATAATAATAATAATAATAATAATAATAATAATAATAATAATAATAATAATATTCCTTCACCCATTGCAGCATTTGACTTACTGTTTAAATTAATATTTACAACAAATTTGGCATACTCAACATCATTAGCAATTTTTTTTCATTTTTAGCAGTATATAATGATTATATCCTTCAAATATTTAATTTGAAATAAAAACTCAGTTGGGTTTCTGTAATAAACCCTCCCTTCTGGGAAATGAACAATGCTTTTGCAATTGTTCAATTATCATAACCTTCTATCATTGGAGTTAGTTTTGTTATATCATAGAAATTTGATTCTTTGGTTCTGTGTCCGGTATTGACTTCATAGATTGACTTTAAGATTTTCCCAATATCGAGGATGGCCCAATTCTCAATTCATCTAATTTCTTCCTATTCAGGCGATTTTCATGTTCTATGTACACAAGATCTCCCTTTTTAATTCAATTTGTCTCCTGTGTAGGTTGAATATTTTTTTGTTGTCATTATGAAGTTTTATTGTATTCTTGAGTGCTATTTTCCTCTCTTTCTAAATCTTCGGCTGTACATTTTATTTTTAATTCATGCGGTAGGATATTTATGGTTTTACCCTCTAGCAAGTATTTTGTTGAGAATTTTGTCACTGTATGCTCTGTCTCGTATTTCTCCACAGCTTTTTTCACAATAGTTGTCCATAGCAATAGCAGCCTCTTTGTTAGTTTCATTCATAATACATCTTATTTTATTCACTAAAGTCTGGTTTAATCTTTCATTGAGACCATTGGAGAAAGGCGCATCTATGGCAGTAAAAATCAATTTTATTTTTTTCTTTACTTGGAATTGTTTTAATTCTTTTGAATTTATTCCTGGATATTGATCCGTTAGTACCATCTGGACATAATGGTTTTTTGTTACTTCCTCAGTTAGTTTTATGAAGTCATCAGCGTTTTGATTTTTTGATGTTAAAATATAAGCATATCTTGTGAAATGGTCGACCAGTAGGTGTAGGTATTTTTTTGTTGACCGGGATCCTCCATAACCTCCGATGGTATCTATAGAAACTATCTTGAATGGGTACATTGCTCAACCTAGGTGTGACATTAATCCATATTTTGATTTTCTTCATGATTTATTCTTTAAGCAGATGTCACAAGTTTCACAAATCTTCTCTATGTTTATGTTTATGTTTATATTTTTCGCTGTAAAGAATGGTGTTACTTTATTTATCATCTGCGCTCTTCCCAGGTGACAATAAGTATTGTGTACATATTTTAGTAATATTTTACTAAATTCTTCTGATAATGAGAGTTTTTCTCTTCTTTTTAATTTTTATAATAAATTTCATTTTAGAATATTAGTTTTTTCTTATTGTTTTGTAGTTTTGTGCATCTTCTTTGATGCTTTTTTATGTCTTCTAATTTCACTAGGTTTACTATTTTTAATATGTCATCTGAATTTTCATCAGGCTCTAGAACTGGATGCCTGTTTAAACAGTCTGCCTCTTGGTTTAATTTTCTAGGATTATATTTAACTTTAAAATTATATTGGGACAGATAGTATGTCAAATCACCCAGTTCTTAATCTGTTATTGCTTTTATATTTAAATTTTTTAAAGGTTTATGATTGGAGTGTACCAAAAATTCTTTTCCAAGTAGCCAATGTTGCCAATATATTACCTTTTTTATTGCCAAGCACTCAAGGTAAATTGTTTTTTTTTCCTTTTGAGCTTCACTCAATTTTTTCGAAAAATATGCCACTGGCTTATTATCCCCATTTTTGTCTTTTGTTTAGTACAGCTCCGATTTCTTTTATACGTGCGTTCTTTTTCCAATTGTCCCATTCTGATTCTACTGTATTTTTCAAAATCATACTTGAGTACCAATCTGCGCTTGCATTGTCAAGGGAAAATTTTAGAATTTCTCTTCCACAAAACAGCGTTCTCACTCTTTTTCAAACTCATTTATCCATTGGCATGCGTTTGAGTTTCTTCCATTAAATATCTATATATTTAAAAAAAAATAAAGCATTCTGCCATGGCTTCGTTTGGAGCTTCTACTGAATTGATTGTAGTATTTTTTCCATTAAATGAAAGAATGTGATCCCTAGATGTGTTATCAGATATTGTTTGTGTTGATTCACCAGCATTTACGGTGTAAATTAATTAATTAAATCATTCTTTAATACTACGCTTATCAGTAGTCAATTGTTTTCTTCCAAAATGCTGTTTCAAAATCGATTATATGAAACGCTAGATGTGAGTCCACGCTGCTTGATGTTTTGTTTTGATTGTTGAGATTTGTTTACAATTCGTCACAGTTTTGTTTCAGTGTAATAATTGCATTGTGGCTTTGACAGTTTGCATGTATTTGCTTTTGTGATGTATTTTTTAGAGAACATTCGGACAGTGGGTTTTGCTCAGTTGTACTGAAGTAGTGAAGTTGTTCACAGGTTATGTCGAATTCCGAATAGTTGTCCACGCGCCCCCAAAGAAGCAAACGTACACTGGACGCAGAGAATGAGAAAGCGCAGAAAACGTCAGTTTTGTTGTGCTTTGTACTTCCCATGCGAGAGAAATTCTGCAAACGTGTTTACTCTGTGTTACTTAAATTGGAAAGTAAGTTTACCTTCGAGCAATATGCCAGAAGTAATCAAATGACACATCAAAAAACTTTAGAAATAATATCCGTCAGTATAATAGTGCTCTTTCTTTTGTGTCATATCGTGTATTATTGGAATATGTGGGCCATTTTGCATTGCCACCTGGTCATGGACCATACGTGTTCAAAATTTTGGGAACCTCACATCACAGAATTTCTTCGTTATAACCCGAAGATCCAAACAATGCAACATATTGTGAACATTAGTCTGGGCACAATATTTTACATTTATCTGAGATCTCACCGTCAAATTTTGACGGGTTCTCACTAGTATTGATAATAAAATCATTGACATTTTTTCTCAAATTTTTTACTTCAGATATTTGTTGCTTATCTTCTAAAACTTTCTTTAAAAGTTTCTCAATTGTTTCATCTCGGGTAGATTTTTCAACTTTTTCCTCTGTAATCTCTTCTATGTAGTAGTTGTAAAATTACAAATTTTCCTCTTCATCCAAATATACTTTTGATAGATTTTCTGATAAAGAAATCCAGACTTTGATGTCTCTTTTTTTTAAGTATTTCTTACCTTACCAAATATTTGTGTTCTAATTAGCTCCTTGTGAAGGTTTGTGTTTTGGAGTTCATCTGGTAAGCCATTTAAATTTTTTACCTCAAGTGAATTAATAGCTTAGAACTTGCTCTTCTTGACACATGCCATCATTCATCAATTGTATTCCTGTCTTTGAAATCAGTGGCCAGGTGCCTCCATTGCGGTGTCAGGTATCAGTCATTTGTTCGGTAGCATGGCAGATTCAAATTTTTAGGAAACGACACACAATAGTCTTTGTTTTCTTTATACACATATATATGTGTATATATACATGTGTATACATATATATGTACATAGAAACAAAGGCATGCAGTGCTGTTAACATTTCCAATTTTAAGCTTGGCAATGCTGCTGATTTTAATTATGAAAATTATAATTAGCAGAGGAAGCTGATTAAGTTGCCCTAAAACTTGCCAAATACTTGTAATAATATCAAATGTTTATTTGTATTTTTACTTTAAAAATTTTGACAGATTTAATGTTCTTTATTTATTTTTATTGTAAAATTCACATAAAAATCCATTGAAATGTATTTATACACATTTAAATTATAAGAGGATTATAATTCTTTCACTACTTTCTTCCCAACTTTCTTTTCATAATTTGTTGTATTGTCACCAAAATTGTCAATAATATGTACATAAAATAAAGAGTGTTAACTGCAGGCCAATTTTTCTCCGTAGTGAGTTTTGAAAAGTTCCTGAACATCGGTTTTCTTCTGTTGTATGTTTTTCATTGGTTTAAATAAAGACTTGTATTCACCTATCTCACTTAAAAAGGCAGTATCTCCGCAACGCGCCAGCTGTGTGGTTGCTCAACCAAAAAGCTCTATCTTCCCCGTGTTAAATCGAAGGACTAAGGAGTAAAAACAATAACTTCATTAATAGAGCCAAGAGCGTGGTGCAATTCCTGACAAGGCACCAGACACCGGAGAGAGCGCCATTTGGACGCCCTTTCGTTTCAAAATGATTTCATATACATCGCTATTGCTGCAATATCTTCAATAATGAATGTTTTAAAAGGAAAATGTATATTCCTACGATATTATGAGATCTTTTTCATTTTCTGGGGGTTGTGCAACCTAAGCGCGAGCCGCCAATGCTGGGATAGCAATGCGATATTTCACTGATTCAAATAAGGGAGGCCTTGCTTTCACTGATTGCAACAGCTATTTACTCCACTGGTTCAATTAGTTGCCACAGATTTCACTGATTCAAACAGTGTAGTTTCACTGATTCAAGCAGTGAAGTTTCACTGATTCAAAAAGTGGTCCCGATTTTCACTGATTCATTCAGTTCAGTTCACTGATTGTCAGTGGTCGGATTTTAACTACCACAATCAGTGAATAGTCACTGTCAATCAGTGGCTTTTCACTGTTTCAAGTCGAGAGAGTGTACATAATATAGCATATACGACAAGTGATATTTGGAAATACTTGCATGGAAAAATGAAAACCAAATGGAGCCAAGAGTGGAAGATTTGTAAGGCTAGCAGTCTTCATAAGAAGATAGAAAACTTTTACAACCTACAAACTTAAAAAAAAAAAAATGCCGTAAAGATCAAGTTACAATCACCAGAATTAGATCAGAACATACGAAGCTTACTCACATCCACCTATTAAACAAGAATACTCCCCCAATTTGCAATATATGTAATGTACAAATAACAATATTACACATTATTCAGGAATGTCCTAAGTACAACCAATTCCGCCAATCAATCTTACAGAACTTTAATGTTGATGCTTTACTTCATTCAAGCATCCAACAAGAAAAAATTATAAAATTTTGTAAATCAATTAATGTCTCTCACGAACTGTAATACTGTTTTTTTTAAGTGTATGTAGTGTGTGTATTACCATAACATGTGAAATATTTCCAACCACTGGTGCAATGTAAACTGTAATGTAATTCACTGAACAAAAATGTAAAAAATGTAAAGAAGTATGTAACCATGCTATAAAAAAACCCTTATTGTAACTTACTGAATAGTCGCTAATAACCTCGCAGTTGATGCGACTATAAATAAATAAAAAAAAGTATTGAAGAGTAACTAGGAAAAAATCGAACTTTAATAGTTACCGGGAAATGTTCATTCCAAAATGGGATGAATTTATGACTGTCCGGATTCTTATAAATCTCTCATTTTTGCGCGCGTTGTACACAATAATGGACAAGAAAATATCAAAATATAGTATAATACATAAAGCATTGGACATTTTTCTGTTCATATGTGCTTGAATGAAGCAAATCAGAGAGTTTTTAAAAATTGATTTTTGTCCGCTTTTTTCGCCTTTCAAACCACCGTGCGTCGGGTCTTGAACGTCGTGGTCAGGGACATTGGAGTGAAATCAGTTAATGCTCTGAGCTACCTTTCCAGGTTTTTTGTTCTGGGAAGGGAGTCTGTGGTACAGAGTGCTAACCCACATATCTCTGTTTTTTTCTGCTTTGACTTGAATGGTTGCAGGTTCGAGTCTCGCCTCGGGCGAGGATGTTTGTGTGTGTCCGTATGCGTGTTTCACTACTGTTACTCCAAAATTTTAAACCTAATGTTTAATGTTTGCTGTATGCCGTTGCCGCTATATGCCATATGCCATAGCCGTTCAAAAGCGACCTTAAATACGAGAAAGTGTTAGCAAAATTAGACGTGTCTTAGCTGCTGTGTGTTGCATATTATCTTTTGAGGAGGCGGTGATCTTTTCATATGGAAGGTGAGATTCTACACCGCCCTACGCGTTGGCTTGCGCGGATTTTTACATCCAGGTATCTCCCACCAGTGTGTACCCCCAGCGGACAAGCTCCAAGCCCCCGGCAGGTGCGGTAGTGTTGTGCTTGTGAGTGTAAGGAGCGATGATAGGACAAGGAAGGGAAAGGAAAGATCGCGCGCTTTTCGTGGCCCGTTTGTTAGAGAACAACTCCGACATTCGCCTGGTATTGATCGGAGCAACCATGGAAAACTACCGATCAGAGTAACTGGCCGCTACATGTCTCCTCCAGACTGCTGCAGAATTCGACCAAGCTTTGTAGCCAGCGTTGAAAATTGTGTCACCGTGGAAACTCCCTAGGACTAGGTCTTACCTCCTAGCTAATGTCACTGCAATGACATCAGTTGTCCCCCTGAGACACTTCAGCCGGTTGAACATACTGAGGAAAATTTCATGTAACGAATTTACACGTGTGTTTTTGCACCAGATCAATTAGTGACTTGTCATTTCACTGTGTCTGGCAGGTCACGATTTGAAGCAAAGACATTTTTGTGTACCCGACAAATACAAGTGCAATATGTATACTATTCAGGGGCAAATGTTACGCGAACCGCTAACTGCATAAAGGCAATAAGTCAAATTTAACATGATTTTTATTGCAGGGAATGGTTGTGAGTAGGTCAATTTATTGTGTGCTGCAGAAAGGAAACTTGGCCTCTCGATAGCGTAGGTTTTTTTCCTTCAAATGCAAAAATACACCGTAAAAGAAAACTTTCTTAAAACGGATTTCAAACATTTTTTTTCTCTAAAATTAAGTCACTTCTACAGTTAGCGATTCACAAGTGTAATTATGTTGTTTTCCGCCACAAGTTCATTGACAAATTAGGTGTGCTAACACAGCACATTCTTTCTTGCCGGTGCTTTCCCGCAAAATTAGGCAAAAAGTTCTTAGTTTTTCAATGTATATGTTTTTCAATGAAATCAATTGTACCGTCGCTTGCACAAAAAATGGGCGATGTCCTGAGCCGAACTATACCAAAGTTGTCCGACCCCTGCCCCGCCCTGCGGGATCGAGCTGACCAATCCGCTTTAGCTTTATTTCAGAGAGGCGGGACTATTCATCTTGAACATTACAAAATGGCGGTGATCGCGAGTTATATTATAGTAAATATTTGAATATAAATATTAAATCAACCAACAGTTTTACGTAAATTGTTGTATATACATTTAATTACATAAATAAAGTCATGCAATTTCCCAGTAAAAACATGTTTCAAAACAGTTATAAAACGGGTTTTTTGCAAGAAATAACAATGGACAACGAGTATTCAGCTCCTTGTCTACATTTCGTCGTTTATAATAGTAATATTTAATATACAATGCAAATAATTTGCATTGTATGCATTGTGTAACCTAGTTATTTCATTAGAAAAATTAATAACTTAAAGAAATACGTTTTAATGTCAGTTGCACAAACACGTCTCCGAGATAGCAGCTTTCAGTTGTGAAATTCTTCATCATCAATTTCTCAGATGACCGAATACAAAAATACTATATGGTCACGAACATTAATATTTTAATAAAATAGTTTTGATATGTAAAATACTAAATAAACTAAACGTATTTAAAGTTCATTTAGTCCCAATGAAAGTTATCTACTCCAGACATTATGATTGGTAAGTGCAGCTGTAAGCAAATGAATGATTTTTGATTTTTTGTTTTGGGGATCACAATTAATTACTTCACTTCAATATAACGTTATGGTGATTGCATTTTACATGGAGTTCTTTACCGCAACTATTAAAAATCATATGTGATACCTAGTCACTGAGGATTTTTGCATGAGTATCAAAAACGAGATATGACTCTTATATAACATTTTTATATCTTAATGATTGTAAAGGTAGAAACACCAGCTTTTGTCTATTGCGTGAACTTTGGAGGAGCACACACATACACATATCAATATATTACTTACATGTAATTTATGTATGATTTCCAATCCAACTCAATGAAATTAATATATTTACATTATTATAGCAAGTATATTTTTAGGTTACGATATTTTTATTTTCGAGAGACAAGCTATGCACGCAAAGTTTTTTACACGTCATCGGAATGTTACACCCACTTCTTCTAGACAAGCAGACCTATGCAAACACTGTTTCCGCTAATCCATTAAGAATCACTAGAGATTCTCCTGTCATAAATTATTTCAAAATTGTAATTGTAATTGTTAATATTGTTTCAAAATTTTGTCAATCTTCGGAAATCTGTATCACGATAATCGTTAGAAAATGAATAGGGATTCTCATCTGGAAAATATTGCTGCAAAATTGAATTTTCTCTATTTTCATACATTTCTTACATTTAATACAAAATTGCCAATTTATTGGATATGTGTTCACTAACGCATCTTCAGTAATATTGCATTGCATATTTATAATTTTTAATGAATTGTTAATAAATATTGTAAACAAAATAAGCAATTCATTTTTTTTAATTTGGGAAAATTTTCATTCAAGTTATACATATTTATAAAGTAATTTAAGTAAAGTACTATAATATGAATTAAGGTTGAATTTAAAATTATAACGAAAATATTTATTATTGTTGAAAATATTTATTGTTGTTGCTACTATATTACAATGTAACGCTTTAAAATGTACTGCCCATTGATTGATAGTTTGTGTTCGTATATAGTATATCTCACGCAGAGACGATTGTACAAAGAAAATCTAAATAATAACACAATGACCTCAAATTCATAATTCATTCACATTGGGTCGCACTCTTCGGCGACAACTTTAATGCAAGGCCTGGAAGAAGGAGACATCTACGCTATCGCTGTTGAGTTCGTAACCAAATCTTCAGGGTCACCATTGCGTTCCTTTTACTTAACTCTTAGGATTCCTAAAGTGATACTAAATATTTCAACATTAACTTAAGAATCATGTTGCATACGAATGAGATAGAAATGATGAACAAATATCTGGAATTTTTAAAAATATCTGCCTTTGGAATACTGCATCAGAACTCCTACTGGCTATTGTAATTATATTTTCTGTCATTCGTCGATAAAATGCCGTACACGTTCTGGTGAATTATGTTATCGCAGCTGAAGCGAAAGATTTCCAGGCTAAATGTTATTGGTGGGTCGAAAATAGATTTTAATTGCGGAATTAACACTATTCCTTGGTGCAACATACAAGAAATGTGAATTTACTATTTGTGATAGTTTTCTCTTTTTACTTCAGTCCCGTAAGTTTTTCGAAAACATAATTCAATCATCTTTTTTTTACCTAAATACTATATTTACTTTTCGACCTATAAATTCAGAACAATAGTTGTTCCCATTGAAAAAGCGATCATGCCGATAAATGGACAAAGTTTACAACTATTATAAATACCAAATACAGTAATATCTGATATTTGTTATCTAAAGGACTCCACTCTAGAAAATAATCAAATTTTCTTTTTCATGTAATCTTTTCAAGTAAGAACGTAACTTTGCTTTTGATTTGGTATTCCGGCAATGTCTGTTAGCCCCAATTTTGTGCCAGCACATAATAACAAGGTTTCTTCATCCACTATCTTTCACTTCGGGTTTAAGGTAATTATTGTTAATTCTTAAGCGAGTATTTTACAGTTCTAATGACCGTTTTCGCAATCTACACGCCGCAGTTTTTTATTCCGTCAGGCATCATCCTCTATTCTTCTGCTCTTTATTGTCGAATCGAATGACGTACTTACAAGATTTCCTTGGGGTTCCTCGTTTTCTTCTTTCGAAAGTGATCCACTCAAAGATAATTTTGGATATTCTGTCAGCATGCATTCTAATTAGATAGCTATACCATTCGAATTCTTTTGATTCTACATTTTCGATCACTTGTCTCTCAATCTTCATTATCTCTGTAATCTCTTTGTTTGGTATTCTATCAAACAGTATACTGACAACATCGTCTCCAAAAATTCATTTTCATAGCATTTCACCGAGAGTTTGTTGCATCAATTTTACCCCAAATTTCTGATCCATACGTAACACAGCTCTCCACCATTGTCTTGCATATTGTCTCTTAGTCTTCTTTCGAAAATTCTTGTTTCATAAAATATTATGAAGTCTACTAATAATTGGCCTTCCCTTACTTATTTTTTTAATAGTCATTATTATTAGATCCACCTGCTCTAATAGTCACTCCGAGATATTTAAATTCCTTTACTACTCGAAATATACCTATTTCTGTTCTAGATCATATAGAGATTTCCCTACAACCATGTATCTTGACTTTTCATTATTTATTTTGAGTCTCCATTTTTTATATGTTTTTATTAATTTCTGGATTAAATATTACTGATACAAAAATATTATTATTTTTCTACCTATTTTTCAAGTGACATCTTGACTCCAAAAAGCGGGAAATCGCTTATGTATGAATTCAAAAGGTTCTGCAGCAGTTCACGAAATGTTAAACGATATCCACCAACATATTTTAGTTATTTGGATTATGGACTAAACAAACCTTTCACTATTTTTTTACCAGACTTGCATGGCTTATTGGGTGTCTCCTAAAATAATGTAACAAATATTTCAACGTCAAGTTAAGGGTTAAAGAAATGTTTCTGATGAAATAATATTATATAAATAAAACATCATCTTCATTTTCATTACTAGTTTACCACTAGTTCATTAGGAGAGAGAAATGTATATTTTCTAGGATCAAGAGAGGGTCACGTGACCCTGAGTCTTTTCTTTTGGATCCGCGGTTGGGATAGTTCAGTGAAATAGTTGTAGCATACTCTTGAATGAATGATTGAGAAGAATATTTAATAATAGGCTTGTTTATAAATCAATATCATTCACAACAATGTAGCATTTCAGAATGTTCACAAATGGGCATGATAAACATATTTACTTATTAGTTAATAATCAAATATTTATTATATAAATACATTTTAAAAACCAAGAAATATTTTTTTCAACTCCATTACTAACTCATTCCTTAAAATTTATCTGCGTAACGCATGTTAACAAACACTTTACATATTACTTTCTCGTATACTTACGTATTTACGGAGTAATATACGTAGTATAAACTTATGTAATGCTGCGCGAAAAAACGGCGAATTTTCGGGGGAAAATTTCATTGTCGCACTCTGGTGACGAAAAACTGAATCAAACCAATTGCTAAATTAAGAGAACAAATCCTCTAACAAGTGGTGTAGCCAGAATACCATTTTTGTGGATCCTTGATGGCGAAATATCAATTGGAAGCAAAACGTCCGTCTGTCCGTCTGGTGTATGTAAACAACTCTAGCGCCTAAACCATGCATACGATCTTTTCCAAATTGAAAAAAAAAAACTGTCGTTTTTACCTGAGCTGAAGCTCTGCGATTTTGAAAAACATTCATTATTTTTCTGGGGGACTCTATTTGAAGCCCCCGAACGTTTTCAAAATTTTCTCATAAAAAGCTCCAATTTTTTTTCTTTAAATTTCTTGTAAACTTTCTTGTTAACTCAGAATTTTCAAAAATTGCGAAAGTTTGAATATTTTTCGGCGTCTACAAAATTAAAGACAGATATTTTTGCTTCAAATGAAATTTGTTGCTCATAATTAGTTCTTTTAATAAGGCAACATTGTAGGAAATCTCTGAGAGAGTTGAAATATTAAGTTATAAATAATAATCAAATTATCAGACAATATATGAAAAATTAAATTTGGGTTAAATAAATTTCCGTTTTATAATACTATTTTGCCCAGGGAAATAAAGTCCTTAGGTTTTATTAGGCAACGATTATTGAAAGTCCGAACTCAAATATGTGAAATTTTCTTTGACAATTGGAAGTTGTTTTTTGTATATACTTTTAATGTCTCTTTTTAACTACTAGGTCATTAAACGACCACTGTGATTGTTTATCTTTGGGGTTTTCTGTAGGGAGAATACGTAAGGACAACACGAACACACATATCTATATCCGAGGCGGAATTCGAACCCGCGGCCCTTCAAACCCAGGCAATTACGGCCTGGTCGTCCATTTCCTCTTTTTCTCCTTGTAAACCTTTGACATCAAATATCCAACATCAAATACATCGAAGATATCGCTTCATTCTCCATCATTTGAATTAGGTTTTTTCCTGTGTCCTTGGCCACGTGGGGATAAGTGGAAATGAGACCGCTGACTAGGTAGTAATCTTGGCCACGAGGAAGCCAGAAATACATCTATATGGTAATATCTGCTCTTCCTACCAAGATTTTTATCCAACGTTGCATTTTGAGTGCAAACAGAGTGGCAGAACTCTTTTCAAAACTCACAAGGATCATAAGACCCTTGTCGTGGTGATCCCGTGGCTCTAAGCCCGAGGCGATATTTGTTATTCACCTTCGGATCGGGCACTGCTAGTTCTTGCACGAACATCTCGCGCAGTTACCCACCCCCTATCCCCCAGAGATGAAGAACAGACCTTAGCGTAAAGCATGCTCCTGTGCACTGCGATAATGAAAGAGCAGAAGGCATAGCTTGTAGACTACGGAGGAGATGCTGGCTACTGTCCTCCGCAAACTCTTTAAACTTTCTTAGAGAATATGGATTTATAAATCTAATATGCGTGAAGGGGATGATTAACATGCCTTTTATACACTAATTTTGCGTTGTTCGTGTGACACTGTCTTTGTCATTTTTTTCATTTTAAAATTAGTCACTTTTACTATGTTTTTACTCTTTTAATCTTGTAATTAATAAAAATTATTTTAACTGACTTCTATACTAATTTTCAGAACGTTTTGCGAGTAATATTGCACTATGAAATTGTCAAGATATTTGAGCACAATGCACATTTCTTTTAGATTATTAAAGAAGGTATGAAGTTTCATTTCGTGTAAATAATAAAGACAGTAGTTTAGTTTTTAGAGGACTTGTGATCTCATTAAAACTCTTGTGTTTTCCGTGTTGATCTAAAACCAAATGTATTTTCAGGTTCGATATGCATTCATGTATTGGGATCTTATGAACACAAAATATTTGTCGTGCGTATTTTTTACAATGGCTAAAATTATTTCACAATTGATTATTAGAAAACAAGGACGGTGTATTTCCTGTGAATAAAAAGGTTTCTTACTTCAATAGCGATAACCGTGTCAAGGTTTCCGGATGTTTGAATTGCGAGAGAGCTTCTCGAATCGAACTAAACACTCCAGAAACTGTTTCTGGGGGTCATACAAAAACCTAACATAAATTAACTATAAATAAAATAACACAAGGGATTAGGACATCTTGTAAAAACAAGCGAATTCTTTCTTTCATTTCTAAACGTCATGACGTATCTCAAGATTTCCTTATCTACTTTAAAAAATACAAAACATTGTTACGAAAAGTCATAAGGCAGGCTAAAATCATGAAAACGATCAGGATATTTTGAACTCAAATAATAAAACAAAAGCAATGTGGAATATAATAAAAAAATACTACCAAATCAACTAGAAAACCCGTAGCGAATGTTGTTTTAAAATATAACGATATAAATGTAAACGATCCGGCAACAGTGGCTAGTCTCTTTAACCAATACTTTTCGAGAATTGCTGCCGATCTCACTAAGGGTCTTCAGGCACAAAATTCAAAAACAGACAGTTCACCCAAAATTTTAGACACAATGTTCGTTTCCGAAACTTCTTCCTATGAAATTCTCAAAATAATCGGTAAACTAAAAAATAAATATTCGTCCGGTTTAGATGAATTCCCAGATTCTTTGTTAAAGACTTGTGCGTATGCCATTATACACCCGTTAACTCACATATTTAATGCATCTTTATGCACTGGAACGTTTCCAGATATTTTCAAAACAGCTAAAATTAAGCCGCTCTTCAAAAAAGGCAACAAAAATGAAATTCAAAATTATCGGCCCATCTCTCTTCTATCAGTTTTTTCAAAAATATTAGAGAGACTTTTTTACGTACGAATCGAAACCTTTCTCACTAAACACGACGCGCTTTCAGATTGCCAACATGGATTTAGAAAATCAAAATCAACGGAAACAGCTATATTTTCTTTTCTTAAAGATGTCGCCTCATCATTAGATCAAAACGAGGCACCTATTGGATTATTTTTAGATCTCTCAAAAGCTTTTGACATCATTGATCATGATATTTTACTTTCAAAATTACCTTCATATGGAATCCGTGGTATTGCTCTAGATTGGTTATGTTCGTACCTTAAACAACGATCTCAGAAAGTTGAAATACCTTACTGGAATGATGGAACATTACGTACGCACCTTTCCGACTCTTTGCCCGTTGCATGTGGAGTTCCTCAAGGATCGATTTTAGGCCCTATTCTGTTCCTACTTTACGTAAACGATATACCCTCGACGATTCGAAACGGAAGAACGGTTCTCTTTGCGGATGATACGAACATCCTTTGCAATAAAGAAACCGTAAATAGTACAATATCAGATGTTTCAAATTGGTTCCGAAATAACAAATTAATAGTAAACGAAAAGAAAACGGTTTTAATGCAGTTTTCCATTTCAAATAAACAATTCTGTGCTCCATTGAAAATGAACAGTGTACCATTGACTGATGTTAAGGCAACAAAATTTTTATGTCTCTCAATTCAGTCAAACCTTAAATGGAACGTCCATTTAAATGAATTGAACACAAAATTAAGTTCATTATGCTACGCGTTCAGAATTCTTGCAAATTCAGTCAGCCTTCATACTGCTCGTTGTGTATACTTCGCGAATGTTCATTCCCGCCTGAGATATGGCATAATATTCTGGGGAAATACATCTTATAGCTCCCAGACTTTTAGATTACAAAAACGAATTGTACGAATAATAACCAAATCCCACCCACGTGATTCATGTAAGCCTCTCTTCATTAATCTAGGAATTCTACCATTACCGTGTCTTTTTATTTACGAATCAGTGGTTTTTGTAAAAATGACTTGCTTAAGGGCGGGAATATATTTTCAGAAAATGCCGAAGTCTATTACTATAACACTCGACGTAGAAATCATATTCATCAGGTGACAGTATCAACAGCTCATTACAAAAATTCACATACAATACATGTACATTATTTTACAACACTTTGCCAGATGACATTAAACGATTAAATTCAATAGAAAAGTTTAAATCCCAAGTGAAATCGTTTCTGCTGCATAACTGTTTCTATACAATTAGAGACTATACTGAGCATCACAAGAAAAGTAACATTAATTTTAACAATGATACATAATGCATTAATTACCATTTGGACTGTATAAATGAGTATAAACAACCTGTAACAACTATTGTAACACAGCTTCCGGGTCAATGACCCCCATCTCGATCAGGTTTTTCGTCCAGTTTCCCTGATCCATTGAGCAAATGCTGAGATGGCCCCTTGTTTTGCTTCTGGACATAAATGTAACTTCATTTTCTGTGCACGTCTTCTAGAATTCAGTGGGAAATACAATTATTCAAATTATCGTTTCCATGTTGTCGCGGCAGGAAGTAATAAGAGCCAAAATTTATTGCTTATTTATCCTTGAAAATAGATTTTATTACATGGGAGTTTTTTTGTTTTTTTTCTCCTTTCAAAATTCAAAATTTATTGCTTATTTATCCTTGAAAATCGATTTTATTACATGGGAGTTTTTTGTTTTTTTTCTCCCTTTCAAAATTCAAAACTTAAGTAGTATATGATTTAGTGTAGGGATCACAGAATTTTGAAAATGTGTACACAATTCACTTTTCCCCATAGCCCGTCATACGCAGTTTTTTAACTGTTTTTTGACGTAAAATAAATAAAATAAAAATAAATTGGAAAGATAACACGATTCGGAGACACTGTGTTCCGCTTAAAAATTTTAATTGGAAAACTGTCCCGGCATTGATTTTTTTAACTAAATACTCAATCTCTTTAAAGTTTATTCAAACAAGCCCTTGTTTCTTTTTTAACAGCTCGTTTTAAGAAAATTACATTGATTCGTAACATTTTAAGGTTTTCAAATTTATTCTTTTTTTTAGTATGTGGGTATTCAAAAACATTTAAGAAAATATTTAACTTCAGTGTAGATTTCCACAAATTAAAAAAATTAAACATTTGCTGTTTGTATTATTAGCTGTTTATTAACAATATCAATTATTCCAATGTTGCTATTAATATCACTGAAAAGGGATAGATATAATCTCAGCAGTATAACAGAAAAATAGCGACTTTTGAAAAATATATGAAGAATAAAGATAATTATGTTTTCGCAATATTTCTAATGAGAGGTTTCCTAGTTCTTTTTCACCGATTATCACTATAAAATTGCATCAATTTTACAATTATAATTTTGCAATAATAATTTACTAGGGTAATTCGGCCTTCTCATGTAGAAAAAATGGGCGATTACATTTCCATCATGCGTAATAAAATGTGTGTATTGCTTGCATTTCCTTAATAAAGGAGTAGTAATGTCAAAATACAATTTTTTAAAAACGTGAACATGAATTTCAATGTGCTTGATAGGAAATGTGTATATTATGTAAATGTATTATATTGTGTTTCCCGAAAATGATTATGTAATAATTAGTATTCTTTGCTTTAGAACCATTAACATTTTAAAATTGTTTGTAAGAAACAAAACTTTTAATACTATTAATTTAATATGACACAAATTCCTCACAATATTAGATACCATAAATTAGACTTAATTTCCATGGTAAAGAACTCGATCAAAAGTGTCACAGCCCCTTCCCGTGACCCGCTGCTGCTTGGTTCGTCAGCGTCCACGGGGTTGACAGGGCCAGCGTCCAGTGCAATTGGCGGGGTGATCCTCGCGCCCGCGCGCACCAATCCGTTTCGTTTCCGTGCCCTCTCCTGTTACCTCCTCTTACTCCCTCTCACCCTCCCTCTCCTCTTACCCCCTTCTCACGGTAGCGAGGCAGCGTCACTGACCTCAGAAATTGCTCCGCCCCTTTGAGATAACGAGGAGGAAAATCTTCGAGGGGTGGAAGGGGGAAGTGTCTGAAACTTGAAGTAAAAGCCAATAATAAGAGCGGCTAGGCCTAGACGCCAGTATTGGTCAAGTGTCCAGAGATGGTTGTCCAAGCTGTGGAAAAGCCAGATTTGGCCGCATAGGGCATCACCCATATTCTGTGTATACATGACCTTATTACAAAATATAACTTTGAGGAACTGATATAATCAATGGAAAAAATCTCAACAAAATGTTGTCAAAAACGATGGTCATTTTTTTAATATTTGGAAAATGTCGCGGGGGCTTCATGTAAAGTACCTCCAAAATTAATATACCGGTTTCAAATTCAAAACTACGAAATCATCCATATCGATTGCGGAATATCAATTGTGGATAAAATCAGCTGAACGGTTTAGCTGCTAGCATTGACCAGACGGACGGATAAAACAGACATTTTGCCGACATTCGATTTTTCGGTATCAAGGACCCACAAAACATGGATTCTCGCTACACCACGTGTTACCCTACGTAGTACCCTACACCATGTAGTACCCTACCAAACGGGCCACGGACCGCGCGCGATCTGTCCTTCCTCTTCCTTGTTCTATCCTCTCCCACACACACACTAACATGCACTACGCTACCACATATTCCGGGAGACCGGTCGGGAGCTTAGAACTTGTCCCGGCTGGGGCGCGCCCCAGTGATCAATTTTGCGCTGCTAAGTGGACAAAAATCCTAGGGACGATATCTTTGAGATTAACAATATTTTTTTGCGTACAAGTGTGTTCACTATCAACACGGATATCGGCGATTGTAAAGGCAACACCTTGCGGTCGAGTACGCCGGTTAATGGAAGGTCGTCCGTTCGATGCCAGACAACTGCCGGAAGTTAGATTTATGAACTGCAGCGAGTTTGTGGCTTTGTCGGAATTGAAATGGTAATCTAACAGCTCTGACTGCGATCGTTTCCAGGTGAATGCCGGAGCATCACGATATCCGAAGACCTCAACCTACTGCAACAATCAAAAAATAATGTAATAAGATAATTAAGAAATTCTTAACAAATCTTTGTAAACGCTTTCAATATTTAAACAAATTTATTATCGGCTCTTATATTTCGTAATGAATAAACTAATAAAAGGAACTTTCAGTGTAGAATAAAATGGTTTGTAAAAAAATAATTTTGTTCCTGAGGCTAAGCTGTCTTCTACCCGCATAGTTGAGGTCACAAGACTTCCTTGTTTGCTGTCTCCGACTCGATTTGCTGTCTTCCAAATTTTTAGGTTCGAGCTTAATAATGGCGTGTTTGTAGTTTCGTTCACCGAAAAAGTTCAGTTATCCTAACGTGCTGAACATAAATTAGAGAGAAAGAAGTCAGCTGTCTCATGTTTGTTTGGATTAAGAAATAGTAAGTGGTAAAAACACCACTAGTTAAAGAGATAAGCAAGTTCTTACAAGACGTACCGTTTGGGAAGCTACCGAAAAGAGTTTCTGGAAAACAACAATTACATTACACACATATAAGATATAACATGGTACGCATGGCTAAGAAATTAAAAATTTATTATTGTTAACATTTTTATCTCTTAGAGCTGTACTGAAGATCTACATACTTCATTTCTTAAGACCAAACACCAAATGATATATTGTTTTGACTTTCAAAAATAAATTAATTAATGAATAAATAGATATATTTTGGAGCTTTAAGACAAAATCAAAGTCCGATTCATTGTTCGATTGGCCGTCCACTAGCCCTGTTTAAAGGATCACGCTGCACATTCACATTTAAATTTTCATCGAGCTATTCACGATTCTTCAAATTTTTTTAAATTTCCTTCCACATACCCTCCATCGTCCCATGATATTTAGGCAAAAAATGCACCTTTTCTGCTACCGCTTTCTTTACATCTTCTGACACCCCCCTACCGCTGTTGGAGACAACGCATACTCCTGGAGCTTCTCTTCTGTCTCCTTCGCCCGCGCTTGCAGCACACCGCCTGTCCGATCTAGTAGCTCTAACAGCCCCTTCCTTACTTCCTTACTTTAATTTTTTAACTTTCCCTCCTTACTTTAATTTTCTCTGCTTATCAGTTTTTTTAATCTTAGATCTTCGATGAAGACATGAATCAAATAACATCGTAGATATGAGTGTTTTAAAAATGATAACGTGAATAAATGCTTATATTTATTGAATTGGTTTTATAATAACCTGTAAAAACATGGGTTTTCTGTTGGTTTTGGGGATGTTGAAAACATTCAAATAGTAAAGGCAATGTTAAGCTGGTGACCTTTAACATTGTTTATTTTATATTTTTCTTAGGGATAGTTTATAATGGTTAAACGTTTTCAAAGAGTGCACATTAGATACCTCGAATGGCCCGTTTCCGTTTAATAAACCGCTACGTTCTCCCTGTACAGATGGTCGTGCAAAATTCAAGGTTTTGATATATTCGTAGAATGGCGGCCAACAAACCACCTTCGAACTCTGACGATACTTAAATGTAGTCTGTGTTGGGAAGGTCATATCACTTGACCACCAAGTTCGTTCTATGTATTTTCACTGGGAAATGCTAGTGCATTGATATTTACTAAACTGTAAACAAACGCTAAATCTCTTTGAATTGTTATAACATCTGTTTTGCTTTCTTTTAGTAATCTCAACTCGTTTTACCAAATACGTGAGTTTGTTATATTTTTACACGCTACAATAATTTAATTTTACAAGTATTTATTTTCAAGCATTTAGGAATTCATGAAATTTCATTGAAGCATTTGCCAATCTAAAAACCATTTAAATGTATATTAAATATATTAATGTTGTTTAAAAACATGTATTAACAATGCGTAGATTTAGCACATAAAGCTCAGATTTGAATATTATACAATGAAATCATCAAATTAACAGTTTTAGAAAGGAATGATAAATTGAATTGAAAATATTAACTTAAAATTTATTTAGAAATTTCTATACTTGTGTAAATATTGTGACGTGTGATTCTACTCATGTGATCTTTCAAAACACAAAATTGAATATTTCTGTATTTGAAAACCTTAACACTACATTCATCCAATCCAGTGCAGTTTATAGCAAACAGCTAAGCAATATGTTTCCCTATTTTTTAATGGTAATGGTTAAACAAGAGGAACAAATAGTTTCTGACTCTCGGTGTTAACAGGTGACTTAAAAAAAATTAATAATACAGTTATTCAGTTGCTCAACATCCCTTAGATAGAAAAACAGAAACAATTGTTTGGGCGTAATGCACCTTGAAAAATATTTTTTTATAATCAATTTCTTTCCTATTTGATACATATATCGACTTGCAAATTGTAGGACTTAAAAGAGAATATAAAAACCAAATAAAAGTTATGCTCATACTCGCCGTAAAAATACGAATTTAGCATAATTAAATTGGCCACAGAATTTGTTTACAAGCAAGTGCATTTTAAGCGTATGTGGCATGCAAAAGCACGGCATTGGAGAACTGTTTTTTCAGTATGCCCATCCCACGCTATTCTGCTAGCGCGAATGAATTAAGCGCAAACAAATGGGGTCTACTAAGATGTTAATTTCTTATAAACAATTACATATATCTCGAGAACGAGATATAATAGCACCAAACGGATTCCGGAATTTTGCATCACATTTAAACGCCATTCAGATTAGACAATAAAAAATTTGCAACAATTGCAAATTTATAAACAATTTCCAAATTTTGCAAATATAAAGGGGGGAGAGTCTCCCGATGTCCCAGAACCAAAAACAGCGAATTAACAATTTTGCAACAATTTATAATTTTATAAACAAATTCGAAATATGCGTTAGAACGGCCGGGAAGGCTCCGCAAATTGTGCCTGAAATTAATATCTCAAAATAGCAGTTTGTCAGGAGTTACAAATCGATTACTAAAAGTTAGAATAATTGTTGCTAAAATGATAAATATTTACTGGTCTATAGACAATCATTCTGGACGGAAAACCCCGCTTAGAAATATTTTTTTCGTCGTGGCGTACGCGCAGGCAAATTATCTCCTTCGGCAGGGAAATATGACGATATTTCCGTCTCGTACGTAAACGAACTAGCCCCCTCCCCCTGAGACTGCGTTCTTTCTGCCCCTTGGGATGTTGCACCAATCACAGACAACTGTGGTTCTACCTGCTAGCGATTGGTCAACGCTACCTGCTAGCGATTGGTCGGCGCGGTGTGGAAGATAGAATTTTGAACGATATTTTTTCTGAGGGAGAGGGTACATATCCCGGGGAACAAGTTCCATACTGCAAACTCTTTGTAGGTCGAGTGTCTGGGCATCTACAATGACCGCATTCAACAGGACTCCGAACGTGACTAATATGAAGGGAGCTCGAAGTTACTGAAGTAGGGCCTTCCATGCCTCTGCTTAACAATTGAGGCTTACACAAACTGTTTTTCGATACTTTAGACGTCTGGGAATACGACTATTTGTGTTTCATACCCCAATAGTGAAGATGAATTTTTGATTTTTGTCCGCCTATGAACGCAAAATTGATCACTGTGGGGCGGTACCCCGCTGGTGGGAGAGTCCTGGTTAGGGGAAAACCCCACTAGCCGACGGTAAGTCGGGGCCGGATCTCGCCATCCAGCGGGGGAAGATCACCGCCATCTCCTGAGAAAAAGCATGCACTACACCAACGGGACTAATGACCAAAGCAGTTGACGCGCCCGGAACTCAAAAAAATCAATCAGTTACTTGTTTGGGGACTTTGATTTTGAAAATTCGTTCATATTGCATTTTTATACTGCGTTTATTTACGTATAATATAACATATTGTTGGTCAACTTGCAAAACTTCTTAAGTCTGATAATTGACGAAAATGGAGTTTTGTTACCGTTGGGTTCATCTGACCGTCTGGCACACACTGAGTAGCCGTCAGAAAGCAAAATCGCATTGTACTGCTCTCTATCGATAATTGAAAGTATTGTTTCACTGGCTGATAATCACAAATCAGTTCTCTCCTGAAAAATTACTGAAAACTGGAATTAGAGGTTATTTAAGTAGTCCCGTCTATATATATATATATATATATATATATATATATATATATATATATATATATATATATATATCCCTGAAAGCATCTGAGCAACAGAGAGAGTGTGTGTGTGTGTGTGTGTGTGTGTGTGCGAATCCGTCACTCACGGTTAGAGCACTTCCGGTGCACCAGGCGAGACATTCGACGTTTCTCGGGGTCCTGGCGGGGAACTCACAATTTGTTTTTGAATCCAGCCACAAGATTTAAAGAAATCTCCAAAAACGTGTTATTGCGCTAAATCTTAGTGGGCGGGAATTAAACTAACCAATTAAATTAAATGTACGCAGGTGGCGTTAATTAAACTCCAGTAACCACAGGCAATTGTTTTGTTCCACGATGCCATAATTATCCTCTACGAGGATGGGAACAGTTATTGTTCTGGAACATGTGAAACACACGGCAGAACCATCAATGGTAATGCTGCTTTGAAGATAAGTGAAGTGTTTCGCCCGTATTACTGTATTTTTAATAATACATTTGCAAACACCTACCTTGTTACTTAAGCGGCTATGTTACTTGGAACTTATGATTAAATTTTGTTGTTGGATAATGTGAAGGGCGTTTAAGAGAATGGTGCAGGTTTCATCTTCGTTCAGAACTCTGATGTAAAAATTCAAACTTTTTTCGGCGGCGTCCTACAACTACAATTGTGAAGAGAAACGCACAAACGCACCAAACTCCGGTGGCGTCGTCCGGTGCTCCGCCTCTGACTGGGCCAGGGACTTGGGCAGGAAGAAGCACGTGCCGCCCGGTGCCTGCAGGGCCTGCAGGCGCCGCTCCAGCGCCTCCACGCGCTCCTCCAGCGCGTGCGGCCCCTGTAGATTGTCGCTTAGAACCCCTGCGGCCAAGGCCACCACGAGCGCCGCCACCCGCACCGCCATGGCCGTTTCTCCTGGAACAATCACGCGCCAAGCATTTCTCAGGTTTCCTCCGTCACGTGGGCAATCATGCGTATAGTTATTATTAGAGACCGGATTTTTATGTAGAGTATTAACACTCTCAAAACTCTCATCTTGGCGAATCGTCGCCGCACTAACAAAATATCCAATTTTTTCGTTACATATTTGGTATTATATTACATATTTTACATATTTTGCTATTTTCACAAAATATTTTTTTTAATTTTATCAGTTTTCTTCTAAGCAAAACATATTTCTATAGTCCGGCGCGCTTGCTTCAGTAATATCAATGGCAGAAGCCCAAGTCACTGACTGAAATAGTTTTCACCTAGAGGTGTAAAACGTATCACTGACGCCGGTCTTCGTGCTTTTCAATTTCCGAGATACTTTGCCGATCGCCGACGTGTCTTCGATGAGAATTCTAAACACTGCAGTGATTGTTTGCTGGTTGTAGTTATCACCAATTTGTACGAAGGCGTCTAGTCTGGCTGTTAAAATACCGTCCTGGATAGTAATAAATGAAGATTTTATTACTGACAGGAAAGTTGTATGGGGCAAAATGTGCATCAACTTCTGCTCTCCAAATGATATTTAAAACGTTTGTATTATTTTTAAGATTTGTTAAGGAATTTTTTTATGAATGTAATGTCGAATTAGGTTAATATGTTTTATTAGTGTATTTTAACATTACATATTATACCCAGTTTTACGTATTTATTACATACTCTCGCTGTTATTACATATTTATGTACCCTTTCCCTCAGATAAAATGTCGGGCAAATTTCTATCTTCCACACCGCGCCGACAAACTTGGACACGCCTCGGCCTGGGGGAGGGCAGGGGGAGGGGCGCGTTGACCAATCGCTAGCAGGTAGAACCACAGTTGTCTGTAATTGGTGCAACATCCGAAGGGGTGGAAAGGAAGTTGCCTCAGGGGGAGGGGGCTAGTTTGTTTACGTACGAGGCGGAAATAAGTGATATTCCCTGCCGATGGAGAAATTTTGCCTGCACGTCCGCCACGACGAAAAAATGTTTCTCAGCGGGGGTTTCCGTCCAGAATTATTGTCAATTGACCCGTAAATATTTAGCATTTTAGCAACAATTGATCTAACGTTTAGCAATCGATTTGTAACTCCAGTCGAAGTGCAATTTTCAGATGCTCATTTCAGGCACAATTTGCGGACCCTTCCCGCTCGTTCTAACGCATATTTCGAATTTGTTTATAAAATTATAAATTGTTGCAAAATTGTTAATTCAAAATTTTCGGCTTTGGGGCATCGGGAGACCCTCCCCCTTTAGATTTGCAAACGCTGGAATTTGTTTATAAATTTTCAACTGTTGCAAATTTTTTTACTGTCTCATCTGAGTGGCGTTTAAACGCGATACAAAATTCCGGATTTCGATCGGTGTTATCATATTTTGTTCTCGAGATATATGTAATTGTTTATAAGAAATTAACATCTTAGAATGACCTCATTTGTTTTCACTTAACACAAGCATACTGAAAAAAACAGTTCTCCAATGTTGCGCTTTTGCTTGCTACGCTTAAAAAACACTTAGCTTATAAACAAATTCTGTGGCCAATTTAATTACGCTAAATCCGTCTTTTTATGGCGAGTATGATATAACTTTTATTTTGTTTTTATATTATCTATTAAATGCTGCAATTTGCAAGTCGATATATTTATCAAATAAAGAGGAAACTGATTATATACAAATTATTTTTGAATGTGCATTACGTCGAAATGAGTGTTTCTGCTTTTCTATCAAAGGGATGTTGAGCAACCGAATAGGTAGAAAATAAAAAAATATTTATTTTGTGTTTGAAAAATCACATGAGTAGAATCACACATCACAATATTTACACAAGTATAGAACTTTCTAAATGAACGTATATAAACTTTAAGTTAATATTTTCAATTCAATTTATCATTCAATAAGTCAGGATCATCTTTCTAAATTTGTTAATTTGATGATTTTATTGTATAATATTCAAATCAGAGCTAAAAGCATCATGTGCTAAATCTACGCATTGTTAATACATAGTTTTAAACAACATTAATATATTTAATATACATTTAAAACGCTTTTTGGATTGGCGAATGTTTCAATGAAATTTCATGAATTCCTAAATGCTTGAAAATAAATACTTCTCAATTCCAATTATTGTAGCGTCTTAAAATATAACAAAGACACGTACTTGGTAAAACGAGTTGTTACAACTAAAAGAAAACAAAAAAGATGTTATAACAATTCAAAGAGATTTAGCGTTTGTTTACAGTTTAGTAAATATTAATGCTCTAGCATTTTCCAGTGAAAATACGTAGAACGAACTTGGTGGTCTAGTTCAACCTTCAGCCTTCCCAACCCAGACTACATTTCAGTATCGTCAGAGTTCGAAGGTGGTTTGTTGGGCGGTACTCTCCATTCTACGAAACTGCCGAAACCTTGAATTTTGCACGACCATCTGTACAGGAGAAAGTAGCGGTTTATTAAACGGAAACGGGCCATTCAAGGTATCTGTGATTCTTTGAAAACGTTTAACCATTATAAACTATCCCTAAGAAAAATATCAAATAAACAATGTTAAAGGTCACCAGCTTAACATTGCCTTTACTATTTCAATGTTTTCAACATCCTCAAAACCTACAGAAAACCCATGTTTTTACAGGTTATTATAAAACCAATTCATTACATATAAGCATTTATTCACGTTATTATTTTTAAAACACTCAAATATCTACGATGTTATTTGATTCATGTCTTCATCAAAGATCTGAGATTAAAAAACTGATAAGCAGAGAAAATTAAAGTAATTGTGAGTGATTGATGAAGTTGAATGATCAAATGAAAAACAATGTTTCTTGCTTCATATAATGCTATCTTGTTTAACAGACATGTAATTACATGTGATACTTATATTTAAACATCCAAACTAATGAAAATTTTCAAAATTAAAATCATCAATAAAACGTTGATTCATCAGCAAGGATTATATTATTAAATACATTTTTGTGATTCATGTGCTCCTGTGTGAATAACGTAGTAAACGTGATTCGTATAATCCAGTTTCTCATAATAATACAAAACCTGCTAGACACATACACTAAACATAATAGTTGTCAAATAGTTATTTACGACATGAGTATCGTAAGATATCTTATTACAATACGAAATTGGAGAATTAACAAACAAGACTCTTTAGCCGAAATTGTTAACCAATTTAATATTGTAATATAATGTTACCATTTGAATATCATAGAAAATAAGACGCAATTTGTCCAAATTCATGTGAACTATAATTTTTGTTTAAATTTGACTCCTTATCCTGCGAAAGATATGTGACAGTACTTATGTTAACAGTTCTACTACCATGGGTTTAATTTAATTTGGTTTAACCATGGGTTTAAACCAAAAATAATAATTTGCAGTACGCAAATTATTATTTTTGGTTTTAAAGAAGCATGGATATACAGAATGTCGGGGAAGGAAAGGTCGAAACTTTGAAAAAAAAAACTGTTTAGACAATTTTAATCATATTTTGTCTAATAAACTACATAGATATTCTGAATGGCTGAGCTGCAATAAACACGCAAATGTTGGTTTGAAAATATGGTTTCTACGCAAAACTTTGCATTCTAGAATCATATAAACAGTCCAGAAACATGTAACATGTTTAATATTAACAATATAAATTAATATATTAGTTCAGAAAGAAAAATTAACCGAGAAATAAAAAAGCAGTCGAACTGTGAAAATTGGGTGCTTTTTTTATTTCTAGGTTAATTTTTCTTTCTGATCAAATGTATTAATTTATGTTGTTAATAATAAATAATTTAGATATTAATGAATGCTTCTATAACACAAATAGTTGCCTAGAAAAATATATCTAAACCAACCTTTGAATGCTTATTTCGGCTTAGCCATTTAGAATATCCGTGTAGTTTATAAGACAAAATATCCTTAAAATTGTCGACATTTCTCCCCGAATATCCTGTATATACAGGGCTTGATTTCTGTCGGTACGCGACGGAACGGCGTTCCGGTTCTTTGGAAATATTTATTAAGTTATATTATATATAAATAACTATTGCTATTATATTAATAATTAATCTGAGGCGCGTTTCGGGGCCTAAGATTTTAAAAATAAATCATTGGATATATGTATCATAATAACTCTTATGACGACACTGTTCTCAGTTATGTCAAGATTTAATTTAGAGAATCAAAGTGAATGGTCTAAGTTTACTCACCTAAATAAAGTTTATCTTACTATACATACTATTTAGAAAGTGTTTCATGTTCGAAACAAGTGTTGCTTCAACAGCATGTATTTCCACGTATTATTCGTAATTGCTACGCAATATTCATTACGGACTATGTCAACTGCAAAAAGGGGGAAAAAACACCTACTGCAGCATAAAATATTTTCTACTCGCCGGGATTCGAACTCGGGTCTTCAAAGTTAACTCGTCTTACACGGTTCCCCCTGCACCACCAGGTACACGACAAGACTACCTCCTTTCCGATGCGAAAAGAGTGACGCATTTGCATGTGCAGTTTAAAAAAAACAGAATGTTTAATTTACCTTAATACAAGATCTATTTTTAAAAAGAGATTTCATTAAACAAAAATCTCTAGCGTTGATATTTTTTTCGACAATGTTAATAAGATCAGTCGGAGTTAATATTATACAGTAGAAAATTGGGGCTAATATAATTATACACTTTAAGAGTAGTTACTTATCTATGTCCAAAATTAACAAGAAAATGACAAATGATATTCTATTATATGACAAATATATTCTATTATAATGACCATATAGCAAGCACTCAGAATGTTACAATATTTAGGGGGAAAAAAAATCAAAACTAAAATGCTTAATTTTTCCAGTCAAAAACTTTATCGCCGTGATATAAAACTTTTGATGTTACTTCGTTATTTTGTATGACACGATATTTTTGAAAGTACGTTATCATTAAGAAAGAATTCATCTTTTTTCTGAGTTTAAATAATGCAATAATATTAATCGTGTCATGATATATACAGCCTCGAATTTGTGGGGCTAATATGATACAACTTGAGAGGCTAATGTGATACGGGTGTCGGGGCTATTTTGATATGCTAAAAATTAACACGCAGACAAGTGAAAGGGATTTTTTTTATGTTTAATATTACATCAAACGCGCTAAAATTCCGATTTGATGTTGATAAACTATCCAAGTATTTATCTGAGAAGGAAAGAGCAGGCGACAATTCATAAAGATTTCCTCGTTCTCCTCCCTACCCAGTACATGGTGATTCACTTATGATTATCAATTGGCGGGAGCTTCTACTGTTTCAGTGCAGTTACTGATTTTTCATTGGAATCACAAGGAACCAGACCTACAATAGAAGCTAACACCATCCCTTCAACTCCATATATCAACTGTTCTCCTCCAGTACTTTTGAGATAATACTGTTGGAAAAAATTTAAAAAAACAGTAGCCATTCAAAGAACAAGGAAGTGGTTAGACCCAATAGCAGCAATCATTACTTGTGAAGAGTGGATCATTACTAGGAAAGAGTGGAGTGTTTAATTTACATTAATTTAATATCTATTTTTAAAAAGAAATTTCATGAAACAAAAATCTCTAGCGTTAATATTAGTTTTCGACAATGTTAATAGGTATTTGTTTGCAATTTTCGAAAATTCGGATCGTTCGAGCAAAATTGAACGCACGCCATCTTTCAACATCTTGTGCTTCCAGGAATGGATTTACAGAAAAATTGGAGCTCTTTTTGAGAAAATTATGTAAATATGATAAGATTTGGAGTAAAGAACCTTCAAAATTAAAAGATTCGTTTCAAATTCGAAGATTCGTAATATTAGCAAGATCGTTCAAGGAATATCCATTTTGATGAAAATCATGTGTACTTTAGGCTCTAGAATTACACGAAGACGGATTGACAAAGAGGTATTTTGGAAAATCACTTTTTCGGGTTCAAAAAACAAGCGTTTTGACAGACTTGTGTATAGAAAATAAAACAACAATACCAACAATCCACTTTTTTCGAACTAGCTACTTATAAAACGTGTTTTCTTTGAAAATTTCGACACTTCCTCCTACAGCATTACGTAACTCTCTTTACACGTGGAGGTAAGAATATTCCCGCGTTACTGGGATTTGAACTCGGAACCCTGTAGTCTGTAGGTCTGGCTCGACCGCACTGTGCTATCACAGATATTTCTCAACACGCTGTCCAAGCACACTTATTACGAAAAGAATAGTTACGTGATATTCATTGCACTTAGATTTTTTATTAGAGGAATGTTCTACATGTGTCAAAAATATCAAATTCGCAATAAGAATTCAAACGATTACAACCCACGCAACTACATAGCTCATTTTTTTATCTAGGGTTTTTATCCAGCCGACAGCCGGTTACCCCTTACGCCCCGATGGGACGCATATTCGACCATACACTAGACACCAACACACTTGCGGGCTCCTCTGATCAGCAGAACGCGAGGCCCTCCGCGACAACACATACATACAAAGTCAAGGGACAAACATCCATGCCCAAGACGGGACTCGAACCCGCGACCCTTCGGACCGAAGCGGTGAGTCGGTACTCGCTCTTAGCCACCTCGGCCATCCAAGTCGGCACATAGCTCATTTTACCAAAAAAATATTTTCAACCAGAAGCCGTGGTCTTTAGAACCCTCTGTGGAAGTCGTTCCCGGTCTTATCTTTCGGCGACTATGGCCAAGGTTGAATTACGTCACAGATGAAAGTTGCGATAACCCTAGAGCTCAACACGGGCGCGCATGCAGACGTTCTGAAGCCAGAATTGCAATACGGGGCAGACGTTCAGAAGCCAAAATCATAATACGCAATACGGTTAACTATACAGTTATAACAACGAAATATAAAATTTTTGTAATAAATGTTCCTTCAAAATTACGGTATTTTCTGTTTTTCTTTCATGTTATATTTAAATACTATTATTAAGAGAGAAAACCTCATTGGGATAATTTCAATTAAATCGATGCAACTCGAAGAGTAAACGCTCGTGCGACTCACGTTTACGCTCGTTTCTTTCTGTATTTAGAATTCATCTTGTAGAATTCATCTTGCGTTAGGGTACGGGGAAACCCAAATGTAAGAAAACGTTCACTGAATACATTTCTCCCCGCAGTACATTACATACAATTTTTAACTGTTTTTGACATTAAATAAATGAAATATACAGCGTCGTAATAACTCCACGTCCGTCCCGACAATCAGCAGAATTCAAAAGAAATTCAGAATGACAGCTCTTCAAACGGAGCGGGGGATATTAAAATTTTATATTTCAAAAATTTGTAAAATTATCTAAAGTACTTATATTTTTAAACAATTGTACGTGATCATTTTTAAAGGACTGATTATTTTAAAGGAATATTTGAAGATCTGTTTTTGATGAACACATTTCATTATGGAAACAAACTATCTTCAGTATTTAAGTTGTAGGAAGACTCCGAAAAGGAATTGTTTTGTTGCATTTTTCGAAAAATTCAGTATATGAACGAAAATCATCTGCGCCATCCTCTTAAAGCGTCAATTACGCTATCCGGCAATAAAATTTAATCAAAAAAGTTCATGCTTCTTTTTAAAATTTGAAAATGTTTCAGGGGCTTCTTGTAGAGTACCATCCAACAATAAAATATTGATTTGGAATTCAGGGGGGCTCGACATCATCTAGATCGCTTGGGGAATTTCAACTTTGGAGAAAATTGCTTGAACAGTTTAGCCGCTAGCATTTTTCACAGAGGAAAGACGTTTTGTCATTAATCGTTTTTTTTCGTATTAACTACCCACCAAACCTGGATTCTGGCTACACCACATGTTAAAGGGATTTTATTCTATGTTTATCAACTGAATTTATCCACTTATTTTGATACCAGGGCCCGGAAATTACAGTTTTTTTGTCGAAAATTAGCCGATTTCCTCCGTAGCATTACGTAACTTTTTACTTTCTCGTATACGCACATATATACGGAGTAATATACGTAGTATAGAGAAAATTATGTAATGCAACGCGAAAAAAACGGCGAATTTTCGACAGAAAAGAATGCATTGCCGGGCCCTGAAAACAAAGGAGTTCATAAATCCAGTTACTAAATTAACAGAAAAAAATCTCTAAAACGTAACCATAATTCCTGTTTTGTGGGTCTTCTCCGTCCGTCGGTCAGTCCCTCTGTGAACACTTCTAGTCTGTCCGTTTGTGAACACTTCTAGCGCCAAAACCATTCGAATCCCTTGTCGATGGGATGTCGATGTTTAGTTGAAGCTTTGGGATTTTAAAAAACATTCTTTAAAATTTGAGGGTATATTACATGAAGACCCCCGTCATTTTCAAAATTTTCTCAAAAACTGCTCCAAATTTTTTCTTTAAATTTCTTCTAAGAATAGAGTAAAATACACTTATAAAGGCGTCATAGGTCCCATTGCCACTGTTAACTCTGAATTTTAAAAAAATTCAAAAATTTGAATTTTTTGCCGTCTTCTTACAACTCTAGAATTCAAGACAGATTTTTCTTTCAAAGGAAATTTGTTGTCCATAAATAGTTCTTTCAATAAGGTCACATATTTTTTTTTGAAAATTTACAGACAGACACGAAAAGACACAAGAACAGACACAAGAATAGACACGCGAACAGACACAAGAACAGACAGGCTTTTCGCCGTCATTCGATTTTTCTGTATCAACGACCCACAAAACATTGGTTTCTGGCAACACGAGTTAAAGGATTTTTTTCTATATTTCACATGAGTTAACCCTGTTTTCGTTACCAGGGCCCGGCATTAACAGTTTTCCTCATAGATCCTCAAGAATAATAATCGAATATTGTTGAAATAATGCTTTTATTATGTTTTTCTTATAGATTTGTGAAGAATACCAAGTAAAGAAAGGAGGTTCCTTTCTTATTGTATTTATTTTATATTGTTAATAAATCTCATCATACTATTTGCTTTTTTTTTCAAATTTGAAACTGATTGTAAATTTTCGTTGTATGGAAACAACGAAAAACATTTTTTCTTATTTTCTGGTAATTACGTAGTAAAAAGAAAAAGTATTGTAATCATCCGCCGGGAGACGGTGATTTTTCGACAAAAAACTCAATTTCGAGCTCTGGTAACGACAAAAGTAGATAAATGTTGTTCCTATTACTTCCTCCAATTCCTAAATTACTTCCTCCAATACGTTTGTAGTCAGAATCCATGTTTTGTGGGTCCTTGTTTCTCAAAAATCTATTTACGACAAAACGTCTGACTATGTCCGTGTGTAGTTAACACAGGCACGTAAACGCCGCACGTTCTTTTTTAGTCAAATCTGTGATATATGACAGTTTAAAATAATCTTTGGGACAGAGAAGTGTCATAAGAGTTTCTGTGGTGTAACGGGTAAGTGTGTAAGCCCACTGCTGGAGAAAGTTGTGAACGTAAAATCGAATCCCATTCATGGCGAATAATTTTTGCGAGTAGAAACAATTTTGCGGTTAATTGCATAGTAATAATCATTTGTATCCATTATAAATATCACGTAAAGCATGTGTTTTTGAGGCGCCACTACTTATTTTAGTGTGTTAATGTCTTTAAGAATCAAGTATAAATATGCCGCTATTGCAATTCTGACTTCAGAACGACTGCATGCGCGCCCGTGTTGAAGTCTACGTTATCGCAACTTTCATCTGTGACGTACTTGAACCTTAGCGATAGCCGTTAAAAGATAAGAGCGGGAACTACCTGCACACGGAGTTCTAGAGAACCTAGCTTCTGGTTGAAAATATTTCTAAGTAAAATGAGCTATGTAGTTGCGTGGGTTTTATTCGTTTGCATTCTTATTTAGAAATTGATATCTCTGACACATGTAGCACATTTATCTAATTAAAAATCTAAGTGCAATGAATATCACGATATTATTCTTTTCGTAATAAGTGTGCCTGGACAGCGTGATTAGAAGTGTCTGTGGTAGCACAGAGCGGTCGAGCCAGACCTATAGACTTAAGGAACCCGAGTTCAAATCCTAGTAATGCTGGAATTTTTTAATCTCCACGTTTACTAGTGTAAAGAGAGTTACGTAATACTGCAGAAGGACATGTCGAAATTTTCACCGAAAACACGTTTTGTAAGTCGCTCATTCGAAAAAAGTGGATTGCCGGTATTGTTCTTGTATTATTTTCTATACACAGGGCTGCCAAAACGCTTGTTTTTGAACACAAAAAAGTGATTTTCCAAAAAACCTCTTTGACAATCCGTAATTCTAGAGCCTAAAATAAACATGATTTTCACCCAAATGGATATTCCTTGAACGAACTGGCTAATATTACGAATCTTCAAATTTGAAACGAATCTTTTAATTTTGAAGGTACTATACACCAAACCTCATTGTATTTTTCAAATTTTCTCAAAAAGAGCTCTGATTTTTCTGTAAATCTATTCCTCGAAGCAGGAGACGTTTAAAAGTGCCGTACTTTCAATTCTGGGCGAACGATCTGAATTTTCGAATATTTCAAACAAATACCTATTATCATTGTCGAGAACCAATACTAACGCCAGAGATTTTTGTTTCGTGATATCTCTTTTTAAAAATAAATCTTGAATTAATGTAAATTAAACACTTTTGAAAAATGCAAATGCTTCACTTTCTTTTCGGATAGGGAAGGTGGGTCTTCTCGTGTACATAGTGGTATAGGGGGAAACGTGTCCGGCGAGTTAACTTTAAAGACCCGCGATCGAATCCCGGCGAGTAGAAAATATTTTCTGCTGGAATAGGTGTTTCTTTGTTGTTGTTTTTTTTTGCAAGTTCACGTAGTCCGTATTGTATATTGCGTAGCGATTACGAATAAGACGTAAAAGTACATGCTGTGAAAATACAAGCATCACTTGTTTTGAACATAAAACACTGTGTAAATAGTTTGTATAGTAAGATAATTAAGATATAAGTATTTTCACTGGAAAATGCTACGGCATTGATATTTACTAAACTGTAAACAAACGCTAAATCTCTTTGAATTGTTATAACATCTTTTTTGTTTTCTTTTAGTTGTAACAACTCGTTTTACCAAGTACGTGTCTTTGTTATATTTTAAGACGCTACAATAATTGGAATTGAGAAGTATTTATTTTCAGGCATTTAGGAATTCATGAAATTTCATTGAAATGTTCGCCAATCTAAAAAATATTTTAAATATAATTATTAATGTTGTTTAAAAATATGTATTAACAATGCGTAGATTTAGCACATGTACTCTGATTTGAATATTATAAAATCAATCATCAAATTAACAGTTTTAGAAAGATGATCCTGAATTATTGAATGATAAATTGAATTGAAAATATTAACTTAAGTTTATATACGTTCATTTAGAAATTCCTATACTTGTGTAAATAAAGTAGCATTTTGTGATGTGTGATTCTACTGGTGATCTTTCAACACACAAAATAAATATATCTCTATTAGGAACTTTAACATTCCATTTATCCAATCCAATACAGTTTACAACAAACAGCTAATAGAATGTTTCCCTATTTTTTTAATGGTAATGGTTAAACAGGAAGAACATATAGTTTCTAACTCTCGGTTTAAACAGGAGCCTTCGAAAAAAATGGTTGCTCTACATCCCTTTGATAGACAAGCAGAAACTATCGTTTCGACGTAATGCACCTTGAAAAATAATTTGTTTATAATAAGTTTCCTTTCTATTTGATAAATATATCGACTTGCAAATTGTAGCAATTGAAAGATAATATAAACACAAAATAAAAGTTATGTTCATACTCGCCGGATTTAGCGTAATTAAATGATTACAGAATTTGTTGATAAACTAAGTGTTTTTTAAGCGTAGCAGGTCAAAGCGCGACATTGAAGAACCGTTTTTTCAGTATGCTTGTGGGGTTATTCTAAGATGTTAATTTATTATAAACAATTACATATATCTCGAGAACGAAATATGATAGCAGCGATCGGATTCCGCGATTTTGTATCGCGTTTAAACGCCATTCAGATGAGACAATATTTTTTGCAACATTTGCAAATTTATAAACAATTTTCAACTTTTGCAAATCTAAAGGGGGAGAGCCTCCTCTGATGACCCATAGCCAAAAATCGCGAATTAACAATTTTCCAACAATTTTTTAATTTTATAAACAAATTCGAAATATGCGTTAGAACGGCCGGGAAGGGTCCGCAAATTGGGCCTGAAATTATCATCTCAAAATTGCAGTTTGACTGGAGTTACAAATCGATTGCATAAATTTAGAACAATTGTTGCTAAAATGCTAAATATTTACTGGTCTATTGACAATAAATCTGGACGGAAACCCCCGCTGAGAAAAATTGTTTCGTCGTGACGTACGCGCATTCAAAATGTCTCCTTCGGCAGGGAAATATGACGATATTTTCGCCTCGTACGTAAACAAACTAGCCCTCTCCCCCTGAGACGGCGTCCGTTCCACCCCTTGGGATGTTGCACCAATCAGAGACCACCGTGGTTCTACTTGTTAGCGATTGGTCAACGCGTTCCTCCCCGTGCCCTCTCCCTGGCCGCGGGGTGTCCAAGTTTCACGATACCGTTTGGAAGATAGAATTTAGTGTCAAAACTAAAGTTTTGTTAACTTTAAATTTTTATGGTACTGGTTGTTACCAAAATCCTGTAGCCAAAACTTTGTTTATGGCTGAGTCACAGTCTACTGCTTCTAAAGCAATTCATAATGTTACTGAAGCTTTAAACAACCCCGAAATATTTAATTCATGGGTCCATTTCCCTCGAAATTTCCAGGAACTAAATACAGTGAGACAAAATTTTTTTTGAAAAATATAATATTGTTGGAGTTGTTGGTTGTGTGGACTGCACACATATAGCATTATGGCCTCCAAAAATCATAGACGAAGGTAACCCTGATCACATATATGTTAACCGGAAGAACTACCATTCCCTCAATGTGCAGTTGATATGCGACTCACATCTTCGCATTCTAAATGTAAATGCTAAATTTCCAGGAAGTACCTACGATTCATTTATTTGGAGAAATAGCAACATTCAAAATTTAATGAAGAACATGCATGAAAGAGGCCATAGGGGATATTTTCTTTTAGGAGATTCGGGATATCCTCTAAGGCCATGGCTGCAAACCCCAATTACAAATCCTCAACCTAATACTCCTGAAGAAAGGTACAACACCCATCACAGACAGGTCCGAAGCATTATAGAAAGATGCAATGGTGTTTTGAAAATGAGGTTCATATGTTTGTTAAAATACAGGGCACTGCATTATTCTCCTGAAAAATCATCAAAAATTATAAATGCTTGTGTGGTTCTTCATAACATATGTCGTTTTCATAATTTACCAGACATAGGAAACGAAGATGATTATGATGATGATGTGGATCTTGGTGTGTATGATGAATTGTGCATTGAAGATCCCACAAATCGTCAAGCACAAAATCAATTTTTAAAAGGAAGACAGTATCAGCAAACTTTTATTAGAAATTATTATTCATAAATTTTTCAATTAAATGAATGTGTAAATATTTGATTGGATTGTCAATGCTCTAACAATGTATTTTTATAGTTTGTTATATTTCATAGCTTTATTTGTTTTTTCAAACTAGAAGCTTTTTATTTTCTTTCTCTCTAGATATAGTTGATATATATAACAGAAAACACACACTGCTTAAAGCTCATACTTAATATCAAAAATAATATAAAAATGCTGCATTTAGTTTATATTAGAATACAAGCTCTGACAAAAAAACAAAATTTAAAATTATTTATTTTGTAAATGCTCTGCAATGTTCTCCTGTGCTATAACTTGCCTCTCTAAAAGTGATAAAAATTAGGATGATGATGATGATAATGTGGATCTTGGAGTGTATGATGAACTGTGCATTGAAGATCCCACAAATCGTCAAGCACAAAATGAATTTCTAAAAGAAAGGCAGTATCAACAAACTTTTATTAGAAATTATTATTCATGAACTTTTGAATTAATGTGTAAATATTTGCTTGTATTGTCAAAATGCTTTAATAATGTACTTTAATAATTTTAGTTACATTCACAGTTTTAGTTGCTTTTTGAAACTGGAATATTTTTAGACTGTTTAAGTAAACCCTGTGGCCAAATACATTTAATATACAGATTTTTTAAAAGTTTTATTTCTCTGTACTAACTAATTAAAATATGTTGCAGAAAACACACACTGCTTACACATTCTTGATATCAAAATTGCTGCATTTGAAGAGCTTATTAACAGCATGTACACTGGCTATACAAAAGATTAATTATTTTTTAAACGCTGTGCAATGTTCTCTAATGCTATAACTTGCCTCTCTAAAAGTTTTAATTTTAGTTCATAATACATTTTTTAATTTCTAATTTTTGTTTTGACACTTCATAAAGACCAGCTGTTGAATTTGCTGATCTCTATAGCCGCTTTCTAGCCACTGTGCGTTTCTGTTTCTTGTTCATCTCTGTAGTAGGAGTTAAGTGAGAAGGTCCAGGAGCATCTGTACTCACTACAGTTACAGAAGATACTTGGCTAATGTTATTTAATAAAATTAAATCATCATCCTCAGTAACAGATGCACCATGCTCTTCGATTATTTCAAAAGCACCCTGTTCATTTTCGAAAACAAATTCGGTGCTTGATTCTGCTGTTGAATTTAACCCTTTAATTGAAGTCTGGGGTATTGTTGATAAAATTTTTTCCTCCACACATGTTAAGTCTATTGGTGGTGGTGGACCTCCTCCAGTTCTCTTCCTTTCATTATTAATAATGGCCTGTTTCCCTTTCACAGCAGATTTCATATCATGCCATGTTTTGCGCCAGTGCTTCCAGTCCTTCTGTGCACCAGGCATGGCATTCAATTGCAGAGTTATCTGTTCCCACATTTTTTGAGAATCTTTGACACTTAAAGTGAATGAGAATTTTCCACTTGACAGAGCTTTATTTGCATTCATAAAATCAGCAAGAGCTGACTTTTGCTCCAGACTACCGTGAGCATTCTTTTTGAATTGTGCCATTTTTTTCTCTGACAAATTAATATAGTTGTCAAATATAAATCACTTAAAACTAAATATCTATTATCACTCTGACTAATTTATATTTACTGGCCTTAAAGTATTTATAGAAATAAAAGGTTTTCGAATGAAAAGTAAGAGAACACTATAAAAACACACTACCATACGCACGTGACGCTCAACGCAATGAAATTGATAATTTGAATTTCGTGGAAGACGGGAAATGCCTCCAAAGAGAAATTGCCTGCGCTAAAATATACTTCTTCTTTGTTAGTCAGAGAAGAGATAAAATTCAATTTCCAATGCTGCCAAATGCATGCATGCGAAAATTTTCGAATACGCTCGAGAATGCAGCTATTCGAAATCAAGCGTACGAAATTATTCACATACGAAATATTTCGCATGGTTTCGAGAATACAGCTACTGCACTATTTAGGCTTCCTTTAGGCTATCCGATGACAAAGTTTAATAAAATAAAGTGGGTCTACTTTTGATAAAAGTTTGAAAATGTTTTTGAAATTTCACGTCGTGTCCCCAAAATCAAAATATCCGTTTCAAACTTCGAGGGTATCGATTTCCTTAAATTCAATATTGGAGAAAATTGGCTGAAAGGTTTAGGCACTAGCTTTGACCAGAAAAGACGGGTTTCAAAGTCGTCAAAGTCTAACAAAACATGGGTTCTGACTTCACAACCTTCACAACCAGGAGGAAAAAGAGAATGGAAATAACTTAGGGAAGAAAGGGGGGGGAAAAGACAACAAAGAAAAGAGAATGGGTGAAAAAGAGAGTTGAAAACGAGAAACGTAAAAAATAGAGAGGGAAAGTGAGAGACAAAAATAAAGTAAAAGAATGAAAAGACAAAAGAAGAAAAAGAGAAACGAACCAAAAGATACAAGGAAAAGAGAGGGGGAAAGAATGAGGGGAATAGTTTAAGAAAAGGAAGACAGAAAGCAAAAGGGAAGAGGAAAAAGAGAGCGAAAGGGAGGGAGAAGAGAGAAAAATAGGAAAGGGATAAGATGGACAATGAGAGAAAAACTAAAAGAGAGAAAAGGATGGAAAAAGAGCAAGAAAATGGGGAAATTGAAAGGAAAAAAGAGATGGGGAAAACAAGGAAAAACAAAGGGAGAAGGGGCAAAAAGAGAGAATGAGCAAGAAAGAGGGAAAGAGAGAGGAAAAAGGAAGAGGAGGAAAGAGTAACGTGAAAAGGGAGAGAGAAAGATAGGAAAAGAGAGCAGGGAAAGGAGGGAAGAAAAAGAGAGAAGGAATAGAGAGGAAAAGGGAGGGAAGGAAGTAAAAAACAGAGGGAGAAAGAAAATCAAGAAAATGATAGAGGAAAAAGAAGGGGAAAGAGAACTGGATGAGAGAAGGGAAAAGAGAAAAGGAGAAGAAGGCAAAGAGAAAAAGAGAAAAGGGGAGGGATAAAGAGAGCGAGAAGTAACAGGAAATAGTGCGGGGAAATGAAAGGAAAACAGATAATTAAAAGAGAAAGGGAAAGGAAGGGGTAAAGTGAGAGAAAATAGAGCAATAGAGAGGAAAATGAGAGAGGGGAAAATGTAGTGAAAGAGTGTGAAAAAAGAGTGTGTAATAGTTTCCAGCTATCCAGACCTCGCGTTGGGCAGCCAAAATGTAATAGTTCCCGGCTATCCAGGCCTCGCGTTGGGCAGCCAAAATGTTCCTCTCTCTCTCTCTGCTACTATTGCCTGGCTAATCTCCTCTTATATTTAGTATTACTTAGTATTATTTAGTATTTAGTATATTATAGTATTACAGACTGTTGGGTGCCATATTTTGTACTTCTACTTAATCGAACCTATCGTTTGCCTCTTTTAGCTAGCTAGTTTTTATAAAATTTCTCATAACCTGCAGCCGTGGATAATGTGGTGGTCCTATACAGGAATCCAAGCGAGGTGACTGGATTGTGTGTGCTAGGGTATTTTAGTAAATGACGACGCATACTCTCAATTGGTAAAAATGAACAATACTTTTGTTCACTCATTTATTACTGCTTTCGGGCTTTTTCCTCCTTTCATCATTTACGATAATACCCACCATCTCTCCCTCCACACTGGTACACAGTAATCCTATGACATAAACATACAAAGAAACAAAATGCAAAAAAGAAACTCATTCACGCATAATAATAACAAAACAATATGAAACCTCACTCACACATCGAATGCGCATTCCCTGATTTTTTTTTTTTTTTACCATTTCTTAATTTACTTTTATTCAACAAAACTTGGTCTTCAACAAACTCTTTTCAGCTACGGAATACGTCTTCAGATGAAGTGTCTGCAAAGAAAATCACACACACACACGTGTCACTTCCCTGTTTTGCGGCTCAGCTCTCGTGGCAATGACGTCCGGTGGCCGCCGTCCCGTGCCTTCCGATGCGCGGTCGCCGTCCACTCCTGCTCGCTGTCGCCTTCGGAAACCAATTATCGCGAACCGCTATTGTCCGCATAAATTATATTACTCAGTTGCTAGTCCGTCGCCGTTTGATAAAATTGCATGTACTCGTTGCGTACTGTTTGGCAGAACAAAACAAAAAAAAAACAACTATTTTTCGCGTTTCATCAAACACGTCATTTCTCGAAATTAATATTGTTTACATCAATTTACATTCAAAAATGAATGTCCAATTGTTCCGATCTCAGCATCTATTCTTTTGTATCTTATAACGAGATGTCCGAAGCGTTGAATTTCTTTACAATAAATAATAAAATCTAATCGTCCGTAATCACAAAAATTTTTACTCAAGAAAAAAATTACTCCCGAATCTTTTTTCTTTTTGCTAACACTTCGAAATTCCAATAAACATCACAACTTTACTCTCTATTTGAAATACCACACTTTCGAAAGAAATTTAACTACGCGCCAATTTCGCGCACACGAACCATTCTCTCCGGTACCTACGACACATCTGTCTCTGCCCTCGAAAGTTTTTTTTCTTCAGCCACTTGCATTGTTACACAAAAGCTTCTGGAACCAAATAGTTGCCACTCGCTTGCTTTTAATCTGTAGTTAATTCCAATGACTTTCTTCTCTTCGTAACATGGCGTCATTTGTTTATACCTCTATTTCACTGCAAATTTCCAAATATTATGTTATAATTTTGCTTCCGAACATGCGACAAGGTTGACACTAATTTTGTCGTCTTCCCCGTGTTTTAATCTGTCTCCCAGTGTCTCAGCCAAATCGGTTCGTGCGTTTTGTTACAATTCTTAAAAAAACATGTTTACAATCTCTCTTTACTAGCTCAACAATGGCCATATTCTGTTCATGTTACATTAAAAATTCCAATTCTATTTCAGTTTATATCTTCCGAATGCGTTGACCGAATTTGATGCCGTTTGTTTTATTTAATTTCATAATTTCTGTTCTACCGAACGATTATGTTCAATTTTCACAAATTTCACGCGCTATAATTCTTTATTTTAATTTTGACTTGTAAAATGTTTTCTGTCGGCACCGTTGTAATCGATACACAAGCTTATTCCTTGTCACATTTTGTAAAGTTGCATCTGGGGGGTTTTGTCTCGAAATGATAGATCATTACAAGAGATAAAGGGAAATATTGGAGATAGCAAAAAAGAGAGGGAAAAAGACCGGATGGGAAAATGAGAGAGAAGGAGAAGAGGGAGAAAAGATGATCCGTAGACTGAATCTGCAATAGTAAATGGGGCTTCGATATATTCATATGCTTGTAAGATAGTAAAATATACTCCCAAAATGATTGTTAATACTAATCCTTATGTAATATGTAAATATGTAAAGAGAAGGAATGGAAAAAAGTTTATTATTATTACTGCTAGTTTACTATGAATAGAGACAAGATTTGTTCAGTTTTTCGTTACTAGGGCCTGACAATATGAGTTTTTCTGCTGAAAATTTTCGTATTTTCGGCGCATAATTACAAAACCCAGCGGGAAAATAAAAAAGACTGAGGGAGATGATTGTTTTCACTATAATTCTGAGGTGCGCAATGACAATGACAACATTGTGTGTTTTGAGCAGTCTAATAATTTATTCACCAACTTTTTAAGGACACGTTGGACATATAGATCAGGTTAATCAGGCTCTTATCATCGCTAATCTCTCTGCTAATTTCTTATAATCGCTTCTAATGAAGCGATTATAAGAGGATTTAGATTCAATAAATGCTTATTCGCTTTGAACTCTGTAAAATACTTGGAGTACATCATAAAAAACAACCCAGTAAAACCAATAAAGGTAATCTAATAAACGATATAAGTCAGAATTACCCAACTGCCAAAACTAAACAAAAAATATCAGAAATTTTATTATCTTATGAAAGATCAACTTTTACCATGAATATATACCAAATATCTCAATAATGTTAGTCACATTACATAGATTATTGAGAAAAGAGGTCAAATTCATGTGGCCAAAAGAATGTAAGAAGTCTTATACGGAATTAAAGAAATGATTCTATATCTGGAGTGCCTGGCAATTGAAGAAGCAATAAGTATTGTCAACACTGGGTGATTGGAAGAAGGTTTGAGATATACTCATATCATAAATCGCTTAAAAACCTGAGCATAAGGGCGAGAACAGATACGGAATTAGGTGAATTAACCTATTATCTGTCACAATATGACTTCCAAATAAAATACGAACCGGTTAAGGCTCTGAAGCGGACTGCTTAAACTGAAATCCGGTACTAGAACGGATTGGAAACACTGAAGGGGCTCTAACAGTAGTAAACCTGACACAAACAGATGAAATAAGAACGGACCAAGAAAACAATGAAATAATGCGAAAAATTAAAAGAAAATTAATGAGAAAGATAGGGTATATTTTATAAGAAAGTTATAATCAAGGAAAATAATTATCTTCTCACAAGAATTCAGAATCAATTGAGCACTAAATGGCACCATACAGGCATTAGATAACTATGAACAGAATATGTCCCCACTATACATCAAAGAATCTGACAGAAAACATATTAAAAGGTAAAAACTGTGATGTATGTATCAAAAATAAAACAAGAGTTCAAGGCCACATTGTATTAATGCCACTTGGGATCAGCTACCAGAACCATATGAAACTTGTCTTGCACCATTGCACCAAACACCATTGCAGGATTTGGTGGACAAAATCTAAAAAAACTTACCTCATCTGCCGACCACTTCACAAGACGCATTTATTTTAACATCAAAGACAGAACGATACAGTTTGCATTAAAAAGACAAAAATATTATGATAATCGGACCAATGATAGAAAATTAGCTTTGGGAAGGTCCATAAGATCATTTAATTGCAGGAAAGAGTTGTACGGCAAAAATATAAAACATCATGGGTACAATGCATGAGACCTGGTATATATAGAAAACGGTAACAGACTAGAATGACTCTGATGAAAGACCCTGGAGCTTTTTTTTCACCGCTCGATCACCAGAATTCTTATAACGCCCTTAGTTTGTAAATAAAAATTACGGTTTGGTTTCTACTTATCAACTTACCTTTCGTGTCCTTAAGAAATACACAGCACTCCTGCCAGCTCCTCGTATCGCAAGATTCTGTAAGACGATGTTTGGCAGCATTTTAATTAACAGGAAATTGTGGTCGGAAGTCCTTGCCACAGTTTCCTAATTGTCAACCCAGGCCAAAGAACGGCAGAGGCTTTGAATTTAATACGCAACACACGGATACTCAATATATACTGTATGTGACATTTTTTGGGGTAACCGAGCTCCATGAAACCCAGAAGATTCCTTTTCAATATTTTACAAGTACCCTGAAGTACGTAGCACAGAGGTGATTTATTGATGGATTGATTAATATTGATACCGTGCACGTCAACTGCTAAGGTCATTAGTCCCGTCAGTCCAGTGCCTGCTCTTTGCTCGGGAGGTGGCGGTGATCTTGCCCCTCTGGAGACCGAGATCGGACGTACCGTCGGCTTGCGGGATATTCCTCAACCAGGTATCTCCCATCAGCGGAGAACCACCCCATCCGGGACAAGCTAGAGCTTAGAACCTCCCGAGCGGGCTCCCGGGCATGAATGGTTGTGTAGTGCATGTAAGTACAATAGGACAAGGAATGTGAGGGAAAGATCGCGAGAGGTCCAGAAAACTACCGATCAGAACCGCCGACCGCTAGATTTCTTCTTCAGATATCAACAGAACTCTGCCTAGCTACCTGTCTACTGTCGAAAATTTTGTCACCGTCGGGACTCGAACCTACGACCTCCAGCCAAGCCACTTCTCCCGGTAGCATAGCCGCTTTTTACTTTCAATCTATAGGATGCACGTGCGTATGTAGTCAAGGTAATGTACTGCATTGCTACAGCAAAACGACAACAAAACTGAAGCATTAACAATTTTTCGACGGAAATATTCTTTTTGTGGGTTTCTAACATCGAAAAGTGAATTGTTCTTAATCCTTCATGTAAATAATTTGCTATAACTTGTCAGAATTGTGGGTCCTTAATACCGAAAAGTTGGTTTATGGTAAAACATCTATTCCACTGCCTGTAAATACTGCTAGCGACTGTTATGAACAGGAACCTCACCAAAACTGATATTTCGTGATTGATTTGGCTGATATTGCAGTTCCTTCAATTTTAACTGAGCATATTGATTTTGAGGGTACTTTATATGAAGCCTCAAAGAAATTTTAAAAATTTTCTCAAAAATGCCTTTATTTCTTTAATGAAATTTCTTGCTCAGAAATGTGATTATAAACATAACGCAGGTCCAATTGACTTTGAGCTCTAAATTTTTGAAAATTGCTGATGTTATATTTTTTGGGTTTCCTGCAACAACTAAAATATTGAAGACATAATTTTTCTTTACGAAATCTGATTTTTAAAGTTAATTTTTAAATGAGGTCAGATATAATATTTACAAAATATGAGTCGTTTTTCTGCATTATTTTGCGTGGAATTTTAAAAAAATTCTAAGAACAACTCAATTTTTTTCTCAGAGAGTGCGAAGTTTGCTATGGAATGGCACAAGTATTATATATTTTAGTATTATACAAGTATTATAGTATTTTTATAAATTAAAATGAGTGTAGAGAATATCACAAAATGCTAATAAACAATTTAATTTCAAGTTTATAATAACAATATTAGTAATAATAATATTAATAATAGTTATAATAATACAAATACAAGAGATATAAATTATTGTCTATCTACAGAATGTGCAGTGCAATGTTCTTTTTAATTTTCTCGATTTCCCCTAACGTAGTCATCTTGGTACTGGGTTCAAATTTAAATCACACAAAATAATAATAATAATAATATAGGTTAAATCAAACAAAATAAAAAGTCAAAACCTGAACATAATCACTTCAAAACTACTGCATTCTAAAATCTTCCACGCACCGCGAACACAAAATAACATACACACTTCTCAATACACGTTCGAAAATTTCAATGCACTACGCAATTCACAACATCCAGGAATCTTCTAAGCGTCCTAGAATTTTCTAATTAACACAAACAACTTAACGAGTCACAACACGTTCGAGAGTTTTCGATGGGATGATGTAATATACAAAACCGTGAAATCTTCACGAATCTTCAATGCCGACATCCTTGTATCTCTGACTTAACCTCTTCACACTAACCACAAGATTTCTTCTTCATGAAACTGTTCTCGTCTTTTCCAACAGGGATCTCTTTCAATGTTGACCTTGGCAGAAACATCCACAATGTCGCAGGCCTCGTCTTTGGGTCGTTTCGTCTTCCCGTCTTTTCGTCGTTTCGCCTTTTCGTCGTTACTCCCCTTCGAGCATAGAATGCATAGAGGCGCCCTGGGCGGATAATTTTGAAGCAAACATAACTCTGCTCCGTGACGTCACAGGTTGGCAAAAGCAGCGCAGTTGGCTGGTTTGCAGCGTTCGGATATTGACTTTCCCAACTTCCTTTCAGCTGTATTTTGTGTTCTTGTGCGTTGTGAGGGCAATTTTCTGTCGAGTGAAGATGGTTGTTTCTTGGTGTGCTCATAAATGCACAATCGATACCAAAAAGGAGTTGACATATCATGAGATACCTTGTGAAAGCCGTGTTTGCACTTATAATTCTGGTAGTTAGTAAGTACTTAGATGTAAGATTACATTATGAGGCTAAGAATTATAATGAAAAATGTTCAGCCAAGAAGGTAAGAAAAATGTTCAGGATTTGTACACAAAAAGTGTGTTATTTAAAATGAGACAAGTATTCTCTTTAATTTTAATCTATAAATACCTAAATGTTCAGATACTCAAACCTTAGAAAAACAAGTTTGAATCCTTTTTATACCATGTGGTATCCGTAACTTCCTCTTCGTTTTTAGTAAGTGAAATATGCTTAAACCTGGAGATTGCTATCAATACGGGCCAAGATGTTTTCAATTATGGGGGAGGGGAATGTGAAAATCATGGAGAAAAATAAGAAGAAAAGAAACTTAATGCAAGTACTATATTATTGGTCCGCAAGTAAAACTTGCAACTCTAAAACCTATATTTTTAGATAAATCAAGTTCAAATTCATTCAGTTTTATTTGTCTTCTCAGTGTCTTTTGCTAAGGGCTAAATCCTGTTGTTGGTTTTTAATTACTAAAATCGCTCTAGGCCTGGAATTAGATGTACTAAATTATATATTATTGCCTTGTTTAAAACAGAGACGAATAGCAGCGAAAATGTACTTGAAAATCCACCAATGAACATTATTTTTCGTTTCTTAAAAGGTATGTCGCGTTGAAAATTATTCAAAAGTATCAAAAGAAGACCATTGGGTTTCACTTGTTTACGATGTAGAAATAATTAGCTTATATACACAAATTCGTTTAAAATTGGGACGGAAAGATAGTCTACAATGACCAACATACGTAGATACCGGTGTTCTGCCATATATATATATATATATATATATATATATATATATATATATATATATATATATATATATATATATATATATATATATATATAAACTTTTGAATAAAAAATATGCTTCAAACTAATTTTCGTGTAAGTTTTCAAAAAAAGTGATCCATGAGATGTGTTATTTCGGAGAGATTGTGGTATAAATGTGGCATAACCATTTCTAAGGCGAGAAAGTACGTACTGTTTTTGCACCACTAGTTTGGTTTTAATACATTTTTAACACCCGGCTTTTGACTCTGCATTTAGACATTGATTTTGTTGAAATAATTGTTAAACTACAGTCGGCTTCGCCGACACCTCTCATTGTTTAGTCCAGTGGCAGGGACTGAAAAAATGGGGTTGACGAAAAATACCATAAAAACATTTTCTTTGATTATGTTGTATGTACCCAGGCATTAGTTAACACCCTTTCAACCTCCTAGACTCTGGGCTAACTCCAAGAGGCCAGAAAAAGCAGTATTTTTCTGACTATTTCGGACTTTTCTCTATAATTCTTTAACCTTAAGTCCTGTGGAAAAATTATTCAAAACAATTTTAAAGAGAATAAAATTTCCTACATTTTGTATGACACACTTTTTTCGAAACCAATTACTAAGTGAGCTACAGTGTTTTAAAGAAAATCATTTCACAATCACATATTCCCACAAAAATCACATATTTATGTGCAAAAATACGCGATTGGGATATTATAATCAACAATAATTATAATCAACTTAGTGAAATGTCCACATTAACGGCGTGAGACGTATTTCAAGAAAATTACATTTGTGTAAGTTTTCAAAAAACAAAAGAATACACCAACATGAACTTTACGTCATAATAAACAGTGTAATTAGCACAATCTATTGGAAAAATTTGAAGAAAAAAATTGGGGTTGTGAGAATATGGCGTTTGCGCCTTTCTGATAATGCGGAATTTTTTTTTCTCATTTTCACAGAAAACTGTTGAGTTTTCGAGGAACTGTATTTGACATTATTTAAAGCACATGTGCTCATAAGTACATTAATGTGAAGAAATCGCCTTTAGTGTAAATTTTACAGCCGTAAGAGAAAGTAAAAAAAATCATTTTTGCCATTTTTGAAAAAACAAAAGCATACAACAATGTAGGTCACGGCATAGGGTTCGTTTGGCATTAACCGTACCAAAAATGTAAAGAAAATATTTGGAGCCGTTTTTGAAAAAATCTTGTTTTTGTTATTTTTGTAAATTGCAAATATTGCACGCACTATTGCACGAAAACTACTAAAATTTATAAAAGAATCTACATGACCTTATTGAATGAACTATTTATGCACAACATATTTCATTTGAAGGAAAAATCCATGACCTATTTTGTAGTTGTGGAAAAACGCCGGAATAAATTCAAACTTTTGCAATTTTCGAAAATTCAGAGTTAACCGAGAAATTCTGATCTATGCCACCTTTATAAGTGTACTTTGCTCTTATCTTACAATATATTAAAAAGAAAAAAATTGGATCCATTTTTGAGAAAATTTTGAAAATATCCGGAAGACGTCATGTAAAGTATTCCCAATTTTTTAAGAATGTTTTTCAAAAGTTCAAAGCTTCAACTAGAGCCGGATCCACATAGGGTTTTTCAATTTGAAAAAAAAAAGTACTTGTGGTATAGGCGCTAGTAGTGTTCACAGACACACGGATAGACGGATGGAAAGACGTTTTGCTTCCAATTGTTTTTTCGGCATCAAGAAGCCACAAAACAGGGATTCTGGCTACACCACGTATTAGGGGAGTTTTTTCTTTTAATTTAACAACTGGTTTTGTGCACTTTTTCGCCACCAAAGCCTGGCAATGATCTTTTTTCGCCGAAAAACCCGCCGTTTTCTCGCGCAGTATTACATAACTTTCTCCATACTCCTTATATTACTCGGTATATACGTACTTATACGAGAAACTAAAAATTTTTAACACGCGGTGTAGCCGGAATTCCAAATTTGTGAGTCGATGACGAAAAACCACCTGAAAGCAAAACGTGTCTGTGAACACGATTAGCCCCACTCGATCAAGCTCTAGCAGAAGCTTTGACAATTTGAAAATATTTATTAAAATTTGAGGTTTACATGCCTCACATTTTTTCAAAAATTACAGAAATGTAATTTTTTGATTTGTCTCTCACGTTGGTAATACTTACATTAGAGGCGATTTCTTTACATTATATTTATAAGCACATGTGCTTTAAATAATGTCAAATACAGTTTCTCAAATGCTTAACAGTTTTTTGTAAAAATGAGCTCAAAATTCCATATTTTCATAAACGATCAAACGTCATTTTCTCTAAAATAGCTCCAAATTTATCACAAATGTCTCCAAAGAATAGTGGCAATTGCACTGCTAATATGACGCAAAGTTCATTTTGTTGTATTCTTTTGTTTTTTCAAAACTTACACAACTGTAATTTTTTTGAAATATCTCCCACGCCGTTAATAAGCACATTTTCATCATTTTGCATACAATATTACATTTGTGGGTGAAAATGCTTCAAATTATTTCAAATGAAGTCTTTCGAAAACTCAATAGATTACTGTGAAAACGATCTTCAAATTTCGGATTTACAGTAATGCTTATTCACCATTTTCTTAAAAACGGCTTCAAAATGTTCAATAAAAATTTCTAATGAGGATGAGGTTTTACTTGTCTTTAATATTCGTAAAGTAATATTTCAGTTTTCTTTTCATTTACTATTAATTTGTTGTTTAAAAACCAATTTGAAACATCACATATTGTACTCTTTACGGTTTCTTTATTACAAAGAATGGTCGTATCATCCGCAAAGAGGACTGTTTTTCCGTATCGAATCGACGAGCGCATATCGTTTACGTATAGTAGGAAGAGCAGCTCTCTTTGTCGGAGGCCTGTAGATACAAAGTAAAAACATTTTTAGCGAAGTAAGATTTACAACAAATTTGGAAAACCTTGTCAACGGAATACACATTTAATTCTGTCAAGGAGATAGAATCGATATTATTTCTAACATAAATACGAGAACCCCCATATGTAGGATTTGTTTACGATTCTATCTCCCTACAATAAAAGCCTGCGAGGTAAAAGTTTGGAATTTGGAAAATACTAAGTTAATTAGGAGATAACCAATGTGCTGTAAAGCAAAGAACATCCATCTATTTATTTATTTATTTATTTATTTTACGTCAAAAAACAGTTAAAAAACTGCGTATGACGGGCTATGGGGAAAAGTGAATTGTGTGCACATTTTCAAAATTCTATGATCCCTACACTAAACCATATACTACTTAAGTTTTGAATTTTGAAAGGGAGAAAAAAAACCAAAAAAACTCCCATGTAATAAAATCTATTTTCAAGGATAAATAAGCAATACATTTTGAATTTTGAATCTATATATTTAAAATTATCATCTATCTATATATTTAAAAAAATAAGGTATTCTGCCATGGCTTCGTTTAGAGCTTCTACTGAACACATTGTTGTATTTTTTTAAAATGAAAGAATATGATCCCTAGATGTGTTATCAGATATTGTTTGTGCTGATTCACCAACATTTACGGTGTAAATTAATTAATTAAATCATTCTTCAATAGTACGCTTATCAATAGACAATTGTTTTCTTTCAAAGTGTGGCAGTTTCAAAATCGATATAAGTACATGAGGCCATAGATGTGAGTCCACGCTGCTTGATGTTTTGTTTTGATTGTTAAAATTTGTTTACAATTCGTCAAGGTTTTGTTTCAGTGTAATAATTGCATTGTGGTGTTGACAGTTTGCAAGTATTTGCTTCTGTGGTGTATTTTGTAGAGAACAGTTGCACAGTGGGTTTTGCTCGGTTGTAATACTTTAGTGAAGGTTATGTCGAATTCCGAATCGTTGTCCACGCGCGCCAAAATACGCAAACGTATTAATATACTGAACGCTGGGAAAGAGAAAGTCAGCGTAGGTTTCGTGATAGTGAGGTCATTTCGTTTTCTAGTGGGTCATTGTCTATGAAATGTCAGTTTTGTTCTGCTTTGTACTTTCCATGTGAGAGAAATTCTGCAAACGATTTACTCTGTGTTGCTTAAATGGGAAAATAAGTATACCTTCGAGCAATACGCCAGAAGAAATCAAACAGTTGTTTATAGGAGATGATAACACATCAAAAAACTTTAGAAATAATATTCTTCAATATAATAGTGCTATATCTTTTGTGCCGATATTGCATTGCCATCTGGTCATGGGCCATACGTGTTCAAAATTTTGGGAACTCCTCATCACAGAATATATTATATACCCTCAAGATCCTATACGTTATACCCTCAAGATCCAAACAATGCAATATATTGTGAACATATATTGTGAATCCAAGACTACTGGGTACAGTATTTTACATTTATCTCAGATCTCACCGTCAAATTTTGACAGGTTCTCATTAGTTTGATTTAAATCGCTCTGTAGAGTTGACTCGATAAACTCAGTTTTATTTGAGAGGGATTGAACATTATGGTGCAGTATGTTTATCTTTTGCATGTACCTACACGGATGTTTTTTTGCTGCATCAGACTGTAGTTGCTCTATATTTACTCCATTTTTACCTCGAGTGCGAGGTCGAAAGTTGTAATGTGTTCCAGCAGTGTCAGGTTGTGAGGAAATGGGGGCATCAGGTGTAGATGAATTGGTAGTGGGAATGGGAGAAACGGGAGTAGGTTCAGAGAAAGAGGCAAGAGGGTTCGAAATAAGAGTGGGGGTGGAGAAGGTGACTGCGTAGGAATGGACTGCGAAGGGATGGATTTTTGGCAGGAGACTGCCTAAGACTGGAGTTGATGTATTGTGCAAACTTGTTACTGTCTGCATGTTTTCCAGCAAGGTTCATGTGAAGACCATGCTGGATGAAGTGTTTTGCTGAGAGGAAATTAATTTCAAAAAGTGTTACATTTGTTTCTATCGAATGCAGTTTTAATTGTTGATTTGCGTGCTTAATCTAGCTGCATAGTATTTGTTTGTTGTACCAGAAGGGCAGAGTCGAGACTACAATGTCAGTATTTTGGGCGGCACATTGTAATTTGTTTACATGTTGTTCAGGTGTAAAGTTACCGCCCACGTTAATGTCATTCTGCCCTCCTATGTTAATGACTGTGTTCTGATTGGTCAGTGTCTTCGTGTGGGTGTCCAACTCTGCAGTCACATCAGCAAACCTCCCATTAGGTTTCAAAATAGATGAGACTGAGAAGTTTAAAGGTAACTTCCTACTGAGAATGGAGAAAAGATGGTGACCATGGCGATCAGCTAAAATAAGTACCTGTTTTTTAGGCTCAGTAGGAATGTCTTTGTGCCGACCTGGATGGCCGAGGTGGCTAAGAGCGAGTACCGACTCAGCGCTTCGGTCCGAAGGGTCGCGGGTTCGAGTCCCGCCTTGGGCATGGCTGTTTGTCCCTTGACTTTGTGTGTGTGTGTGTGTTGTCGCGGAGGGCCTCGCGTTCTGCTGACCCCAGATCAGAGGAGCCCGCAAGTGTTTGTTTAGTGTATGGTCGAATATGCGTCCCTTCGGGACGTAAAGGGCAACTGGCTGTCGGCAGGATACAAGCCCTAGGAAAAGGAATGTCTTTGTTTTCAAGTGGGCTAGGATGCGCAGCTTTACGTGTTTTGGTTTTGACACGCTTCGTAGCCTGTTTGCATTAGTTTGTGCATGTATTTGTGGATGGTAGAGAAGGGTTGTGAGGATCAGGGAGGCGAGGAAAATCTGTTTCATAATCTAAAACACTATTTGTTTTAGTTGCGATGTGATGTCTGTTTCTTCTATACCGTCAGTGGTAGACGGTTGGGAAAATTCGCAGTGTTGCCGACTTGTACCCAACCGTCTGTGTAGAGAACGACCTGTTCCAACCTTCGGATTTGTTGATCTAAATTATTGTTTATGTGTGTGAAGACTTCCAGAACGTCGGCTTTGAGAGTGTGGAGAGTAAAAAGGGTAGAACGAGCAGTAGTCATGTCACGAATGGGTTTGTCAATATATTTCTTTTAATGTAGTCAGTTTGAGGTTGGTCTTGTTTGCTATCATATAGTTCTCTGAAATATTGTGTTGCTAAGTCTGAGATTTTTCTTCTTTCCGTGATTTTGTTGTTGTTGTTGTTAATGATGTATTCCTTCCTGACTCCCTGTAATAAGTAATTAGATTGATTCTTATTGATCAGCAGACCAGTCTAGATTTTTAAATTCATCAGTCTCTTGCCCGTGGATTCTGGTTTTTCATTGTATAACGGTCACTTAGTAATTTCATGATGAAGTCACTTTATTTGTTCTCTATTCTTGATATAGCTGCCTCATTTCCTAAGGTTTTTAAACATTACTTAAAATACTCATATTCATTTTGGATTGTATTTGTGTCAGGAATTTGAGAATCTGAAGCGTGGTTTTATATTTTGTTGTTGAATGCGGAACTAAATACTTGCTTGAATTTTACTCTATTTCATAGGTTATTATTTCTTTCTTTTTGCGAAACCATCTCTTTCTTCCTTCTAGTCGCACCTCTGAGTAAATCATCCTATGATTTGAAAAGACCTTTATATTTTCTATGCCTGTGTTTACAGTATTTTTTATTTTGCCTGTGAGCATAAAGTCAATCTCATTTCTTGTGTTCCCGTCTGGGGAGTGCCAAGTCCATTTATCAACCTTTCTTTTAGACTTAAAAAAGGAGTTTGAAAATTTTAGCCTTTGATCCGCAGCAAATTGAATTAACCTTTCTCCTCTTTCATGCCGTTTACCAAGACCGTAACGTCCTGTTACCTCTTTTTCATCAATTTCTTTCTTTCATATCGCAAAAGCGTTAAAATCTTCGATAGCAAAGTTTTGTTGTTTTATATTGATTAAACGTGCCAATTAGTTAATTGTAGAAATATTCTAATTCTTTTTTCATGTTTGTGATTGTTGGTGCATACGCTATTATTATCATAATTTTGCATGATTCCAGTAATAATTAATTATTGCTAAATATGGGTGGTCTGTAACCAATTTCATTGTCTACCGTGGTCCGTAAAACTAAAAGTTAACCGTAGTCCGTTAAAACTAAAGAACGGATACAATTAGTTTTCTTGACTGTAGGTCAGTTGTAGAAGAATTTTACATTCTTTTTTGTTGGTTGCCGGCATTTCGGGCCTTGACTGGACCTTCATCAGGGCTGGAATTATTTTACAAGCAAATTACACAGGTTTGTTTCGTTCTTCCATATCCAATACATAACATTAAACTAAAACATAATCTCATATACCTAAGACGAAACCAATGGCGGCTTGTAGTGTAATACCAGTGTGCCATAACACCACCAATAAAAAGGAAGGAAAATAAAATTTTCACAATTGTGTATAAAATGTTTCTTCAAAATAGTTTTCTTTATAATAATTCATTTGAACGAGCACTTCATCCTTCGATGATCTATCAATACTCTCTTCAAACGCGTAGAGTCCCTGGAGTGTAGCGCATTCCTTTGCGCTACCGGTGCCGCCATTTTATATCCAGTTCAACTAAATGGTATTGTGGCTAAGTTAGGAACCACCAATCTACCAACAACCAACGATAATATTCTTGAAATTCCTCATAATGCCTTCGATTGTTATCATTTGTCCTCAACTCCTGAATGCTGCCTGGCGGGGCTTTCGAGTGGAAGGATATTAAATGGCGACGGCCGTTCGGGTTGCGCTACTCTCTGTATCCAGGGACTCTACAAACGCACAGGGCGCAGTGCCATCTGTCGACCTCCTAAACCTCTGAGCCACCTAGGAATTGGCGCCGTGTAACGCTGTATGAAGAACTCTGTGTAGGTTAGTATGCGTTTTGGACGGCATGGTGCCACAAGCTAAGTGGCATAGAAGTTCAAGTTCTCCTGAGCAGAGAGTGCACTAAAGGCACTATCATGATCGCGCAGACTCTCTCGCACAGGATGACCCCGATGCTCTGGTCATGGTGGAAATATTTCCACTATGGCTCTGGTATTTCGTACGTCGTGTCGTGGTGTGCTTCGCACATGGAGAGGCGGCGTATACCCTCGGCCTAAAGCTTCCTTTCTTCTTCCCGTACCCATCTTCAGCGACCTTAGGAAGCTGCGATCTCTTGAGATTTCTGTGGTCGCTCAGACCTTCAGTCTGAATATTTTATTTGTTATTATTTTTAGGGTAATCTTCAGTTTAACTTCACAGTTTAACATTAACAGTTTTCAGTTTAATCTTCATTCTAACTTAATAATCATGGTCACTGTAAAATTAAGTTCTGTGCTCACGAATTTTATTTTAGAGATTACTCCACCAGTTTTAAAACATCACAACAATGTTTAAACACATCGATGGTTTTTGACCGTTGTTTTATTAACATCGACGTTACAATTTTGAAAATCGATGTTTTGTTATCGATGTCTCATCACTAATTGGTACCACCAATTTCGTACCGGCCACCACTAATTATTTAATACATAATTAACAATAATTTCATACTAATTAAACAACCTAGTTATTCCATGTTATTCTCCAACAAGCCAGCTTCCATGTTATTCTGTACTCTCTACAGCATCATAAGCCGTCAGCATTTTGGCGATCCTTTTCTTTGTAGAAACTCACACGAAGCCATTTTGTTCACAGACCTTGTGGCCAGTCATACCAACCTAACACAAACCTTGTCTCCTTGAATATACAATTATCAACACCACATCAATATTATCTACTTTATCATATATAATTGCACAGAATATATATATATATATATATATATATATATATATATATATATATATATATATATATATATCACATCCACCTACTACCTTCCAGCCGGTGGCGATAAAGCGTGAAACAATGAATGCTCGTGAAGCGAGCTTTGAATTCTCAGGAAGCAGGATCTTTCGGGTATGAGAAAGGTCTGAACCCTTGACACAATGAATTAGGTAAACTTCTGGTAAAATGAGCATATATTCAGTGAGTAAACAAATTACACAGTGGCACAAATACACAATAAAGTATGCACTTTGCGTAGATGGTCACTGCAAAGAAAACAGAAACAACAAAAAGAAAAGAACACAACCACAAAAGAAAATGTATAGGCGTCACCTCGACTGCCTTAATACTTCAATAAGTACTATTTACAATTCTTGTGCTTCTACCTCTTTCTGAATTATTTCGTATACCTCATTTAACTTTTGTTATTCTTAAGTTTTCTCCGTGCACGGCCCTTTAAGTGATTCTGGTGTTTGAGTAATTCTACAATTATTCTATCATAGACTGTTCACAGGTGTCAGCCTTAAGCTGCACATTTATTACAATGCTGTGAACTCAAACACCAGAATAAACGTGACATACACGTTACTTAAATCGTACCCTTTACAAATTATAGCAACTAATTATCCCTGATATAATACAATGAAAGCGTGACTTTCAAACAAGATCACTTTGACACTACATGAAATATCATTCACTCTAGAAAACTTGCACAAGGTATGGCATTGAAACAAATTTACTAGTGAGTACAGCGAATGAAATCTAAACTGCCGCTCATACGTTCGGAATATTTCTCCCAGTAATTATTTGGAACTTTCACCTATTTTAGGACGCTTCGCCTGGTATTTAAAGCTACACGATTTCCCAACAAATTGCCGCATAGAAGTTGCGGTTCTTTACCTCGACATCGCCTTCCCGCTCGCCATCAGTTAACCTTGGTGTTTCGGTCGCTCGCCGTCCTCGCCGCGTCGCTTGACTGGTTCGATGTTCCACGGTTACACCACTTCTTTCTCCCGATTCTCCGGATTCCGCTACTCGTCCAAATTCCAAACCTTTCTCTCGATCTCTGGGATTCCACCATCCACGTAATTGGTCCAAGTCCTTCTCGCCTACGCTTGAGTCTTCACTGGAGTCGTCCTTCTGCGTGCCGCGTACCCGTCGTTCGCGCTTCCAGCTTTGAATAACTAACGTTATTGAATTGAATGCTTCTAGCACTCGGCCGACATACCACACTTTGAGCGTGCGTGGTCGTGGCGTACAAAATTAAATGCTGGATTTCGTTCAGAGTCCTTCTGCGCGAATTTATTTCAATTATGAAACTTTTCAGATTTAAGCAATCACATCGCTTGCTTTCTCGCGTAATGTTAGTGCTAACACTGTTCATGCACTTCACTTCTGAATTCTATCACTTATTACCGCGTTTCTCAAATCAGCTTTAACTAAGCAAGTAAAAATATACTCCTGCACTAACCAATTACTATCGCCGAAGAATTAGCTTGAGTCGTCGCCGCTGTCGAAATTGAAAGAGTCGTCGCCGCTGTCGAAATTGAAAGAGAGCTCTCACGAAGCGCGTCGCGGTATTTATGTGACTCCGCCTGAGGAAATTTCTGGAGGGGTGAATTTTCTCCTCCTTCGCGCCCTCTCAAGAAAAACATGATCCGTAACTTCGGACATCGGAGTGCGAAAACCTGCGGGTAGATGTCGCTTTCTCGGACCATCGCTCCGCCGCGTACCCTATTTCTCTGTGTTCTGGTCTTTTCTCGTGGCCTCAGGTGGCGTTACGGGGTTGTCTAAAATATATATATATATATATATATATATATATATATATATATATATATATATATATATATATAAAGTAATAGTTAATATTTATAAATATTTAAAATAATTGCTTTACTTCAGTTTTCTATTTTATTGTCTAACACTGTTGTTACCGTACTTCGGCTGGAGAAGGGAACGCTCCAATAGAAACACTATATGGGACAATAGAATTTTCTCATTATGGGTCAATTTAAAATTTCAGAGCTTGGCTTCTCTGTAACTGTTTAAATTGGTTTGCAATGCGAAAGAAACAGATTGCCTTCTGAGTCGCCTGACTATACTTCTATAATTAAGAACTTGCAACATGTGACAATTCCTCTTTAAATTTATTTATTTATGACTTTTCTTCAACAAATGACTCTCCATTAGCGTTATTTGCTGACAACTGTGTCTTATACAGTACTCCTAGACATCTGGCAACTGCAATTTTTTTGTCTCAAAATCATTTAAAACAGACAAATGCGCTAACAAAACACATTGAATATCACATTGAATGCATCGAAAAAGAATTTTTTTTCTTTATGGAGATATAAGTATTTGTATCACATCAAAATCAACCAATAAAACGGCTTTCATAAATCTAACGAATAAAATACTTGAGAGAACTAACGGACGGGAGGCTCTATGGGCAAAATAATATCGCTAATAGAATTTCTTTAGCAAACGATGGTATCGGAAACTTGCTCTCGTTAAATACTCTTCTTCATTGTTCTTACTAAAACTTACATTTATAAAACATTGATTCGGCTAATAATTTCTTATACCTGTCCAATTTCAGAATCAGAAAAAAAAACTAAAATATAATACAAATTTCTTAGCACTTTTATTAAATCCCTTGTGTTTATTTCAAACAAACAAATTCATTTTGAATTGGGTATATGTCCAATTAAAACTTTTTTCTGCAAATTTCAACAAAATTCTATCACAAAATTAACAATATACCACCTGCATTTTATTTTCAACTAGATAAACATAATCCCCATTGTAATAGAATAAAATGCAAATTACTACAATTTGTCGACCCTCCATAATCTCCTTTCGAATCTTATTTAACTACATGCAGTTGTTTACTTCTTGATGCGTGAGCTGTATTTATAGTTACTGTCTAAATTTAATATACAATTCGTCATATTCTACCAAAGGCCTTCTAGCCTAAGGCTTGTAATCAATAAAAATACGTATTAATGCTTAGGATTGTGACAATCTTTCCCAAGATTTTTCCACTGCCAGAAAATACGAAGATTTAGCCTTGGAGTAGGTCTGTAGTTTTTCTGCAGAGAACAAAATTCTGAAAGATATACAGAATTTCTTTAAAAGATACTTACATCTTTTCAAAGATCATAATAATCCAAGATTGTTGGAAATCTATTTTTTATAAAACATTGTGGCGCACTATTAATATTAATATAATAATATATTAAGTAAAATGTTATTGTTATATTTAGTACTTTATTCCCTAAATAAGCGTAGACAAATGTATGTATTTTCTTGTGGTTTATTTTTCATTGAATATAAATTGTATTTATTACTTTTTAAGCAATACCTGTGATTTATTGTGCCCCTCATTTTGACTTCTCAAAATGGCATTCTTATCGTATCTTTAAAAATCCACGCAAGCACAACCGTGGTTTTCCTTCGTTGTCAGACATCGCAATAATATGGGTTCGCAACCTTGTGGGTTTGCCGGCCCGGTGGCCGAGATCGCTAAGGCAGTAGTATCGTAGTGATCTCGGACCGAAGGGTCGCGGGTTCGAGTCCCGCCTCGGGCATGGTTGTATTTGTGTTCGTCCTTTCACCCCTTATCATCAATCACCATATCGTTTCATCCACATAGTTACCATACCGTTAACAGCAATAGTGGTCGCTAATGACCTTAGATGTTGATGCGATCTTACCAATAAGAAAAACAAAACAATAAAAATCAAACCAAAACCAAATAACCAATAAAAAAACCCCTTGTGGGTTTCATTTCTTTTTGTTTCGGTGTCAGAGACCTCAAAACGTACATTTCCGACAATATCTTGAGATCAATGTTTAGCTCGATGAAGAAAAATTACTCTGTTAGAGAAAATAATAAGGAAAGGAGATCTGATCGCTCCATCTCAGTTGAGGCCAAAGAACTCGTGGAAAAAAACAGCTCGGCTCCTCAACCACTACCACCGGAAGATAAGACTTCCTTCGCACTCGTCCGAAAACAGAAAAGCCACGGTTTATGCTTGTGTGGTTTGTTACGCTGTATCACAAGTTGCCACAGCATTCTTTATAATCATGAACCACAAATATTAAACGATCTGAAATTTTGACAGACTTGCATGTTTGGAGCACTCAAGACTCCAAACAAATTTCGTTATTAAAATTTCCTCTTCTATAGAACTGTCTTCAAATATTTATAATTTTTTCGTAAACGAATGCTGTGCTAAAGATCGTACTCATTTAAAAGGAACTTTCATAACGAAAGGGTACTGTGATATATATTTAACATTCTGGTCTTAATAACCACTATGAGAGGGAGAGAGATAGAGAGAGAGGGGGAGGGGTGTTGGATGGGAGGGGAAGTCAAGATAATGAAAACATATTTGGAAAACAGAGGGGAAATCTTGTCACATTAAAAATGCGTGCGACCTGTGGCTGTACCCAGACTGAAGGGAAGAACGTGTTGATGCAAACAGTAGTCTTCGATGGAGATAGTGACGACCCTTTTGAAACTCATTCATAAAATTACGCGGTGACGAATGATAATGAAATAGATTCCGTAAAACATCGTATAGAAGGTATAACAAACATTACAATCCTCTCCCTCAATGAATACTTCAATAATCTTCTCTCTCTCTCTCTCTCTCTCTCTCTCTCTCTCTCTCTCTCCCTCCCTCTCCCTCTCTCTATATATATATATATATATATATATATATATATATATAACTAAATCCAGAGACGCGCCCAAAGCGCAGAACTAAATCCAAAGACATTAACTAAATCCAGCATCTCATATTGCAAGCTGAGACCACACACGCACAAAGTGTGTAGGTAGGCCGAGCATTTAAAGCATAACTTCAGCAACATTAATTATTCGAGGCTGGAAGCGCGAACAAACTTGATGGAGGCGCGGCAGAAGAGGAAGGACGACCCCAGGAAGAGAGAAGCGTAGGTGAGAAAGATTTGGACTGGAACGAGAATCGTTCGAGTCCGGAGAACGGGAGAAGGGTGTGGAAATTGTACGCGTGGCGGAGTCCAGAGCTTGAGGGGAGGATACTGGTAACATCGTGGGACAGCGAACGAAGACGGGTTGCAACTGCGAGCGGCAGAAAATCCCCAAGGTTACCTACAGGCGAGCGACGCGGAGCTGTTGAGGTAAAAGAACTCGCAACTTTTATGCGGCGATCAGTTGGGGAAAGAGAATAGCAGTAAATACACGACAATTCGTGTTAAAAGTGGGTGAAAAGTCCAGAATAGGTGCGAGAAGTATTCCGAACGATGTGAGTGGCAGTTTCAAGTTCATTTACTGCGCATGTTATTGAATTCATTCAAAGAGGCCATACCTTGTACGATTCTACTTAAATAAGTCATGATTTTCACATATTGTACAGTTGATCTTATCTGGAAAAGTCATAGTTTATTGTATTGTGTTAAAAGTAATTATTTTCTGTGATATGTAAAAGGGTCAGATTTAAGTAACGTGTATGTTACGTTTTATTGTTTTTTTTCTCTTTAAAGTTCAGTGTTATAGTGAGTGCACCTGTGAACGGGATACCTTAAAACAAGTGTAAAATTCATTTTAAAAGCCGTGCACGGAAAAGAGAGTAGAAAGAGTAAAATAATGTGGTAGATGAAAATTCAGAAAGAGAAATGAGCAAATCGTGAATTGTAGTTGGTGAAAATGTGTTCAGGTAGTCGAGGTAACTCCAATTTTTTTGTTTTGCCTTGTTTTCTGTTTTTTTTTCAGTGACCAACTATTTAAAGTGCGTAATCCTATTATATAATTGTGCCACTGTAATTTTTCATTGAATATATGCTCATTTTATTCGTATTTTATCCGATTCATGGTTCAGACCTTTCTCATACTCAAAAGATCCTGTTTCCTGAGAATTTTAAGCTCGCTTCACGAGCATTCCTACTATCACGCTCTCCCCGCGTGGGGAAGTTAGTAGATGGGTGTGTTAGAATAAAAATTGCGTATTAACGGCAAGAGAGATATTTAAAAAAAACATTTGTGTAATTTTTGAAAAAACAAAAGAATGCACAAAAAGGAACGTTACGTCATATTAAATAATGTAATTAACACTATACGTTGGAAGAAAAAATGTTGAGCCTTTTTTAGAAAATTCGATTTGAACGTTTCTGAAAATGCTTAAGTTTGTGCTCTTTTTAATAGAAAACTGTTGAGTTTTCGAGAAACTTAATTTGACATTATTTAAAACACATCTACTCATAAGTTCAATAATGTTATGAAATCTAAATTCCTCTAATGTTAACATTACTGACTTGAGAGACAAGTCTAAATAATTACATTTTTGTAATTTTTTAAAACACCTAAGAGTATAGCATTATGGCGTTTATGTCATATTATAGTGAGCATTTACCATACCAAAAATTTAAAGAAAAGAATTTGGACCTGTTTTTAAGAAAATCTGTTTTTTGTTATTTTTTGAATTGCAAATATTTCATGCACTATTGCACGAAAACTACTAAAAGTTTCAAAAAATCTACATGGCCTAAATGAAAGCACTATTTATGAGCTACAAATTTCATTTGTAGGAAATGTCTTCAATTTTATAGTTGTAGGAAGACGCGAAATTCAAACTCTTCAAATTTTAAAGCTCGAGAAATTTTAAGACAAAATTTGGAGCCTTTTTTGAGAAAATTTTGAAAATGTCTTGGAGCCTTCATGTATATTCATATATATATATATATATATATATATATATATATATATATATATATATATATATATATATATATATATATTACTCCCGTATATACGTATGTATACGAGAAAATAACTAGAGGTGCTACAGAATGGCACAGACTTTCTCGTACCAAATTTTCCTAATTTCCTTCCTCCTTGCCTTTTGTGAGAAATCTCATGGTTGAGATTTGCTTCTTGATAATAATGAATCATCAAAAAACAATGTATGCATACTAGAGCACAATACTTTTCAAAAGTTGTGTCCTATGATCATTAATTGACACTTAGGATAAAGTCTCTCAATCCTTCAAATACACAGCAATTCAGTCTTCTGAGAGCAGAAGGAAGCAATCTTTCCTAATGTACTCCTTTGTAGTTGGAGCTAGAAGCAAATTGTATTCTACACTCAAGCTCAACAGCTTGACATATGTAGAAGACGAAATGTTTTAAATCCTCCCATTTTCTTCCTGTTAATAAGTTTGTAGGACATCCAAGAAGCTTCTTATCAAAACCATCTGAAAAAGTGTTTCAAACACTATCGTGAATGCTTGGAAGGAATTAAATTTTCTCTTCTCAAAGCCACAATCCACTGCTATTTCAACTTCCCATCAGCAAGAAAGCTATAAAAAAATCTAGTATCAGTTGAAAAGTTCTTGAGGCAAAATAATTGCAAATTATCCAAGGAATGCATCGAAATGTGTACTTAGCAAGCACATTTTAATAATAAATATAAATTTAAGTGTTTCTTTATCCAATAGATCCTTAGTATGAATAATTATTGCTTAATTCATGCGGCCTCTCTTGCATCTCCTTTTGTATTATAGCATTTATTTCAATCTAGGTGAACTTACCTGTGGAAAGAAACGGACCTTCCTTGAACTGGTAAGCGGCAGCTCAAAGTTTAATTATTTTTCGCGGCCTTTCTTACAGCCATATTAAAAATTGACAGTATTTACATAATTCTAAATGCGTAATTAAGTGCTTTATGTTTGCCTACCACTTCAAGCAGTCGTTCTATGCTTTCTTTACTTAAACCCAAAATGCATTGAATTTGTAGGAGTAGGTATTTAGAGGGTTCTTAATCATAAATGATAAGAGCTAGGAATATGGAGCAATCATAATAATTTTATGGAACAATTTTTAAAGTAAAGCACTTTCATTTAACTTTAAATTACAAATTAGGAATGCTCACCAACTGAAAAAGTTTTTGCAATAATAAATATATTTGCTCATGGTGTGTAACCAAGTCCATTTATTGATTATCATTGAGAATTTAACAAAAGCACAATTTCAGCACTTCGGTGGCTTCCCACTTCAAAAAGTGATCAATGCAAAACTATTACTTCCCATTTCAATAAAAAGTATTCATCACACAATGATCAACCAAATTATATTTAATGTTGTTAAAGTAACACCATTCATTGAATTTCACATGAACAATCAATTTACAATCAGAATTCATTTTAGTTTTCTCACATGCTGATACACATTACTTGTTAAATTGTTACAATATTCTCATTAGATGTTATGAGTTTAGCTACATCAATACAGAATCTTAAAATACAATAGCAATAACTAGGCAGTTACAAGCAAACTTTCAGTGGCCATATACGAAACACCAAGCATGAAAGCTATGAATAGTTACTCTTCTGAAAACTCTGAAGTAAGACCAAGAATAAACTAAAAACAATTCAGGATTCAAAATGAAATTTAAATCAAAGGTTGAGAACAAATGTTGCCAAGCATTTTACCAAATTAATAATAGTGCAATTTAAGTTCATACACCAAAACAGTAATTTGCATCAAATTACTGAATTACATATCAAAACATTGAATGGAATCTATACATTTACTACTATTAGCAATTTTAGAAATGGACATTACCCAAAAAAACAAGATTTGTATCTTTCAACGAGACAATTGGTAACTTCTCTAATTTGTTCGGAATTCATTCTAATCACATTTTCAGGAAGCAGTAAAATTAACTGGAAAGCATCTAGTACATCCTGAGAGAATCGTGATTTTAAATCATGAATAACATTATCCAAAAGATATGCTGAAATTCTGTAGAAATCGTGGCAATCTTCTACTTCTGGATTAGTGCGATTTGTTTGCCGACCGCAAGTTCGGGGCTTTTTCATATCAATATTTACTTTTTGTCATTTTCTTCGTATTGTTAAATATTTCACAAAAGTGTTCCTCTACTTCTTGTCGACGGTTCTCCAGAGTCAATCAATGATTGCATAATTTTCACTGCTTTTGTCAGGTCTATAGTTTTCTTTTGCAATAGGACGCTGAGTGGAAGCGTAAGCGATAAGATATCACTAAGGCTAAAAAGCCCTATAATAAATTCACATGTGCACAACGCATGAACAAGAACTGATGCCTTACCAGCCGTTTCCTTATTCTTCCACTGACTAATTTTTGTAAGAGCCTCAATAATCTCAGGTAATCTTACCGTAAATTGGAGAACTGCATCGTGTCTTTCTACCCACCGGGTATCACAGAGCTGAATTAGTTTTTTACCAAGGAATTGAATCAAAGCAGTGTTTCGTTTAGGTCTGTATGTTTTGAAAAATAGTCCCAAAAGCCCTTATAACGCTGCAAACTTCGTCAATCATAGATACGTTTGATGATTTTGATATGCTATTATTCAGTTTATGCGAGAAGCATGGTGTCATGACAGCATTCACAGCATCTTTTTGTATTTCTTTTACTACTTATGTTCTCCAAGCATGACAGGACACCCATCAGTACCTATAGCAACACGATTTTTCAAATTAAGATTCATTTTGTTAATTTCCTTCAAAACTATTTGCCCTATTGATGCCTCAGTCAACGAAATTTCTTCCGTCGTATTCCCGCTACTAGTCTTGTTAGTCTGCATATTGTTGCGTGGTATGAACTCTTCAGTTTCAACTTCATTTTCCTCACTTTCGTCTTCGTCATTTAAATCCTTCGTTAATTTTCCGAAAGCATCAATAAATGTTACAAAACCTTCTCTTATGCAAGGTTTATCAGTGTTCGTGTAATCAACATATCGAAGAATAACGCTAATCTGAGCTTTGCCTGATATATCCGGAGATTCATCAAACATAATTGCGTAATATCTTGAATCATTTACAAGTTTTATTATTTTCTCTAGAATGTCTATGCAACACTCAATTAGCTTATCTTGGACAGATTTGCTGATATAAGTTGCTCTTGATGTTTTCAGATGATGTTCAAGGTTTGTCTCCAGCGTCAACCCTAAATCTAAGCAGAGCTCTAAAATTGCCTTAATTCTTCGTTGGAACCGTTTCACTTAATAGTGGCCCATCATCTCTGTGTCCACGTAGTGGTATATTTTGCTTTCCCACCAAAATGATAGTTTTGACAATAGGAATAAGTCGTTTCCTGTTTTCTTGTGCCTGAGATAGATTATTTTCATCGAGGATATTTCTCACTTCCCAATTTGGGTTACGGTAGGTTTTTAAGAAATTGTTCCCGGAAATTACTTTCTAAATCGCTCTTTACTGCAGTCAGATTTTTAAAATTAGTTAACGGTCGTGTGACTGGAGCTCCCAATGGCACACTTTTTTGGTAGCCACCCTCATTGCGAGTTGTAAACCATGGGCAATACTTACAGTATATACCCTTTTTAACATCTGATAGAACCAGCCAATCTTGATATGTTTGCAAATGCTTGTTGCTAACATAGTTCTTTACTATTTTTCCTGAAACAATTCTTGTCGATGTAGGAAAACTGTAGTCTTTTGGCGGAGTCCAAGGATTTTCCAGAAAAATTGCTTTAATTCGATCGTCAATATTTTGACGAATGTAATGCCCCACATCATTGGAAATCACTGCCAATGTATTATCCTGTAGATTATTTGGAATACTTTAAGTCGACGGATGATTTAAAATAGATGAATGCTAGGGTCACTGCTGTATTATCTTCTGTTGCACTAATAGAGTTTTGACTAGAAGAGAAGATTAATGTCGGAGAATTTCTATCTGTTGACTGATGTTCCGTAACGCTATTTTCTATTCGATTCTTCTTTAGTGGTATTAAAAAAGAAGACATTAAACTTTGCCGCTTCTGTAAAAGAAATAATAAATTAGATTTTAATAAAAACCAAAATCGTATTTATATGAACAAAATTTATAATCTATATAATAATGTTATAATAAAGAACTCAAAGCATTTGGATATAGACGTTTTTTAACCGAGTGCATATCAATGCCTCTTGTAGAATATACATTTTATAATTTAATACAGGTAACACTTGACTGACAGCCTAAAATGATATTTTTAAAGTTTGCTCTGATATTAATATAAAACTACAAGTAAAATGATTAAAAAATGCGCCCTATCAATGTGTAATTGAAAAATATACTTAAACTCATTTAACGCTAGAATAAATGATATGGTACTATTTGGTACGAACACGCACATTTTTTGAATTTCGCAGTTTTTGGTTCTGGGACATCAGAAAACCCTTCTCACTTGAGAATTGCAAAAATTGGAAATTGTTTATAATTTTACAAATTTTGCAATTCTTTTTTATTCTCTCATCTCAATTCCCTTTACACAAGATGCAAAATTCCGCAATCCAACCGGAGCTATCGCCTTTCGTTTTCGAGATACGCAATTGTTTATAGGATCTTAGCGTCTGATGACAACCCTCACTTGTTTCCAACCCCCAATTCATTCGATCTTGGCTGTCAAGTATAAAATTCAAATAGTTTTGCAGTATCTTGCTTTCTGCTGATTTGTATCAACGATTTGCGACTTATTCGGTCGGAAATATCGGTGGAAATTGTTGCTCATAAGCTGTTTTTTAACTTTCGATTCTTCATGTATCGTTGACACACGTTTTATTACAAATAAATTTTCTGGCAAATTTCAAAACGCTGAGACAAACTGTTATCCTGCAAATTTGAAGATTTCTTTGTGGTTGGATGCATTCTATTCAGTGGTGCAAAGTGTATGCCAATATGTTTAACGTCTAGCGAGGAAATTCATTATCAACAAATTATTTTGCAAAATGCTTTTGGACAGAGCGGTGGCATGAGAGATCATTTTCGTATTTATTCCACGAGGCAAGTTTTAGGCAGCAGATACATTCTGTGTATTAATTTTAATTTTGGTGAAATTGAATCACATGTGAATTTTCAAATACAACCATACATTTTTTACCTGTAATGAATATATCAATAGAAAAATTCAATGATGTCTCATTTGTTAATAATTTAAAGAGTAATAATGTATATTTGACACCGGGCTTGAGCAATCCTTAACTCTAAGGCAAGCAACGCTCATCATTGGCTCTTCTAGTAATTCAAGTGGCCTATCCTCGGAAGATTTCCCCGTTCTCCTCTCCTTAAAAGGCATAAGAGGCGGAGTCTATAGAATGTGGCACCTATCCAATAACACTTCCCTCCCCTGGAGAATGCTTCGTTACTCCCTTTTGTAGGAACACGTTCTTGTCGTGTATTAAATTGTGAAAAATAATTTAAATTCAATATAAGAAACGAATAAGAGTTTTGTTTGCATTGTAATACAACACATATTTAAATATAGAAATAAAACATGCAACTGAACAGTATACACATGTTTTAGGAAGACGAAAATTCTTTCTTATTATTAAAAATTATGAATGTTTTTCAAAATCGCAGACCTTCAGCTCCGGCAAAAACGACAGGAGTTTCTTCAATTTGGAAAAGATCATATGCATGGTTTAGGCGGTAGTGTTGTTCACGTACACCAGATGGACATTTTGCTTCCAATTGGTCCCAAGAGCACGTTTGCAGGGGGAGTGCTGCGTGCCCTTGTGTGGCAAACGGTAGTCCGTTAAATCCGAGAGGCAGAAATATCAAAATTGCTCAAAAATGCTTCTCTGACCTATGACAATATGTATATTGTTGAATTCGTTTATTACGCTAATGATAGACTAAAAATATGTACTTCCATTTGAGAAAAAACTAAGTTATCCCAATATCACAGAACATACAATTGATAAAATAATATCAATTAGCAACATTCCCTCATACACTTCCATGAATACTGTATTGCATTTGAACTGTTCAAAAAATATAAGAGGTGCTTAAGTTACGTGACTCACCATATAGAGGATGAGAGAGGAATATTCGTAGCTAGGAAGCAATTGAGAGAATGGCAAGTCTCGATCTTGTACTAAGCGACTAAGCGGACACAAGATGTTTAATTGTAGCAATATATGCTCCAATGGATAATGCGAGTGTTGCAGAAAAAATATTCTTTTTGAGAGACTGACTATGCTGTTGGATTTTATAAGAAATCGCAAAGTATTGCTTCAATGTGATTTCAATGGAAGAGTTCGGAAAAAGAATACGGCATAATGTTGTGGGACATTTATATGAAAATGTAGCAAATGACAATGAATAAATACTTACAAAGACGTGTGAACTGTATGATCTCAAAATATTAAACAGCTATTTCCCCTAAATTCACGTGGAGCCAAACCACTAAAGATATGCAGGAAATAATTGACTACCTAATAACTAAACAAAAGTCGACTATAAAGTGTAGCGATGTTCGGGTACATAGAGGTGCTTCCTGTGATTTAGACCTCAACTAACTAACCTTGTGTATAAACCTTATTTCAAAAGTGATGGAAACTCTAAATCACACACAAAAGGTGGAAAATAGAGGGACAAATGTGGTCGAGGGTTAATATTGAAAGCCTTTAAAATGATTCCATGGCATTTTTGGGCAAATTGCCCATGTCAGAAAAATAAAAGTACACCCTAAGAGAAAATGCTGAAGGCAAATAACAATTTTTAGCTAGCAATGCAGCTAAAGAGGCTTTTGCAGAAAATTTAAAATGTAAACACGAAAGGCTTGGTGGAGAGCAGATATAAATAAGCTAGTTGAAAAAATGAAAAATTTATAATCATTTCTTTAATTAGACAAAAACGAACTACAGATTCGATTTTTCTGCATTGCTAACAATATAACAACTTACCCGCAGAACTCTATTCCTACCACTACAGGCAAAAGGATATTTCAACAAGACGTGTAGATAGTGAAGCTACATTTACCTCTAAATGCTATTAAGGTTATTAAGGATTAATCTCAGCATTTGGTTAATGGATCACGGAAACTGGACAAAAACCTAATCGAGATGGGGGTCATTGACTCTGAAGATGAAGTACATTACTTGCCACAATCTTTCAATCTTTTAAAATTATACAATACAAATATAAACTAATTGGATAGAAGTTAAACCGCAGAAAAGAATTTACTTTAAATTTAAATTTGTTTACCGACTTCAAATTGTTTGTCATCTGACTTAGTAGTATAGTAACGTACACATTTTATGTGCATTTCTTGTAGTAAACCGTTCATACTGATACTTGATGAACGTGATTTCTATGACGAGGGTTAAAATTTTAAATATCAGTATTGGATGAAATGTTCCCACCGTTAAGTAAGTCAGTTTGTACAAAAGTTACAGATTCTTAAATAATTAGGCTAGGCAATGAAGAGATTTCAAGCTGTATGAAAAGAGGCTTGCAGGGATTACGTGGATGGCATTTTTTTCATTATTCGAATAATTTGGTTTTTAATATAATGGCCCGGGTACATGAGAAAGAGCTATAGAACTGTTCTTCCATTTGTAATACCTTTGAGATGCATTGCAACAAAGAATTTATAAGACAGAAGTGAATAACACAAAATGAAGTATTGGGTCAACAAAGACGTGAGGAAGGCAAAAATTGTATTTTGTACTTTGTGAAGAAAAATATGACTGGACTGGTGGATTGAGGAACCGAAAATTAATTCAAATGGAATGGAAGAATGAAGGAAATGAGGAATTGAAAATTCATTCAAAAAACATTCAATAAAACTGAATAGTATCCAAAAATGGCTTTTAGTACATCCAATCGATATTGAAAAATGCAAAAAAGTACTATGAAATATTTTGATAAAAAATAGAACTAAAATTCAGAGGTTATATTATAAACCCCAGCATATAGTCATTCGCAGTGATGGTGAACTTAAAAGAGGTAAACATGTTTTAAGAGAAATGGAAAATAATAAAGCTCCTGGTCATTGATGTATATCAGTGTTTATTATTATCCTATTTGGTGTTTGGAATTAATTACTGAAATATTCAATGACATTTTAATAGGAGGTTAAATGCCAGTAATATTAAAATTAGACAATATAAATTTAATTTATAAAAAGGCAGTGAAAAAGAGTGTAATAAATATAGTGGCACAAATGTGACTTGATCTTGGGTAGACTGTATGGACGTGTTCTAAAGAATAGAATTGAAATGCAAATGTCAGACTCAGAAGAGCTAAGTGGTTTATTTCTGAAGTGAAATATTTTGTCTCAAACAACTGATTGAAAAAATCTATTGATCCCCAAAGAGAATTTCACATAATTTTCATAGATCTCTAAAAGGCTAATGATAATTTACCAGTAAAAGAACTACGGGGGTAGTGAAATAAATAATAATAATAATAATAAATAGTAATTAATAGTAAATAAATAATTACGCAAGGCTGGTGTTTATCTCCAAAACTGTTTAATACTTTGGTAAAGCCCCGAAAAGTACGGAAAAGAAAATGCTAAAATATCAGTGTGAGGATATGCAATGAAACAGTGTTCAGTCTACACTATGTAACAAGATTTGACAAAATGTTTATCCTATTTTTATTGTTTTTGAAGAATATGTTAGAGCTGATTAGGAATATGAAAGTAGTTTTTGTATAATGCCAATATTTTGGTTGTTTTTAAATAATCTTTAAATTTTCATGCAAACTCCTACGATGCCTGGTTTACGGATTTTAACTAGAAATATTAACGTGTCACTTATTCAAATAGAATGTTAATTGCTCTTATATTGAATACATCAAATTCTCTTTGTTGATTACAGAGCTGTGGTTCCATAGCAATATCATCCCTTCTATTATTTACATTTTCCATTTCTTCGATTACAGTGTGTTTTGGTGGCGATGGACTTTTTTGCTCTTCCCAATGTGGCTCTGGAGTAATAGATGGCGGTATGCTAGGAGAGAAAAAATTTCTTCTCTTCTTTGAACTTTTGTAATGTGTTATGTTCTCCATATAAAAATTACGGTTGTCATGATTTGTTGGTTCGCTCTGTATCCGGGGTATTGCAAATGGCATAGACGTTCTTATTGACCCTATCGAACCCTCCAATGTAGATCGTCTGCTGCCATAAGACTCGTGGGGAGCCCATGAAGAATATTGGTCTTGAAATGTACACCAAAAACGGAAGACATGCCTAACGGGACTTTCCACCTAGCACGATTTTGATTTATTTCTTAGCATCGATGGAATGTCCACAAACATAACAAAAAGAGTCTGATAATTCACAACCTCTGTATGCTTTACTTTTTAATCAAGGTACAACGTTGATACTTGAACATCTGCATATCTTTAATAAACGTCGGAAACAGTATGTGATTAAATGTATCAGTGTAGAATGACTTGTTAAATGAGGCTATGTATTGAGACCTACAAGTACAGTTGGACTCCTCATGCCTTCCAACTACTGGGAATCTGTTTGAGGTATGACGCATGCCTCCAAATGATAAAAAACCAATCGATAAAACGATCTAAAGTATCAACTTTTGAAACAAGCAATGGTATATTCATGTTCGGAATGTGCATGTTATGTAATAAATTCCTAGAAAGTAACATAAACAAATTCTTGATACATAGTGGTATTTGCAGACCACCAAATGATAATGGCCGGCAAAGAAGTAAATTATATGTTTAGAAAATTAGTAGTAGAGTATGAAAAATATGGAAAAATATGAGAATGTAAATAAATGTACTAACAATTGAATCTAATGTGGTGTGGTGTGGGGTATGCTCCCTTGATTTAGATTCTAGTACAGGAATAGTTAAAGGAAATACACAATATAAGTATTTGGGAGTTTAACAGTAAACCGGGGAGAGGAACAAGATGTGAAACTACAAATATGAGTAAAAACAGCCACATGACAGTTCAATCCAGTGCTGTGAAACTCGATTATATCAATAACAACAAAGAAGCACATGTAGCTCCTTCGTAGAGTACAATATTCTATGGTACGAGTCTGGAAACTAATTAAATATATGAAAAAAAATTCTTGCAACAAATGTTCTAGCGAAGATGCGAAGTTTCTCTATTAGACAAAATAAATGAATAAGTAATAAATGAAATATAGGTGTAAACAATCTTAAACAAGAAGATCGAAATGAATCAACGAAAATACGAGGGACATTCAATAATCAAAGAGACAAATTGGTCTGGAGAAATAAAGGTTTATTTTTGCAAAAAAGGACTTTTCCTACTTTTCAATATAATTCTCGCCAACATTTATGCACTTGTCCCAGCGGGTTACAGGCTCTTTTATAGCCGCTGCAAAGAACTTTTTATCTTGGTATCTGAAACAATTTCCCACAAATTTTTGACACCCTCGTATTCCTGGAGTTCTTGGGTTCCGTTGGGTTTCTGTGGATTCCGTTCTTCCCACGTAATGCCTCCTTCAGTGGACCAAACAAATGAAAATCAGATGGTGCTAAATGCGGGCTGTAAGGGGGAGTGAGTCAGTACCTCCCAATCCCTTTTTTCGATGGTTTCCCGTGTTTATTGAGCAGTGAGTGGACGTGCGTTGTCTCGGAAAAGCACACCACTTCTGAGATTCACGTCTCTCTCTCTCTCTCCCTCTCTCTCTCTCTCTCTCATGGCTAACTTCACCTTGTTCAAAAGCATATTTGAGTAGTATTGGCCACTTATTGTACGCTGTTCTTCGAGATAATCACAAAAACCGCACCTACAGTGACCTAAAAGACCGTCAACAGGTCCTTTCCTGACGATGCGGCCAGAACGATGTTCGTCAATCACTGAGTCTCGACCATTTTTGAACTGTTCTACCCACTGGTAAAAATTCCCGCGGTTCATACAATTTTCACCATACACTTTAGTCATTGTAGAGAACATGTTAGTTGGTTTTTCACCTGCAGCAAGTTAAAAATAATCACAGAACTTTGTTTAATCAATGTAGAATTTTCAAGTGGACTCGTTCAACTTAATAATGAGGCAATGAACACAACAATGATGATCCTACAGGTGATCAGGGTTCATCCCAGTGATGCCAACTTAAAGTCCTAAAATTTCCAAACTTTTCCTATTAAGTGTTTTTTCTCTAGACCAGTTTGTCTCTTTAATTATTGAATGACCTACGTAGTATGGACATGTGCGAAGATTGAAATCAGACTTCTACACAGAGTTTGAGAATGGACACCCAAACGAATGTACAGGGGAAAGTCGAGGTCATGAAGATGGCAATAACTGAAGCTATGGAAGAAAGAGAAATCGAGGAAAAGGCATGCTGGGTAAGTGGCATTGAAATTGGAACACGGAAAACGGCCAAGGCTCAGAAAATCCGGTAAAATAAATAGATTAGCCGGAACGCAAAACCATCTTTAGAAGTGACTTTATCTGGCGTGATATAAACTATCCTTCGCTCCATTAATTCATAAATGTTTCGTTTAATTATCAGCAGACCTTTAAGAACGAACCCTTCTGAAAGGGGACTTCATCTTATTACATTAAGATGAATATTACATGTTTGCATAAAGTGCTCTTATTCAGGTGATTGTAAGAATATCGGCCTCCATGTTCTGTGACTTCACGTGTTCTTTTACCTATTATTGCATTGTTAGACAAACTTTCTTTTGCGAATTTGAGACTGCGAACACTATTTATTGCTGGTAGTTATTTTAAAATTAATAATAGATAGTAATACACCTTTACTATCTATAAAAATTGAAACGTAATTACTAAATAAATGTAAATCGTAACCAATTTTCCAATTTATAAATAATAGGGGCGCAGGATTATCTATTATTGTCTTCGGATATATTTCAAATAAATGTAAATCTCGCTAGCTCGGCCGATGTGTTCTAATGAAGAAATTGGTACTTACTCCGCAACCAATTACTCAATCTGCCATCCATACGGAGTGGCGAGGAATCAGAAAATAGTTCTGAAATATCTTCACAAGGATTGCATATAATGGCAAATGAGAATCAGATTTCTTTCAAACTATGAATTAGAATTTATTATGCATGCCTAAGTTATAAAATATCATCAATTATTACAATTTATCGTTAGGTCATGACCATTTTTCTCTTTATTGTAACAACAGCGTTATAGAACCTTTTATCCTTTCTTGCCTCTTCGCGTGCACGTCGCTTGATGTCTCCTCGTTGGGTAGTCCAATCTTCCTTGTTGGGCTAATCGGGAGAATAGCTACCTCCCTATGCCAAGGCTACATTAAGTCACATACATTTTTTTTTAATTTCCTTAGTAGGAAATGACATTTTTTAATGTCTATTATTTTTACTATTCCCTCTAAAAGAAATTTTCTTAAAAGTGAGTGTTCCCTTTAAAATAAATTCTCTTAAACGTGAGGGAGGTATATAAAACAACGTGAGCGCCGAAGCGACAGCGGAGGCGCGAACCAGGTCTCGAGAGCGAGGGCCGGAAGGCCCTCGCGAACGTAGCACGTTGGATCCGTCGGGTAGCGACGTGCGGTAGCACATCGCGGACCACTTGGTGAAAAAAATGCGTTGGTTAAAGAATTGTGTGGGTTATAAAATTAAATTTGTAGCGTGAAAATTAGGAATAATCAGTTCACTTAATGAGAGTACGTTGCTACGGAGATTTATACGTACAGGGGGCTTTGGAGCAGGGGGGTAGCTATTCTCCCGATCTACCCCTTGTTGAAGTCCACGATGATCAGCGACCAAGTCAAAACTTCCTCCAACCACTTCCCAAGCACTGTCCATACTCTTCGTCTTGCGCCTCAGGTAGGCACTTATTTCAATCTGATTACTTTTTCCAAGTCGGAATAATATCTTTTTAATATTATTTTCTTTTACCCCACTTGTTTCTCGCAAGTTCACCTGAAACATTTTTAAAAAATGTTAATTTTATTTTACGTTCAAAAACAGTTAATATTGTGTGTGACATGCTATGGGGAGAAGTGAATTCTGGGAACGTTTTAAAAATTTTGCGATCTCTACACTAGTCATATAGTGTAGGGATCCACTAGTCATAGTACATAAGTTATACTTGAATTTTGAATTAATTTAAAAAAAACGCTCCAGTGTAATAAACTCTATTTTCAAGGATAAATAATGAAGCAATAAATATTGGGCTCTTATCCATGATGTCCTTTGTCCAGGAATAATTCGCCCTGCCGCGACATGGAGAAAGATAATTTCAATAACTATATTTCTCACTGAATTATAGAAGTCGTGCACAGGTAATGAAGTTACATTTATGTCCAGAAGCAAAACAAGGGGCCATGTTAGCATTTGTTCAATGAATCAGGAAAACTACGAAAAACCTGATCGATATAGGGTCAATGACCGAGAAGCTTCGATACAATACTTGTTTCAAATTGTTTATAATTATACAGTCCAAATGGTAAATACATTAAATACCACCGTTAAAATTGATGTTACTTTCCTTGTGATGCTCAGTATAGTCTAATTGTATAGAAACAGTTATTCAGCTGAAACGATTTCACCTTGGATTTAAACTTTTCTATTGAATTTAATCGTTTAATGTCATCTGGCAAAGTGTTGTAAAATAATGTGAAAGTATTGTATGTGAATGTTTTGTAATCAGCTGTTGATACTGTCACCTGATGAATATGATTTCTACGTCATGTGTTATAGTAATAGATATGGGCGTTTTCTGAAAATATTTTCCCGCCCTTAAGCAAGTCATTTTTCACAAAAAACACCGATTCGTAAATCAACAGACAAGGTAGTGGTGAAATTCCTAGACTAATGAAAAGAGGCTAACAAGAATCACGTAGGTGGGACTTGGTTATTATTCGTACAATTCGTTTTTGTAATCTAAAAGTCTGGGAGCTATAAGATGCATTTCCCCAGAATATTATGCCATATCTAAGGCGGGAATGAACATTCGTGAAATATACATAACGAGAAGTATGAAGGCTGACTGAATTTAAAAGAATTCTTAAGGCGTAGCATAGTGAACTTAATTTTGTGTTCAATTCATTTAAATGGACGTTCCATTTAAGGTTTGACTGAATTGAGAGACCTAAAAATTTTGTTGCATTAACATCAGTCAATGGTACACCGTTCATTTTCAATGGAGCACAGAATTGTTTATTTGAAATGGAAAACTGCATTAAAACCGTTTTCTTTTCATTTACTATTAATTTGTAATTTCGGACCCATTTAATGCTAATTATCACATTGGTAGTAATGTTACTTTTAAAGTCCATTTCAAAGCAGCTAATAGGAGATGGTTTATAGTAATATCTCCTGCTCCATACATTGATCTGTAACTACTATCTTTTATTTTTTGGGACCATTCTCCTGGATTTAAAAAGTTGTCATTGTAACACAGAAGTGTTACAATTTGCATTTATATTTGTATTTTCTATTTGATTTTTCTTGACAATTATATCATCAAAATAATAAGGGCACAATTGGTTTGAGTTATAAAATAAAATATTTATGTAATTCAGTGACATTTACTCTACAGTTTCAATAACTCTGTTAATAGCATTCTTTAGTCATTATTACATCAAAATGTTAGTTGTAATATTGAACACAGAAGTATTTTGTTTTGTTAAACATAATATTTATATACTAAAATTATGATTATGATCATGATTAAAACTTCATCCACTGCAGAAGTTGTTTCTGGAACGCTATGCACTCTGCACTACTCACAGGAACAATTCAAGGGAAAAGAAATTATAGAAGGATTATTATTCAGGGACTTTGATAAGAAGAATCCTTGTAAATCTTAAAATTATTTCCATTTATACATTAACTTTTAGGTAGCATTGGGTCTAGTCAGAACCAACATGATCCTTATTAACATTGTATGATTTAAAATTATTTTTGACACTTTGGAGTAATAAGATTTTTTTTCTAAAGAATCTCTCATTGTACATCATTATATCACGATATAGTTTCCAATCCTTTTATTGAAAAAAATACTATTAAAAATTGATGTATTGTGAATTGTACTAGATGTTTGAGTAATGGAATAAAATCGCTAAATGGAGAATAAAAACATTTTCCACCAATAATAAAGGAGAAACTAGTGCTAGAGAATGGCACAAACTTTCTCTTAGTAAAGTTTTCTCATTTCCTTGGTGAGGACTTTATGTGCTTGCCCCATCCTCTCGCCTGCTCAATAGTTGTCAATTGAAGCTTTTCCACTCATAAATGCAATAATGTATTCAAATAGATGGAAATGTACGTATGAATGGCGTGAGAGATAGTTCAAAAAATTACATTTGTGTAGTTTTTGAAGAAAAACCAATACACCAAAATGTCGTATTAATCAGAGCAATTACTTCTGTTCATTGGAAAAGTTTGAAGAATTTGATGCCATTTTGAGAAAATTTTCAAAAAGATTCGGGGGGCTTAATGTAATTTTTTAAGAATGATTTCCAAAACTTCAATGCTTCATCTACAGCCAGATCGACAGGGGATTCTATTAGGAAAAGATTGTACGGATGGTTTAGGCGTTAGTAGAGTTAACAGACGGACGGACGTTTTCAAAAATACACTTTTTGTTTTTCAAGGGACCCGAAAATGTATTTCTGTTGAAGTTTCGAAATCTATTTTCCGCACCCTCACATAGTTTTCTCTACACTACGTATATCACTCCGTACATACGAATATATACGAAAAAAGTAATTACAGGTGCTACAAAATGGCACGGACATTCTCGTAGTAATTTCTAATTAATTTTCTAATTTCCTTGGAGTGAAGTGGCTTTACGGTCTTGCCTCATCCTCTTGCCAGCTGCCATCTATCGTCGTCCGAAGTTAATTTTAAAATTTTTCTCAGCTCTTCGGTTTCCAAATTGTAGACGCGAAATATTATTTTTAGAATATTAAAGAAGAGTACAACCTCGTTCTAAATAGACATTTTTATTGAAAAATGTGAAGCCGTTTTTAAGAAAATGGCTACTGAGCATTACTATATTACTATACGTAATTTGGAGCTGTTTTTAACAGAAAGCTGTAGAGTTTTCGAAAAGCCTCAATTGAAGTACTCCCGCTCTCAAATGCAATAATGTAAACAAATCGATAGAAATGTGCAAATTAACGCCGTGAGAGAAATTTCAAAAAATTACATTTGTGTAATTTTTGAAAAATGAAAAAATGCACCGACATTAATTTTATGTCATTTTAAAAAGTTCAATTAGCACTAACCATTGAAAAAGGGTGAAGAAAAATGTGGAGCCATCTTTGAGTAAATGGCGTTTTGACGTTTCTGAAAATGCTGAATTTCGAGATCATTTTCACCGAAAACAGTTGATTTCTCGAGAAACTTTATCTGAAATTATTTAAAGAAATGTTGCTCTTAAATTCAAAATTGTGAGAAAATTGCGTCTCATATAAATATTACGGACGTGAGAGACAACTCAAAAAATTATATACTTATACATTTTGAAATAAACAAAAGAATTTATTCAAAAATATGACGTTAATGTCACCGTATAGGGTTTGTTTGGCACTAACACTAAAAAAATTAAAGAAAAAATTGGAACAGTTTTTGAGCAAATCTCATTGTATTTTTTTAAATTTGCAAATATTGCAGACACTAATGCACGAAAACGAACATTTTTAAATAAATGTTACTGACCTCAATGAAATAAATATTTACGGACAATAAACTTTATTTGAAGGAAAAATCTGTCTTCAATTTTGAAGTTGTAAGAAGACGCCGAAAAAATTCAAACTTTTGCAATGACTTGCAATTTAAGGTACTTCACATGAAGCCTCAAAACATTTTCAAAATTTTCTCAAAAAGAGCACAAAATTTGTAGATCAAATCTGTCATCGGATATCGTAAAAAAATGCTTCAAACAATGGCGGTGGTCTCATATTCGTTGAAATCAGAGCATTTTTCACACTTGAATAAACGCACTTTTTTGCGTTTTCCTACTACTATATTATTAAAGATAGAGACTTTTCCTTAATAAAAAATTATCCTTACAGACCAATCTTGAAATAAGTGCATGTTCAGTTTTTTCGAAAATATGAGCAGTTACCCTACAATTTTTGTGAAAAACCGCTCCAATTTTTTCCTTAAAGGCTCTAGCCAGATAAGGGGGGTTTCAGGCCTTTGTTTGCAATTCGACTGAGTCTTTTCTCACATGTTTGGATGTAGAAAATATTATTTTCAAAATAGGAGTCTAAAATATCCATGTGGTAAATACTTAAAGCGAAAAACAGTTTTTCGTATTTAAATTAAGAAAATAATAATTTTATGGCATTTGTTTCATTTCTTTGCTTCTGATATGAACATTGCCGTAAATATTATTTAAAATTATGTTTTAGATGACTTTCGATTCATAAGTAGTGATAAATTGATGAAAATAGTATTTTTTTAATAAAATTGTTATAGAAATTTTTTTTTAATTATAACTCACCTAGTTCATAAACTTCCATAAGGAGTTTCAGATAGTGCTACTTATGTAGACAATTTCATATGATTTTGAGTGCTCAAACCGGCAAATGTCTAGGATTACATTTACGACCTGGCGGACCGATTTCCTAACCATGCTTTCTTATGATCACCGTGTCTTAAAATAGAATATGTTTGATAAATACGTAATATTTTAAAAATTGGTAAAAAATAATAGAAAATTGTCTTAGTGTTGTTGGAAATCTTTACTTTAATCAAATAATATTTATTCAAAATAAAAATGCTTTGTTTGTCATAAATTAGTATTTAACGGACCTGCAATTTGACTTAATTTATAACAAATTAATTCAAATTATAAACCTTTTAACTTTGATTTTTTATTTCTATTGTTTTAAATATCAAGAATCACACATCTAACATCGATATATCTCAATTGTTACAATTACTTAATCATATGTCGAACAATTGTAATATTTTACACAAGCAAAGTAGTCAATTCTCTTCGCCAGAAGAACGTTTTTTTGCATTTACTGGATTAAATTGGAAACAAATCCAGGAATTGCAACAAAAGTTAACTTCCATGAGAAACACGAAAAACAGATTTTTGCAGGCCATAGTCGATTTTTTATACAAACGGAAAATTCAAATTATATCTTAGCATCAATTTTGGGTTTACAAAGCAATCAAATTGTATCGAATTTCTGCAAATCTGTTATGGACTCATATCAGAAAAATGTTTTACCACATGAGTTTAGTGACGATGATTGTAAGATAAATCTAATTAAAGATCACACGTCACCCTATGTAAATAGCTTGCATAATTTGGAATATCGATTACTATGCTCAAGATCATTTTCCGATCTGAGGCTTCATTTTCATGAAATTCGCGAGAACGTTCATAAAACACGCCGTAAAAATCAAAGGATGTTGAATTTTGCCAATTTCGACCGGACGTCGATTCTTCGGAAAACTAGCGTCCTAATTCAAAAATTCATGCCGATTACTTTGCTGAAGATCATTTTTCGATCAGAAGCTTCGTTTTCTTGCAATTAGCGAAAACGTTCAAAAATACGCAATTTGACACCCATAAGTTCTCTATTTTGACGGCGTTGTTTTTACGTTCTTCGTGCTCAAAATACCAGTCGTACATTAGAAAACAAAGACGAGAGTACTATTCATCCATCATGCAGATTAGAGCATTGCAGAGCGAAAAGTCAATGCGATACAGCCTTTTAAAGATGACTCAATTACAGAGATGTGGAAAACACACTAGAATCACCAAATACACCTAAAAAGCGTGTTTTCGCCAAAATGACTCAAATGACGATATATAATAGGAAAAACATAATATTGTAAACCAGGTTTAAGAATTCCTCCAGATTTAAGAATTTCGCTATAGTGTCGGAGATATGAGCTTTTAACATTACATTTTTTTGTCAAACTCGTAAGAATTGGACTGCAAAACCTTCAAATCCCGAACGGGCACCAAATCTTCTGAAAAGTAGCGTCCTAACTCGCAATTTCATGACAATTACTATGCTGAAGATCATTTTTCGATCTGAGGCTTAGTTTTGAGGAAACACATCAGAATCACCAAATACACCTAAGAAGCGTGTTTTCGCCAAAATCAGTCAAATATCGTTTAGGAATAAGAAGTTCATAATAATATAAACCAAGTTTAAGAATTCCACCAGATTTAAGAATTTCGCTATAGTGTCGGAGATATGAGCAATTAACATTACATTTTTTTGTCAAAATCGTAAGAATTGGACTGCAAAACCTTCAAATCCCGAACGGACACCAAATCTTCTGAAAAGTAGCGTCCTAACTCGCAATTTCATGACAATTACTATGCTGAAGATCATTTTTCGATCTGAGGCTTCGTTTTGTGGAAAACACACCAGAATCACCAAATACACCTAAAAAGCGTGTTTTCGCCAAAATCAGTCAAATATCGATTTATAGTAAGAAGTTCAAATAATATAAACCAGGTTTAAGAATTAATCCAGATTTAAGAATTTCGCTATAGTGTCGGTGATATGAGCGTTTAACATTACATTTTTTTGTCAAAATCGAAAGAATTGGACTGCAACACATTCACATTCCGAACGGACACCAAAACTTCTGAAAAAAGCGTTCTAACTCGCAATTTCATGACAATTACTATGCTGAAGATCATTTTTCGATCTGAGGCTTCGTTTTGTGGAAAACACACCAGAATCACCAAATACACCTAAAAAGCGTGTTTTCGCCAAAATCAGTCAAATATCGATTAAGAATAAGAAGTTCATAATAATGTAAACCAGGTTTAAGAATTCCTCCAGATTTAAGAATTTCGCTATAGTGTCGGAGATATGAGCGTTTAACATTACATTTTTTATTCAAAATCGTAAGAATTGGACTGCAAAACCTTCACATCCCGAACGGACACCAAATCTTCTGAAAAGTAGCGTCCTAACTCGCAATTTCATGACAATTACTATGCTGAAGATCATTTTTCGATCTGAGGCTTAGTTTTGTGGAAAACACACCAGAATCACCAAATACACCTAAAAAGCGTGTTTTCGCCAAAATCAGTCAAATATCGATTAATAATAAGAAGTTCATAATAATGTAAACCAGGTTTAAGAATTCCTCCAGATTTAAGAATTTCGCTATAGTGTCGGTGATATGAGCGTTTAACATTACATTTTTTTGTCAAAATCGTAAGAATTGGACTGCAAACATTCACATTCCGAACGGACACCAAAACTTCTGAAAAAAGCGTTCTAACTCGCAATTTAATGACAATACTATGCTGAAGATCATTTTTCGATCTGAGGCTTCGTTTTGTGGAAAACACACCAGAATCACCAAATACACCTAAAAAGCGTGTTTTCGCCAAAATCAGTCAAATATCGATTAAGAATAAGAAGTTCATAATAATATAAACCAGGTTTAAGAATTCCGCCAGATTTAAGAATTTCGCTATAGTGTCGGAGATATGAGCGTTTAACATTACATTTTTTATTCAAAATCGTAAGAATTGGACTGCAAAACCTTCAAATCCCGAACGGACATCAAATCTTCTGAAAAGTAGCGTCCTAACTCGCAAATTCATGACAATTACTATGCTGAAGATCATTTTTCGATTTGAGGCTTAGTTTTGTGGAAAACACACCAGAATCACCAAATACACCTAAAAAGCGTGTTTTCGCAAAAATCAGTCAAATATCGATTAAGAATAAGAAGTTCATAATAATATAAACCAGGTTTAAGAATTCCTACAAATTTAAGAATTTCGCTATAAGGTGGGAGATATGAGCGTTTAACATTACATTTTTTTGTCAAAATCAAAAGAATTGGACTGCAACTCATTCACATTCCGAATGGACACCAAATCTTCTAAAAACAAGCGTCCTAACTCGCAATTTCATGACAATTACTATGCTGAAGATCATTTTTTGATTTGAGGCTTCGTTTAGTGGAAAACACATCAGAATATCCAAATACACCTAAAAAGCGTGTTTTCACCAAAATCAGTTAAATTTCGATAAAGAATAAGAAGTTCATAATAATATAAACCAGGTTTAAGAATTCCTCCAGATTTAAGAATTTCGCTATAGTGTCGGAGATATGAGCATTTAACATTACATTTTTTTGTCAAAATCGAAAGAATTGGACTGCAAAACCTTCAAATCCCGAACGGACACCAAATCTTCTGAAAAGTAGCGTCCTAACTCGCAATTTCATGATAATTACTATGCTGAAGATCATTTTTCGATCTCAGGCTTAGTTTTGTGGAAAACACACCAGAATCACCAAATACACCTAAAAAGCGTGTTTTCGCCAAAATCAGTCTAATATCGATTAATAATAAAAAGTTCATAATAATGTAAACCAGGTTTAAGAATTAATCCAGATTTAAGAATTTCGCTATAGTGTCGATGATATGAGCGTTGAACATTACATTTTTTTGTCAAAATCGTAAGAATTGGACTGCAAAACATTCACATTCCGAACGGACACCAAAACTTCTGAAAAAAGCGTTCTAACTCGCAATTTCATGACAATTACTATGCTGAAGATCATGTTTCGATCTGAGGCTTCGTTTTGTGGAAAACACACCAGAATCACCAAATACACCTAAAAAGCGTGTTTTCGCCAAAATCAGTCAAATATCGATAAAGAATAATAAGTTCATAATAATATAAACCAGGTTTAAGTTTTTCTACAGATTTAAGAATTTCGCTATGGAGTGGGAGATGTGAGCGTTTAACATTACATTTTTTTGTCAAAATCATAAGAATTGGACTGCAACACATTCACATTCCGAATGGACACCAAATCTTCTAAAAACAAGCGTCCTAACTCGCAATTTCATGACAATTACTATGCTGAAGATCATTTTTCGATCTGAGGCTTAGTTTTGTGAAAATTACACCAGAATCACCAAATACACCTAAAAAGCGTGTTTTCGCCAAAATCAGTCAAATATCGATTAAGAATAAGAAGTTCATAATAATGTAAACCAGGTTTAAGAATTCCTCCAGATTTAAGAATTTCGCTATAGTGTCGGAGATATGAGCGTTTAACATTACATTTTTTGTCAAAATCGTAAGAATTGGACTGCAACACATTCACATTCCGAACGGACACCAAATCTTCTGAAAAAAAGCGTCCTAACTCGCAATTTCATTACAATTACTATGCTGAAGATCATTTTTCGATCTGAGGCTTAGTTTTGTGGAAAACACACCAGAATCACCAAATACACCTAAAAAGCGTGTTTTCGCCAAAATCAGTCAAATATCGATTAAGAATAAGAAATTCATAATAATATAAACGAGGTTTAAGAATTCCTCCAGATTTAAGAATTTCGCTATAGAGTCGGAGATATGAGCGTTTAACATTACATTTTTTTGTCAAAATCGTGAGAATTGGACTGCAACACATTCACATTCCGAACGGACATAAAATCTTCTGAAAAAAAGCGTCCTAACTCGCAATTTCATGACGATTACTAGGCTGATAATCATTTTTCGATCTGAGGCTTCGTTTAGTAGAAAACACACCAGAATCACCAAATACACCTAAAAACCGTGTTTTCACCAAAATCAGTCAAATATCGATTAAGAATAAGAAGTTCATAATAATATAAACCAGGTTTAAGACTTCCTCCAGATTTTGGAATTTCGCTATAGTGTCGGAGATATGAGCATTTAACATTATATTTTTTTGTCAAAATCGTAAGAATTGGTCTGCAAAATCTTCAAATCCCGAGCGGACACCAAATCTTCTGAAAAGTAGCGTCCTAACTCGCAATTTCATGACAATTACTATGCTGAAGATCATTTTTCGATCTGAGGCTTAGTTTTGTGCAAAACACACCAGAATCACCAAATACACTTAAAAAGCGTGGTTTCGCCAAAATAAGTCAAATATCGAATAAGAATAAGAAGTTCATAATAATATAAACCAGGTTTAAGAATTCCGCCAGATTTTAGAATTTCGCTATAGCGTCGGAGATATGAGCGTTTAACATTACATTTTTTATTCAAAATCGTAAGAATTGGACTGCAAAACCTTCAAATCCCGAACGGACACCAAATCGTCTGAAAAGTAGCGTCCTAACTCGCAATTTCATGACAATTACTATGCTGAAGATCATGTTTCGATCTGAGGCTTAGTTTTGTGGAAAACACACCAGAATCACCAAATACACCTAAAAAGCGTGTTTTCACCAAAATCAGTCAAATATCGATTAAGAATAAGAAGTTCATAATAATATAAACCAGGTTTAAGAATTCCGCCAGATATAAGAATTTCGCAATAGTGTCGGATATATAAGCGTTTAACATTACATTTTTTATCAAAATCGTAAGAATTGGACTGCAACACATTCACATTCCGAACGGACACCAAATCTTCTGAAAAGTAGCGTCCTAACTCGCAATTTCATGACAATTACTATGCTGAAGATCATTTTTCGATCTGAGGCTTAGTTTTGTGGAAAACACACCAGAATCACCAAATACACCTAAAAATGTGTTTTCGCCAAAATCAGTCAAATATCGATTAAGAATAAGAAATTCATAATAATGTAAACGAGGTTTAAGAATTCCTCCAGATTTAAGAATTTCGCTATAGTGTCGGTGATATGAGCGTTTAACATTACATTTTTTTTGTCAAAATCGTAAGAATTGGACTGCAACACATTCACATTCCGAACGGACACCAAATCTTCTGAAAAGTAGCGTCCTAACTCGCAATTTCATGACAATTACTATGCTGAAGATCATTTTTCGATCTGAGGCTTAGTTTAGTGGAAAACACACCAGAATCACCAAATACACCTAAAAAGCGTGTTTTCGCCGAAATCAGTCAAATATCGATTAAGAATAAGAAATTCATAATAATATAAACGAGGTTTAAGAATTCCTCCAGATTTAAGAATTTCGCTATAGAGTCGGAGATATGAGCGTTTAACATTACATTTTTTTGTCAAAATCGTGAGAATTGGACTGCAACACATTCACATTCCGAACGGATACCAAATCTTCTGAAAAAAAGCGTCCTAACTCGCAATTTCATGACGATTACTAGGCTGAAGATCATTTTTCGATCTGACGCTTCGTTTAGTGGAAAACACACGAGAATCACCAAATACACCTAAAAAGCGTGTTTTCGCCAAAATCAGTCAAATATCGATTAAGAATAAGAAATTCATAATAATATAAACGAGGTTTAAGAATTCCTCCAGATTTAAGAATTTCGCTATAGAGTCGGAGATATGAGCGTTTAACATTACATTTTTTTGTCAAAATCGTGAGAATTGGACTGCAACACATTCACATTCCGAACGGACACCAAATCTTCTGAAAAAAAGCGTCCTAACTCGCAATTTCATGACGATTACTAGGCTGAAGATCATTTTTCGATCTGAGGCTTCGTTTAGTAGAAAACACACCAGAATCACCAAATACACCTAAAAAGCGTGTTTTCACCAAAATCAGTCAAATATCGATTAAGAATAAGAAGTTCATAATAATATAAACCAGGTTTAAGACTTCCTCCCGATTTAAGAATTTCGCTATAGTGTCGGAGATATGAGCATTTAACATTATATTTTTTTGTCAAAATCGTAAGAATTGGTCTGCAAAACCTTCAAATCCCGAGCGGACACCAAATCTTCTGAAAAGTAGCGTCCTAACTCGCAATTTCATGACAATTACTATGCTGAAGATCATTTTTCGATCTGAGGCTTAGTTTTGTGCAAAACACACCAGAATCACCAAATACACCTAAAAAGCGTGGTTTCGCCAAAGTAAGTCAAATATCGATTAAGAATAAGAAGTTCATAATAATATAAACCAGGTTTAAGAATTCCGCCAGATTTTAGAATTTCGCTATAGTGTCGGAGATATAAGCGTTTAACATTACATTTTTAGTCAAAATCGTAAGAATTGGACTGCAACACATTCACATTCCGAACGGACACCAAATCTTCTGAAAAAAAGCGTCCTAACTGACAATTTAATGTCGATTACTCTGCTGAAGATCATTTTTCGATCTGAGGCTTCGTTTTGTGGAAAACACACCAGATTCACCAAATAAACCTAAAAAGCGTGTTTTCGCCAAAATCAGTCAAATATCGATTAAGTATAAGAAGTTCATAATAATATAAACCAGGTTTAAGAATTCCGCCAGATTTAAGAATTTCGCTATAGTGTCGGAGATATGAGCGTTTAACATTACATTTTTTATTCAAAATCGTAAGAATTGGACTGCAAAACCTTCAAATCCCGAACGGACACCAAATCTTCTGAAAAGTAACGTCCTAACTCGCAATTTCATGACAATTACTATGCTAGTAGGAAAATCACTGGATCGGTCAATTAATGTATTATACTAGTTTGCCAACGTTTCGGAATATTTTATTCCATCATCAGGGCTTACTATTAGTAAGCCCTGATGATGGAATAAAATATTCCGAAACGTTGGCAAACTAGTAAATTACATTAATTGACCGATCCCGTGATTTTCCTACTACTTATTAACGGTCGTGATTTCTACAATGGTCAATTACTATGCTGAAGATCATTTTTCGATCTGAGTCTTAGTTTTGTGGAAAACGCACCAGAATCACCAAATACACCTAAAAAGCGTGTTTTCGCCAAAATCAGTCAAATATCGATAAAGAATAATAAGTTCATAATAATATAAACCAGGTTTAAGTATTCCTACAGATTTAAGAATTTCGCTATGGAGTGGGAGATATGAGCGTTTAACATTACATTTTTTTGTCAAAATCATAAGAATTGGACTGCAACACATTCACATTCCGAATGGACACCAAATCTTCTAAAAACAAGCGTCCTAACTCGCAATTTCATGACAATTACTATGCTGAAGATCATTTTTCGATTTGAGGCTTCGTTTAGTGGAAAACACATCAGAATATCCAAATACACCTAAAAAGCGTGTTTTCACCAAAATCAGTTAAATTTCGATAAAGAATAAGAAGTTCATAATAATATAAACCAGGTTTAAGAATTCCTCCAGATTTAAGAATTTCGCTATAGTGTCGGAGATATGAGCATTTAACATTACATTTTTTTGTCAAAATCGAAAGAATTGGACTGCAAAACCTTCAAATCCCGAACGGACACCAAATCTTCTGAAAAGTAGCGTCCTAACTCGCAATTTCATGATAATTACTATGCTGAAGATCATTTTTCGATCTCAGGCTTAGTTTTGTGGAAAACACACCAGAATCACCAAATACACCTAAAAAGCGTGTTTTCGCCAAAATCAGTCAAATATCGATTAAGAATAAGAAGTTCATAATAATGTAAACCAGGTTTAAGAATTCCTCCAGATTTAAGAATTTCGCTATAGTGTCGGAGATATGAGTGTGTAACATTACATTTTTTCTTCAAAATCGTAAGAATTGGACTGCAAAACCTTCAAATCCCGAACGGACACCAAATCTTCTGAAAAGTAGCGTCCTAACTCGCAATTTCATGACAATTACTATGCTGAAGATCATGTTTCGATCTGAGTCTTAGTTTTGTGGAAAACACCAGAATCAACAAATACACCTAAAAAGCGTGTTTTCGCCAAAATCAGTCAAATATCGATAAAGAATAAGAAGTTCATAATAATATAAAACAGGTTTAAGTATTCCTACAGATTTAAGAATTTCGCTATGGAGTGGGAGATATGAGCGTTTAACATTACATTTTTTTTTCTCAAAATCATAAGAATTGGACTGCAACACATTCACATTCCGAATGGACACCAAATCTTCTAAAAACAAGCGTCCTAACTCGCAATTTCATGACAATTACTATGCTGAAGATCATTTTTCGATCTGAGGCTTAGTTTTGTGGAAATTACACCAGAATCACCAAATACACCTAAAAAGCGTGTTTTCGCCAGCACAAGTCAAATATCGATTAAGAATAAGAAGTTAATAATAATATAAACCATGTTTAAGAATTCCGCCAGATTTAAGAATTTCGCTATAGTGTCGGAGATATAAGCGTTTAACATTACATTTTTTGTCAAAATCGTAAGAATTGGACTGCAACACATTCACATTCCGAACGGACACCAAATCTTCTGAAAAAAAGCGTCCTAACTCGCAATTTAATGTCGATTACTCTGCTGAAGATCATTTTTCGATCTGAGGCTTCGTTTTGTGGAAAACACACCAGATTCACCAAATACACCTAAAAAGCGTGTTTTCGCCAAAATCAGTCAAATATCGATTAAGAATAAGAAGTTCATAATAATATAAACCAGGTTTAAGAATTCCGCTAGATTTAAGAATTTCGAAATAGTTTCGGAGATATAAGCGTTCAACATTACATTTTTTGTCAAAATCGTAAGAATTGGACTGCAACACATTCACATTCCGAACGGACACCAAATCTTCTGAAAAGTAGCGTCCTAACTCGCAATTTCATGATAATTACTATGCTGAAGATCATTTTTCGATCTGAGGCTTAGTTTTGTGGAAAACACACCAGAATCACCAAATACACCTAAAAAGCGTGTTTTCGCCAAAATCAGTCAAATATCGATTAAGAATAAGAAATTCATAATAATATAAACGAGGTTTAAGAATTCCTCCAGATTTAAGAATTTCTCTATAGAGTCGGAGATCTGAGCGTTTAACATTACATTTTTTCAGTCGTAGTTCGACAGCGTTAGAGGCAACAACTACTGCTGCGCTCTATCAGCGTATCGATACACTATATCTCCGAACCAAAACACTTCAGTATTAATATTACCTAACAGTGTTATTTAAAGTGCCATCAGTGTTTCAAACAGTGTACAGCGTTTCTCTGGCCGGCCTGTCGGCTGGCTCAACGTATCCACATGAATAAAGCAGTACCAGACAACGTCAAGATGAATCCGTCACCTAACCTCCAAGATCAACCCACGAAGTCGTACGCCGGAGCTGCAAATACCGTGAGTTTTCCATCAAAAGAACAATCTATACTACTGGACGCATGCGAAAATCTAACTGTCAAAGACTATATAAGTAAACTAACCGAAATTGTTCCCCCCAGTGCCATTACTTTTATATCAAGAATATCCAATAACAGAATATGTGTGTTTCTAAACTCGAAGACCAATGCTGACCTTATAACTAACAAATACCCTACTCTGATCATTAAAAATACTACTGTTAATGTGAGACCCCTAATTAACAAACTCAAGAGAATCATAATATCAAATGTATACCCTTTTATTCCAAACGAGGAAATCACAAATATTTTCAAGAATCATGACATTAAAACTACATCCAGTATATCCTTCATCAGAGCTGGTCTGTCTGACCCTAACCTCAGTCACATTATGAGCTTCAGAAGGCAAACATTTATCCAACCTGAGGAACTTCACAACCTCCCTCAGTCATCAGTGATTGTATATGAAGGTACACCATATAGAATCTTTTTCTCGGCTGAAAACATTACTTGTTTCAACTGCAAAATGGAAGGCCATACTGCTAGTAACTGCCCCCAAAATCTCCCCAAAGAGAATTGCCTTCTGGACACTCCCAGCACAGACAAACCAACTATCCCTTCTAATAATATGGAAGTGCAGCCTACCATAACTGAAACACCCACTGCCCCCTCCACCAGTGACCCTATGAACTTTCCTCCCCTTCTTAAAAGAAGCCTCCCCAATGAATCCTCTTCCCTATCTGAAGCAACTAATGATGTTAAAGATAATAATGAAGATAATAATGTTAAAAAAACTAAAAAAAAGAAACAGAAAAAGAATTCTTCAAAACATGAAGAACTGGACCAAGATAGCAATCCTGATAAAACACTTGAAGACATGCTCAGCCCAACTAAAGATCTGCTTGAAATGAATCAAAACTCTTTTCCTCTGTCAGCAAATCAATTACACTTACTACTAGAAAATACTCTGGGCTCTGCTGATCCTCTAACCATAGTAAAGGACTATTCTAATGATATTCCAGCCGTTATAAAAATGCTCAATGACATTTACCCTGTATTAAAGGATAGAATTATCAAAGGCAGAGTCACCAGACTAATAAAAAAACTGCAGAAACACCTACCGGAATCAGACACATCTGAGTCTGAATCCAGTATGGAAACTACATGACACTAAATTTTTTAACTCAGGTCTCTTAAAAAACACCATTCCCCCTTGCTAAATAAATTTCAAGCAAACAAATGAAGATACTCCAATGGAATATTAATGGATACTATTGTCGTCTTGAGTATCTGCAACTATTATGCAACAATTTTGACCCAGATATCATTTGTTTGCAAGAAACCAATTTCAAGGGTAATCACTCAGCTATTATTAAGAATTATCAATGTTTTTTAAAAAATAGAACCACTGATCATGCTTCTGGTGGAGTAGCCATATATTTAAAAGCTTCAATTTTGGCTGACAACCTTATGATAAAATCTGACTTGGAGGCAGTTGCAGTGAAGGTTGTAGCACCTATTTGTATCAATATATGTAACTTATATATCCCTAACAACCATAAACTTGACTACTTGGAGCTCAGCGACATCCTAAAACAATTACCAAAACCCATATTGATTCTGGGGGACTTAAACAGTCATCATCCAGTATGGAGCTCATTTAAGACCGACAGAAGAGGTATATTAATAGAAGCATTTGCAGAAGACTCTGACTTGATAATTATAAACACAGGAGGACCCACCCACATCAATCCCAGTAACGGCAAAGTTAGTGCCATTGATATAACAATGGTATCGGCCCCTCTTGCTCCAAAATGCTCATGGAACGTCCTTGAATATCCATACGACAGTGACCATTATCCAATCATTATTGATATTGACTTACCCGGCTCTGGTGACACACCTTTCCCTCCTACCAGCAAGCTGAACTATAACAAAGCTGACTGGGCCATGTATCAAGAAATCGTTAGCTCTGCCTCATCTAGTTTTCATCTGGATGAGAATGAATCTGACATCAATCACATAGTCCAAGATTTTACCAACATTATCATAGGAGCTGCATACCAAGCTATTGATTCTTATCAGGTTAAATCTAATAAGAAGAGAGTCCCTTGGTGGAACAACGAATGCCGGGAAGCTATCAAAGCAGCTAAACGTGCCTTCAATAAATTCAAAAGAAGAAGAACTTTAGAGAACAAGACTGCTTACAAGAAAACTAGGTCCCACGCCAGAAGCATTATCAAAGAGTCGAAAAAGAAATCATGGACTAATTATGTATCATCAATCAATATAAACAACAACATGTCTGAATCATGGAAGAAAATAAAGTCCATTCAGGGCAATAAAGTAACTAACATCATCCCTTTTTTACAATCTCAGAACAAGATTATTAGTGATTCTGCGACAATTGCCAACATGCTCGCTAAAACTTTCCAATCCAATTCTAGTTCAGCGAATTATGATAAAGAATTCTTGAAGGTTAAAGATGTAATTGAAGACTCCTATAACAACTACCTCCAAAACCCATCGGCACGTTCTGACCTACTTAATGTTCCAATAACAATGCAGGAAGTAAACGAAGTTATTAATGTGACAAATAACTCGACACCTGGGCCGGATGGTATCTCCAACATCCTCATACGGAATCTTCCTGTAGAAGGCAAGGAAATCCTCCTAAATATTTTTAATTTTATGTTTAAAAATAAAACCTTCCCCAATAAATGGAAAACAGCAACTGTTGTCCCCATTCCTAAACCTGGCAAAGCAAGATCCAACCCGATTAACTATCGCCCGATTTCCCTAATTTGTAACCTGTGTAAGATAATTGAAAAGATTATTGATAGACGTTTAAGATGGTTTTTAAATCACTATAACATCATTGAAGATAATCAATTTGGCTTTAGACCTGGGCATTCTACTTACATCTTATTAGCGTGGACACCTACATCACTGAAGCCATCCACAACAGACAACATGTCATTGCCGTCAACCTAGATGTCCAAAAGGCGTACGATATGGTCTGGATACCTCGAGTTATATGGATACTTAAAGATATCGGCATTAATGGTAACATGCTTAGTTTTATCATGAATTTTACTAGTGATCGATGTATTCAAGTGCGTGCTAACAACCAGTTATCCGAAATAATCAAGCTGGAGAATGGA